>JARQAB010000013.1:7367012-7825182 GCA_036172955.1 Meloidogyne arenaria
GAAAAATTTTTTTCGAATTTTTTTAAAAACTTTTTAAATAAAAAACCTGTAGGTGTAAATATGAAAGCAGAATAAATGTAAAGAAACAATCCTCAAAAAATCAGAAATAAAAGCAATTAATACAGAAAAACCTTTAAAAAATTTTCTAATTAATTAATTTAAAAATTTTTTTAAAAACCTAAAGTAGAGAAACCAACAAGAAATATTCTATCCACAGAAGAATGTTGTAATGCAATTATATATGCTGAAAAAAATTAAAATATTCTCAAGTTACCAAACATATTTTTCATATAAAATAGACTATTCCTAACAGAAATGCCACGGGTTATCCGAACCCAGAATTTAACTAAAAAAAATTCGAGGTTTTGCGTACATTTTTGCGAATCATTTAATTTAGTGGATTATTTAATCGCTTGACTAACCAACCAGAACTCCTACTCGAAACTTTCCCCTCTTGATCCCCTACAACATACCCGACCTAAATCCACACCAAGCCCTTTTTCTCACACTGACACCCACTGATTCCAAATGACTTTTTTCGGAAATTTCCCCCCAAAAACAAAAAAAAACCTCTTCCTTACATTTCCACAAATGTATATGATATAGGAAAAAGTTGCTCAAAAAAGTATTTAAAGCATCATTTAATTTTAATCCAGCAGGGTTTTGAGTTAGCCAATTAATTACATTTTCTAATTGTTCAATTGAAAGAAAAACAATTTTCCAAAAATTTTCAATTAATTGCCATTCAGTTGGTATTAAATTAATTATGACAATTCCTAAGAGAGAATCAAGCAACAAACTTGGAAATCTGCAAAAAAATTTTTTAATAGTCAAGCTACTTTGGCATTTTTGTGGTAGAAAGGTTGCAAATCGTATTTAAATGAGTAACACCCCGAAACCCCGACGAATTTTTAGGCAAAAACGCCGAATCGAACCAGAAGGACCCGACACTCCCGCCCCCAAAGGCTCGGGTGCTACCGTAAAATAAATGTTCTATTTTAAAATTAGAAAATATTTTTAAAGAAAATTTAAAGCCTTGCAAATTTTGAATAAATTTGAGTGCAGAACAAGTGATGAAAAAAACAAAGAAAAGAGAAACCTGCATATTCACCCAGATCCCCACAAAAATTAAATAAGAATTACCACCAACAAAATTAAATCTACAAACCTGTTAGAACCTGCAAATTTATAAGTCAATTCAGTAACCAAAGCACTTTTTGAAATTATTGGTTGAATTATCCAATACATTTTTTTTAAACAAATTATTAAAATTCATTTTTTAAAACGATTAAAGATAAAAATAAAACCTTCGATAATATCGAATTCTAGCCTTCAAAAAACTTCTATCAACTCAAATTTTTATTTAATATTTTTGTTAGAAAAATAGAGAGATAAATCGTCACAATACAATTTTTAAACGCTAATATAAAATAGACAAAGAGCTACGTTTATCCAAAAAAAAATTTTTCTCGAAAATTACAAAAAAATCATTTGTCCGCAAATGATGTCCGCAAAACGAAATTCACAATCTTCCCAAAAATCTAACCGTAACTCTTCTCTTTTACTAGGACATGTATCAAAAAAGGTCACATAACACTCTCAAAAAATACTTTTACAAAAAATATACTAACTAAACAAAAAACAAATGTTAACATTTTTAATTCTTTTTCTAACTTTATTTCAAGAAAAAGAGTCACCAAAAAAATTTTTTCTTTTATTCTATAAATTCTTTATATCCATACCTCTCTCTTCTCTTTATCCTAATTTTTAATCCCTTGCGCTTCCAATTTCTTCTTCAATGATTCAGGCATTGAGGGTGGAGGGGGCCTTGGCATGTCCAAGGCCACTTTTACAGAGTCATAGATGAACCTATAAAGAAGAAATATTTAAGAATAAAAACACTCTTTATTCTCTCAAAAATATCAAGATCCGATATCGGACGAGGAAACCTCTGATACCCGGACTTACCCGACACTCAGACTTCGTTTGACCCGAACCAAATCCTAAGAAAATTTTTGAAAACCCAATCCGAAACACAGATAAGATGACAATTTTGAGAACCCGACCCAACTTTTCTCTCAAACAGAGATATCTCTGTTACCTAGTGGTAGTGCCGAAAGGGACTTTAACTTGCCTTAAATTTTCATGGAACTACCTAGGTGAATCTCAATAAAATAAATAAAATCGAAATCCTATAAATGACCAACTACTTTGTTTTAAAATAAAAAAAAATAACCATTGCAATGCAGTCAAAGTTCCAATCATAATAATACGCGGAACAAGTCCTCCCCAAACACCTTTAAAAAATTAAATAATAAAAAAACAAAAATTCTAAAAAAATACCCAAAGGTCCCAATTGCTTCAAAATTCCAATAGCCGAAGCTCCAGCATCCTTATTCAATTTAGAAACAATAGTGTCAGCTGGATGGGAGACTACAGCACAGAAAACACCTTTAAAATTTATTTTTTGAAATTAATATTCATAAAAAAATTTCCAAAAAAACCTGCAATATAACCAGCAACAAAAGTAACCAAAAGCTGCTCCGCTTTAGTACATTGATCTCTAGGTTTTGGAACAACATGATGGTAGAGCAATTCAACAGTACGCTCAAAACAGGCAAACTTCATCCTATAAAGAAAAATTTTTTGATGAAAATTATTTTCTTTTTGATGCCTAACATGGTCAGAGTACATTTGGGTCAACTTTCAAAATCCCACATAGGTATCATAATTTTATTTTTTGGAACGGTAAGCAAGAAGTGAAACTAACAAGTTGACCAGATAACCCAAAAATAATAAGTTGACCCAATCAAAATTTGACAAATGAACCCACAATTTGACCCAAATAACCTCCAAAAAATTTCCAAAACAAACTTACATTGTATATGGAATTTGACGCATCCAAAGAGGTGGCAATCCTTTATAGAAGCCCATCAAACCTTCAGTCTTGTAAATAAACGGAGCACAGCCACGAAGATTGGGAGGTGCAGTTGGAGATGTTTGAATACGTACTTTAACTGCTTCCATTGGGGCAAGCATCATATCAGCAAAAACTTCAGCAGATGCACTAGCAGCCAAATAAAGACTCGTACGATACAAGAAGGCATTTTCCTTAAAGAAAAAAATTTTTTTAATTTTTTAAATTAATTTTGCGGACGAGTTTTGCAGATTTTCAAAAATTCGCAAAAATTTTAATTTAAAAAATAAAAAAACCTCTCCAACAAGATCAGCATAAACTTGTTTAAAAAGTTCATAAAATCCAAATTTTCCCAATCCTTGAAGCGAATATCCAATAGCTGTTGGTGCCCAACCTTTAGCCAATCCTCTAGCTCCATCTTCTGCCAAAGTAACTTTAAAGCCGCTAAGAATTCCTTTATATTTGGCTGGGTCAACCTTAAAAGTATAAGATAATTGTTTGTACCCTCACTTGAGGAAAAAATATAACCCATCGCCGAGTTGGATGGTGGTAGTCAGTGTAATGCTACGGTTTGGGACTTCCCACCAGACCTGCACGAAACTCCAAATATTTTTCTGAAGACGGGAGAATACTTAAACGGGAGAATACGAAATACAAAATCATACGAAAGATTAAAATGAAACGTTTCGTGCAGGTCCAACTCCACACCCAACAGAAAACCTATAGTTTAAAAAATATACTTGAATGCGACATTTGACAAGATCAAGTGGAACAATGGCTAAAAAAATAACAAAATTAAGTAAAAAAAATTTTTGAAAATTTAAAGAAAAAACCTGTATGAGTAATTCCACAAGAAAGAATTCCACCAATACCACAATAAGCATAAAATAATGGACTTCCAATTTCAACTTGTCCTTTATTTCCACCGCCTCCTAAATAAGGGGAAAGAGTTGTTGACGATAAAATTAATTTTTCAGTTAAATTAATTAATATATTGGTCCCAGAATGAAAGAAAAAATCTTTTAGGCCATCATATAATGTTGGGATTAAGGCAAAATAGAGGTATATCCAAGTCAAAATTATTACAAAAATTCCATAATGGTTTTCAAAATTTTTGAAATTTTTTGAATTTTTGGGGATTATTACGTAAATTTTCTTTTCTGTAGTTTCCGAGGTCATTTTTCAATTAAAAATCCTCTGAATGAGAAAATTATAAATTTCAAAGAGATTGCCACGTTTCAAACGAGAGAATACTGGAATAGAGTATACCCAAAAGATCACCACAAATTCTTTTGCTGGTTAAAAAGGTGGTGATCTTATGGATAAAACTAGGAGATAATAAATCAAGGATGAAAGGTTCCAGCCTGCACCCAAAAGAGCAACACTTTAAGATCAATAATACCGATTTCCGATAGGGTAATACCAAGGCTCCCCTCCCCTCTTTTCTTCTGTTATATGTCAAAGTGTGAAGCAAAAAAGTTATGTCAAGCAAAAGCTCAAATGGTAAGGGAAACAAGAAAAAAGGGGAAGGGGAACCAGCCTGGTATTAATCCGAAAAGTTCGAGGGAGATATCTATTTTCCATTTAAGTTTCTAATATTTTCGAGTTCGAGAGAATCGGGAGGTATTCGGTTCAAAAAAGGCTTCGTAAAATTTCTGGAAACGGAGTCATTTCTCTCTTAACAAGAAAATCTCAAATAGAAAACTAGAACGAAAGCTCGTTCAAACACAACTAGGAAAACTCTAGGTTCACGTCTCCGACTTCTAAATAACAGAGACCGATTTTATAGGTTTTATGCCAAGTTATCGATTCAGCAGAATATTCTATCTTCACCCAGGGCTTGCCTATAAAGTTTTACCCCCATTTAAAAATTTCAAAAGATAAACAAATTACAAACCTTCCTTCGCAGGAACTGGAGCTTTCACCTCACATTTAGCAGTAATCAATGGTCCATTACCAAATGCCTTTTTGGATGCTTCCGCCAATTGTGTTATAGGCATATTGGAGTAGTATAGATAAGAAGTTTGAGAATTATTTAATTTTAGGAGGTATGTCACAAGACCTGAAAAAAATTTTTTTAACAAAAGTCAAAATTTTCTGGAAGTTAAAACATCAAAAAATGTAAAATAGAGAACAATCTAGTTAAATTAACAGAGTCTAAACTCAACTAGCTCAAATAATTAAGAGACAAGAAGCATTTTATCACAATTTCTAGACAGCCCACGCAATCTGCTTTTATACTAAATTAGTTTACATTTTGAAATAGACGAGAAGAAATAGTACATAAGCGAGAGATAAATAGAAATGACCATTTGAAAGAATATATTCTTGTTGACATTTTGAAATTTATATTAAAAAATAAAACAAGAAAAAGCCTTAAAGTTAGAGAAAAATAAAGGATAAATAGTCATTTTTGTTATATTTAAGGCTATTTCGCCACGTAAAATTTTTAAAAACTTACACATCACCTTAAATTTATTTTAAGTTCTTTACTTTTAATTAAACTCCTTCCAAAGCGGTTTGAAGTAAATTTTGTTTTAAAAAATATTATTAACTTAAATGATGTCATACAGACCAAATAGAGGTTTATTTTTTTTTAATTTCCATTTTTTTCAATCAATTAAATTTTAAAAAGAAACAGGTGGCCCTGGCCCAAGTTCTTCTATTAATATGAATGGAGGTTATAATATTTTGGAACAACAAAATGATGAAATGGTTGAAGAATTGTCTAGTAAAGTGTCTCAACTTAAACGAGTTACTATTGCTATAGGAGATGATGTTCGAGAACAAAATCGTTTGTTGAATGAAATGGTTTGTTTATTTTTAATTTTTTCTCTATCCTCTCCCCAAATTTTTTCCTTTTTCCCATTTCATGGGGGAGGGGAATCCTCGGTTACGGGTCTGGCCATGCTGCTTAAAAATTTAAATTCGGGTTGGGTTCAGATCCCGACTTTTTTGGAAGCTTCAAGTATTTTTCCTTAGCTGTCTTCAGGTCCATGATTCGATCCTAGGCAATAGATTTAGCCTAAAACCCTTTCAAAACTTCCCCAAAATTTACAAAAAAAAATTTTTTAGGACACAAAGTTTGAAACAACAAAAGGACTTCTTGGCTCAACAATGAAAAAATTGGGGATTGTTTCAAAAGCTGGAGGTTTTTTTAAATTTATTTTAATTCTAAAAAAATTTATTTTTTTCAAGGTAGAAATGTTCTCTGTTACCTTGTACTTTTCTGCTTTTTTGTATTTCTTGTAATCTATTTTTTGATGCGATAGTAAAGAGAAAATGGGAGATGGGATTAAAAATGAAGTATTATTTAATTACTAAAAAAATTTTTTTTAATTATTTAAACGGGAGACAAAATAAAAAAATTATTTTTATTGCTGAAAATATTAAAACGTTAAAAAAATTCATATCTTTTTTTTAATAAAATTATTTTTGTATAAAAAATGTTAAAAAAAATAAAATTCAACATGAAACATATAAAGGGGATTAAGATGGGAGGGGCATCAGGAGAAAAAAAGTAGGCGGGTCGGATTTCGAAAATTTCTTGGGTCTGGTACGCGTCGAAAAATATCCCGCTTTTAGGGTAACCCTTGACATCCCCGATACATCCGCTCTAGGACAGCTCGCCCATCTTAAAATCAGAAAATTAAAATTTTGGACCCCGTTAGAGACAACCCGAGAAAATTTTTAAAAATAAATTAGAAAAAAAAATTTTTTACCCTTCATGTATCATCACAATTGAAGAACCCGTTATAAAAGAACATTTTAGATGCCTAATGAGGGTTGGGCGTCCTTTCCTCGCATTGCCTTCAATTTCATAACGTGCTGATTTGGGCATAGCTCCAGGCATTGCTTGGACCTGAAAATTAGAAAAATTTTCTTAAAAATGTTAAATTTATTCCTAAATTTTATTTATAAGTCCCTAACCATTAAAAATATTTTTAAAAATACTCACAACAAAATTAAAAATTATATCACTAAAATTCATTCAAAATAAAAAATATTTCCACGAGTGGACTCGAACCCCGCCCAACTCCCCTCAAGTCTGAGCCCTTACCAACTACACTACTGGACAACACAACTACTTTCTTTAATTTTCTCCCTAAATTTACCCTTAAAAATTAGATTTTAAACCTTTCCAAGCCTTAAAGAAGGGAAGTAAGCCTCATCTACATCTCTCAGTACCAAATTCCAATGTTTATCAAAAGCAACTATAGAACCCTGAAAAAATATTTTCAAAAAATTTTAAAACAAAAAAACCTGTAACATTCTATTTGGCCCTCTTTGTTGTGCTCTTCCTGGGGCAAAAGCTCTCAATTTAACAATTATTCGAGTTCCCTCACGCATCCATTGAGATAAACGTTCATAAACTCCTCCAAATGTTGAACAAGCAAATCTTTTTCCGAGGGAAGTGTCTATATGTTGAACCTTCCTTCTTCTACACAAAAATTGGGGAATTTTATAGAGAAAATGGAATTTCTCGATTTTAGGTACATTAGAGTCTGAGGGTGAAAGAGGCAGGGGAACGCCTGGTATCTTAAATATAAGCTTAAGGGGGTGGTCTAGACGGCTTACAGAATTAATATTTAGGTTCTTAAAGACGTAGCCCCATCCGTCAGTCAGCCAAGGTTGTCCCAGACTCTAACGACCCCCTTACGGACCACACTCGAAAATACCGCAAAAAATTCAGGACCCATCCCAAAAAACCTTCAAAAATCCAAAAATATTCACTAACCTTATCTCACAATTTCTTTCACTTTTAATTTCCCTCTTTATAGATAAAGGCTCTTGTCCTTGTATACAAATAGTTTTAAGCCTTCGCATTCGTTCCTTAGCATTTTGCTTTGGTTTTGCCGGAGTTGATGAATTTATTTTTGTGTTGTTTAAAGTATTTGGAGAAATTCCAGTTAATGGAAGTTTTGTTTTGTTTTCCATTTAAAAAATTCTAAAAAAATTTTTCGTCCATAGTCTCAAAATTTAACTAGAATCTCAAAACCGGCCTAAGACTCAAAAGACCCGACCCAACAACTTAAATGAACACTAAATAATTCTTTGGCCGTTCAAATTCCCAGGAAAACCCCCCAAAATTCGAAAAAAAATCCAATTTTTAAGAAACAATCTAGGACTCAAACGCCCCCTCAAACCTGCCCAAAAATTTAGGGTCATTTTTAACAACCTACAAGGACACTAGGTAGTCTTTTGGCCGTTTAGGTAGACTACACTAGGTAGTCTTGACACTAGGTAGTCTTGGCCGTTTTTTTTCCCAAAAATCAAAAAACACCCAATTGTTGAGACTCTAATGACCCTAAACAAAAATCACCAAAAATCAAAGATATTCAAGTGAAAGTGACACTTTCTTAAAATAGAATTTACAAAATTTAAAACACATAAATAAAATATTCTCTTTATTCTCTCTTTATAATCAACGCAAAAAAATTTTTTTTCGAAAATCAAAGGAAATACTCTCTCTCACGCAGAGAAGGACAAACAACAACAACACACCATTCTCCCCTCATAAGAATTTTTTCAAGCCAGAACAGAAAAATATATGATAAAATTTGTATATAATGTTTGTGTGATCAAAGACAATCTGCTCATTGTTTTGATCAGAAGAGAACAAAAAAAAAGAAGAGAAATAAATTTTTTAAAGAAGAAAATTTAACTATAGTATGATAAAAGTCAATATTTTTTAAAATTATTGTCAAGTGGAATCCCGTTAATACGACACCCCAATAAGGCTCTTGTCCTTGTATACAAATAGTCGGCTTAATTAGACCCCGAGTCTAATTAAGTCGGCTTAATTAGACCCCGAGGGCGGTGATGTATCAGCGGGATTCCATCACTATGTATGGAATCTCCTCGATAATACAACACCTCCAATAAACAGGATTCAGATTCTTAAGAGGAACCTCAGGGCGACGTATCGTTGGGATTCCTATGTTAGAACCTCGACAATACGACGCCCTCAAAAATAATCAGATCAATTAGACCTTGAAAATAGTGCAGTTTCCCTCCCATACAAATCTTGTCACGAAATGTTTGCTAGCCAGGGGCGGTGACGTATCAGCGGGATCCCATAACAATGTTTAATTATGGAATAGAAAAAAAGAAAACATTTTTTAAAGTTTTTTTAATAGATGAATAATAATTCGAGAAACAATGTTTTTAATTTTCTTAAGAGCATTATACGTAGTTTAGATAAAATGTCAGAGTCAAAAAAATTTTTTCTTATGTATGTGAATAAATTTTGGAAATAACAAACAAGGAAGCCAAAAAAACCAGAGAAAATCAAAAAAAAAATCAAAAAATTTCTCCTTGTGGTTAAGTGGTTTAGACTGGATTTGTGACCCAGGTTCGATACCTGGTGGGGGATTATGGGTGCTTTTCTTTTAATAATGTAATTTTTAACTTGTGTTTTTGTTTTTACATTCTCTAAACGGTTAAAAATTTTTTTAACAAAATTATTTTCAACTCTTCCCATACATACAAAAAATTTTTTTTCGTAAATCAAAGACTTCCATTAGAGAGAAGCACGAGGGAAAAATAAATAGAATAAAGATTTATAAAATTTTGGGAGATGGATATATAGTTTTTTTTATTTCTTGCTTGTTGGTGATGGTTATTTTCAATCTCTTTTTAAATTTTAATTAAATCAAATTTCAGTAATAGTGCAGTTTCCCTCCCATACCCTCCAAAAAATACCATTTCCTCCTAGTTTCTTCTCCTTTTCTTATAAAGTGACATTTGGGTCAACGATAAATGAGAGTTAACCAAGAATTTAAAAACAAAACATGAACCAGTCTTATGGGACGAAACTACACTAATACCTTTAAAACATTCTTTAAACCGAGTCATTTTTCAAAATAAATATATTTTTTTAAAGTCCTTCCCTTCCTTCAACAATTTTCTCACACTCCTTCCACTCTTATTTTTAAAACATTTATATAATAAAAATCAAATTTTAATTTTTTTCTCTTAAAACTTTTTATTGCTCTCTCATTTTTTCACCTTTTTTTCCCTCTCACATCAAAATCCTGATGAACCCGTTGATGAACGCGGAGAAAATCCTGGTGGAACAGGCAACCAAGTATTATGATTATTTTGATTTGGATGATTGTTTTGTTGTTGCTGTCGTCCTCCACCACTTCCATCATTTGTTGTTGCTGTTGTTAAAATTGTTGAAGAAGAACCATAATTCAAACTTCCCCCACCACCACCAAAATTTGAATGATTTTGAAAATTATTTTGTTGAAAATTAAAATTCTGATGTTGTTGAAGATAACTTCCTCCTCCTTGCTGTTGCTGATGTTGTTGCTGATGAGGATGGAAATTTGAATGATGAAAATTACCATTATTATTTTGATGATAATTTTGATGGTTCTGATGCTGTTGTTGTTGATGTAATCCTGGCATTGAAGTCATCATTGGTACACTGGAATGATGTTGTAATTGTTGCTGAAGATGATGGCGATGTTGTTGCTGCTGATGTTGTGCTGTTGTTGATGTTGTATAAAGTGAAGGATGATGATGATTATTTGAAGTTATTATTGGATTACTATTATTATTATTGTAAAATGAACTTTAAAAAAATTAAAAATAAATTTTAAAATCGAAAATTTTTTTAGTCAGTAGGTGGGTGGGCTATCGGTAGATAAAAGGCCATAATCCAGGATAATCAATCAGTTAGTTTATTTTAGGAGGTAAGAGTAGGGTCAAACTCCTAGTCTCTTTATACACCTAAATTGGTCCAACCCCTAATTGGTTTTTCCACTGACGCATTTGTCCATGAACTTATGTGAACTTAGTCTTAAACTGGACTGCTCCGCAAGTAGCAAAACTAAACTTATATAAAAAACATCTTAATTTTGAGAAACCCTACCCTAAAACGGGGATAACCCCCTAAAAAAAAGACATCCACAAATTTTGTAAATTAAAAATTTAAAACTCAAAAAAATTAGTTTTCCGCTTACTTTTCTGTTGTATGACTACTACTACTAGTACCATTAATAGTATATTTGTCTCCGCCATTCATATAAATTTGCTGTTGCTGTGCTGGCTGTGGAATAACAAAATTCTGCTTTTCTTCTTGCATAATTTCTTTCAAGGCTTTTGCTGATTCTTAAAAGAAAAAAAATTCTTTTAGAGCTAAAAAATTAGCCGCCTTGAAATACTTTGAATTAGGGCTGAACCTCATTTTTTTCGGGACCAGTAATCTCCACATCTACCTGAACCTCTTTTACATTTTAGCTAAAGGCTGACCCTAAAATCTCACACATGAACCCCAGCCTCCTCCTCTAGCTACGGGTTTGGCCCTAAACCTAACATTTTTTATTTGAACCAACTCTAGTGTCATGGACCAACCCAACTTAATGTTATAATAGAAATTTTTTGCGGACAACATTTGCGGACAAATGCAAAAAATTTCCCCCAAAATATTTTTAAAAAAACCTTCAAAAGGATCAAAGCCCAAATCATCATCATCAACAAACGAATTAATTGCAGAATTTGGTGGTGGCTGCTGTTGTTGTTGAATTAAAACATTTTGAGAAACATCAACAAATGTTGGTGGAGATGGTGTTGTTGATGTTGATGAAGAAGAAATTTTATTATTATTTTGCTGCAACATTTGTTGTTGTGAATTATTTGATTTTTCAAAATTATTATTATTTAAAACATCTCCATTAATTGTTAATGGTTTTTGTTGTTGTTGTTTCTGTGTTAAAACTGTATCATCATTTCCTTTTTTCTGCTTAATTTGTTGTGATATCATTTTTGGCAAATTTTCAACTGAACCGCTTGTAGGTCGCTTCTTTTCCCTGTAAAAAATAATCAAAAATTTTACTTAGAATCCTCTAAATTGTAAAAAAGCATCCCCAAAGTTCGTCCAACCGAAGCAGCAATAAAGTTAAAAATATGTACACTTTAGTGTAGTGGGAAAATTTTTTGTTTCAATTGGAAGGGGTCCAAGGTTCGAATCCCTTCGACGGAAAAATATTTTTATTTAAAGGAAAATGAATTTTTAATTAAAAAAAATCAAAAATTAATGTAAGGAAAATTTTTTTAATAAAAAAACCCCTCAAAAATCTAAAAAAAAATACAATTGCTCTCCTCCCGATGTCATCACTCTCGCTCGATTTCTCGCCACCACCAATTCTCTGCACGTAGAAGTCTGTTGTTGCTGATTAAAACCCGTTGAACCTTGAATTCCAAACAAGGCAAACATATGTTCGAGCAATCGGCGTTCATATTCTGTGTGTTTTCCTTAAATTAATTTTTCGAGTATTTTAGCGATTAAAGATCAAAATGGGTTTGAACAAGGTTCCTAGCCAGGTTTCGACCACTTGCATGGTTTGGGCCAAATCTTTGAGGGTTTTTTGTTTCCAATCATAATATAAAAGCTCCTGGGGTTTCCCTCGACTTAAAATTTTTCTGGACTTCTAACTTAGGACTTGGCCAAGGTCAACAGACCACGCTGAAATTCCCGTCCCTAATTTGAAAATCTCCAACTAATCTTAATTTAAAATGAACCTTGATGCATGTCCTCCTTTGTAAAGCTAATTTTTTCATCTGCCACCTCATGTAAATACATACATTCCTTAAAAATAGAATTTATAAAAGATAAAATAATGGGGATAAATCAGGGGTATGACAAAATGTCAATGGTAAAAATTAACCCAATCAAGTCCTAACCCATTTAAAAAAATTTAAAGAATTTAAAAAAACCGGTTTATAACAAGTCTGTCCCTTCAAAAAACTTGAGCAATATTTCGTTGTGCCTAACGACGCTTTCAACAGACGGCCTTCAACAACCATATTATTAACTGCTTGAATAGCTCTAAGTGCATCTTCACAACGAGCAAATGTCACATAGGCAGTGTGTGTCGGAGGTGTCGAATTGTTAATTGCTTGAGCGGTACCAACTGCAACTTTGAGGATCTTGCCAAATTTTCCAAAAAATTCTGGCCTAGAGAAAAATTTTTTTAATTTTGGCTCTAATGCAGATTATGAGTCCAATGGAAGGTTTACCCATTTTTAGCCTTTTTATATCGAATCAGAATTACAACATTTATCGCCTATTTCATACGAAACATGTATGCTCAGCTAGACTTATTCTAACTAAGTCGTGATAAAAAGGCCCAAAATGGTCAACGTAAACCTATGGTTGTAGGCGAGGCGCTTACAGGTCAGAATTAATTTTCCAAAGCTTATGGAAAACAAATTTTGGAATTTTGGACAGGAAAAAGAATACATGTTTACTGGGGGCGGTAAGTACAAACAATAAACAAAATTTCAAAAAAGTTCCCCAAGAATGTTAATGTTCAAAAAAGGACTCAATACTCCTTACATTAGTAAGGGTCCAATTCCCCCAAAAAAATTTTTTTTAATTAAAAAAAAATCAAAAACAAACTTTTTCAAAAGTTCAGGATTCGCCATTCGCTGACTTATCCCAACTGCATAAACCAAATTTTTCTGAAGCACTCTATATTCTGACAAATGTTTTCTGTCTTCAATAATTTTGTTTTTCTGTTGTAAAACTTTTTGCTTTTTCTCTGTCTTAATTTTGTGAACTTCTGCACTAGAAAGTGGCTGAAAGTTGACTGGATCTTCTGGGTAAGATTGTCTACAGGCCGGGCAAAGTCCATTCTCATTCGTTCTGAAAATTGGATTTTTAATTAATGTAGGGACAAACTGAAGCTTAAGTAGCTTCAGATTCAACAGGCAGGACAGACCAAGGAGTCTTAATTTGTTAAAATTGGTTTTGAGGGTCCAATTCCGATATGGTCGATATATGGCATCCCAAAGAGCAAGTCGAGCTGAGAGTGGCCGAGCTGAGAGACCCTCAAAGCCAATCTTCCCTCAATTTTCATGGTTACTTGAATTCTCCATAACCCTGACATTCTTTGGCCTAAGATCACCAATCTGATCAAGAGCCAAAACACCTAAAAAGCTCAAGCTATTCAACAGGCAGGATTGTATAAAAGCCATTAAAGGGAAAACTTGCATATTTAAAAGGTCATCTGAAAACAACTCAATCTCGATGTCAAATAATACACTTAAAATTAATGAACTTAAATCAAAGAATATCAAGGTAAGGAAAAATCAAAGAACAGAAAATTGGTTTGAACTAGACCAACGACCCTGGACCAACGGAAAATGCTGGCCAAAATCGGCATAAAGCCACCCAAATCGGCCCAGAGGGCCCAGACTAGAAGATCAACACCCTAGAGGTTCCTCACAGGTTTATCACCGGCTTAATATCGACTGGGCTCACAAAACCATTTTTTTAGAAATGCTTGCCAAAAAAGGTCAACTCCCTAGAGGTTCCTCATGGGTCTATCCCCAGCTTACGTGTTCCCTATTTATTAGCTTGCCAAAAAATATTTAAAATAAAACCTGATCCGATGCCAACAAAATCTACAAATTTGATATTGACAATTGCATGGAAAAAAGTTAAAGTCATCAAGGTCAAAGGCCTCCATACACAAGGGGCACTCTTTATCAGAATTATCATCACTAGACATTTCTGCTATACTCATCTAACGACAAAAATGAACAAAAAAAATAAATCTGGAAGAAAAGCTAAAATCTAGCCTGAGGAGTATAAATTATTTTTTGGGTAGAAGCTGAAAAAAGAAAATTTTTAAAAATTCAAAAAATGATACCAAGAAATAAATGAGAAATATTTATAGTGCTAAGCAAAACACGAAAGTCAGCCTATTTTTACCCTATTTTGGCCAGTGGCAATCAACACAATTCAAAAAAGGATTAATTTTGTGTAATTAAAATTGACCTTTTAACAGTTTGTATGCCCAAAATTAATTTTCGTTTTTTGAATCGTTTTGACTGCTAATGGCAAGAAAGGTGAAAACTAGGGGGAAATAGGGGAAAGAAAATGCCAGGCACTGACGATAGGGAGACTTGCCTGTCAAATTGGGAACTGAGCCAGGTCCTCCAAGGCTTTTTCTGTTCCCGCCCCACCCATTTTTTAAGCTTTCTGGAAGTTTCCCTGCGACTGGGATTTTGCCTGGACCTCACTCATCCCAGAATATGGCCCAGTTCAATAAACTAACCCAGAATTCTTCCCCAAAATTAAAAAAAATTTTCCGCAAAATTCAAAAAAATTTCCTGTTTATTAAACTCAACCAAATTTAGAAATAAAATTGACACCAACCTATACACTTAAAATTGTAAAATGACTAAACAAAATTATCGAGAATAGATAGAGAAAATGAGGACTGCCTTTTAAATACCTCTCTCCTTAACATTAAATTGTAGTAATTTACACTGTGTGATGTTATGAAATATTTAATTTAGTTGACATTTTGAAAGTTGACAGAAAAGAAATCAGTTGAGAAATATTGGAAAAATAGAGAAATAGAGCACACTTTCTCCAATTTTTTCTTTCTCTATTTATAATTGATTTAAGGTTTTTCTAACTTTTTCTTTCTCTAAACACATATTAGGGCTCCCTACATTTTGCCGATTGTATATTTCGCCAATAAAGATAAAAATTAACTTTTTGCCACTAAGTTGGTTGACAAAACGAGATTTTTTAGCCTCATTGGCAAGATATGTTTTTGGCAAAAATTGGAGCATACACAAATAAAGAGAAATATGGCGTAATGTTAACTTTAAATTTAATTTTTTAATTTCCCTATTGATTTCTTTCTCGCTCTTTTTTCTCGTTTTTTTCAATTAAAAATTTTTTTTAATTTTAGCCATGCTTAAGCGTAAAGCCGATACCGATTTAGAATGTCCTGTACTCGTCAAAAATTTGCGCCGTTCAATATCAGAATTTTTGGTAGAAAATGAAGCTGCAAACGTTAAAAATGATGATGGGAATATTGAATTTCTGGATTATGGAGGTGAACGTTGGGAGAAATATCGTCAAAGACTTGCAACTTTTGATGTTAGTTAAATTTATTATTTTTTAAGGGTTGGGGCAAAACACGGTCCGACAAAATACCGCTTTACCTAAATATCGTCCAAACATAGTCTGACGGTATTTCGTCTGGTCCGTGCTTTACCTCCCTCCCTTCTTTTTTCAGCTTAAAAGTCGAATTTTATTGTCAAAAGAAGTATCGCCTGTAGAATGTGCTAGACATGGTTGGAAAAATATTCGTGACGATTTTCTTCAGTGTGATGATTGTGAAAAGATTTTATGCGTTAAAATGCCTGTTGGTGAAGATATTACGAATCGTGTATTTAATCGGTGTATTTGGTTTGTTTTTTTTAATTTTGTAAGTGTGATGGTCCGAATCTTGCAGAATTTTTCTTTTTTGATCCCCATGGTCTAATCTAGTTTTTTTAAAGTTTGGGTCTGGGCCAGGGATACGGAACAAACTTAAAGACAGCAGTCGGAATGTGGAAGCTGAAGAGTCAAAAAAGACGGAATTCTACGAAGCGGAAGAGGGCCCATCCCTAGTCTGTCCTCTGGGCTTGATTGGTTGACTTAGACGCTTATCCTGAGTTAGGAGTCCAGGAAAAATTTAGGCCTTAACCTTAACCCAGATTGATTATTCATTTCAATTTTTCCTCTTCAGGTATATTCAACGAAGACTTGTAGAAGCCCACACAGTTATATGTCCGTGGAGAACAAACGGTGGTCTTTCAATCTCCAATCCATACGATGTAATTGAACGATACAAAGTTTTGGCTGAATCTAATCTTCCAGAAGTCGATTTTGTTAAAGCTTTTGATGACGAGGAAAGTTTGAAAAAATTTGGAAATGTTAATCAATTTTTTCTTCAAATGTCAATTTTTGGATGGTTACCTGCTGAAAAGTATTTTTATTTTTTAAAATTAATTCTAGGATTAAGTTTAAGTAATTGTGAGCTTTAACATTGATTCTGGGCTTGTTCCTGAGTTTTGAGTCCACTTTAATTGGTTTCTCTTCCCCGGGAAAAGAAATTTTTTTCTCTTCCTTCACGACTCATTGTTAGCTAGAGAGCAGCCAAGACCAAGTCCAGCATCAATTTTTCGAAGTTGAACGGGACAGGATCCCACGGGATTAATTCCGAAAGTCCTGTTAATTCTTTTCTGTCGTTGCAACTCCTGGGATTTCGAAACGGAAGCTGGAAGATTTTGTTATGATCCCGTTTCGAGCAGCACTTTAAACTCAATGTCAGGTCGTTCTGTTGGTTCTTCTCCCCTTCACCTTTGGGAAAATTTTTCTATTCCAATTGAGGTTCAAAAACTCATCAATTTTTCCCCTTTTTTAGAAACAACGAAGGAATTCAATTTTCCTGTCATTTATGCGGTCGAGATTTAAAATGTTGCGTCTTTTCACAAAAATTACCTCTTAACCCAATGGAAGAGCATCATTCTTATTGCCCAATTTTGGATAAAATATATCCATTATGGAGTGAATCTTTAAGAAATGTTCATAAATTAAAGGTTTTTTAAATTTTTAAAAAATAATTTCTTATAACTTTTCTTTTAAGAAAAACGAATCTTTAATTCCAAAATTATGGAACGTTAAAAGTATGTTAAAAAGAATATTTGGAATAAAAGGAAAAGAACAGAAACAAGTACAAGATGGAGATGATGAAGAAGAAGAGATTCCTCCTCCTACTAAATTAAATGTGGCAGAAATTGTAGACGAGGTAGAACGGAGGAAATCTATTTGAAGAAAACAGAAAAAATTTTTGGGTTGTTTTATTTTCTTAATTATTTATTTTTATGAAATTTTGGAGAACAATTGATTTTTTTTTAATTTAAGGGTGATGGGGTTATTTGACACTTTTAAAATCAAGTGGGTAATATTCGATCATCTCTCCGTATTTCCCCCATCTTTTCCTCCCTCCTCAACCCCAATTTTTTCCGTGGACGTGTAAAGATTTTTTTCGGTTTTCTTTCTGGAAACGTCCACTGATTCTGTGGATGTTCCCGCAGAATCTGCGGACCCCTTTTCTGCAGAATCTTGTAAGGTAGGGCTTGTAAGGTCTTCGGTTCGGTTTATGATTGATAAAAAAAAAAAGGAAGAAAAAGGAGGTCCGGAATTCCATGGAGATGACCTGATATTAAACTAAAATTTACCGAAAGTTAAAATTCAACCCCAGTTTTTTAAAGAAATTATTGGGGGAAATCAATCGTTCTTCTCGTGACTGAAAAATAAAAAATAAACAAATTAGTGAATAAGAATAAGTAATTTTGGGAAGCTAGGCATTTTTTAAAATTATTTATTGGTAGAATTTCGACTTTTTTCTAATCCTACATATCTAACAAATAGAATGGTAAAAGGCACTTTAAATAATTAAAAAAAGATTAAGAGGGTAGCAACTCTGACCTTTCAAGGATGGACATGTTGGAAATTTAGTTTAGTCAAGGAAGACTTTTATTGGAGTTCTAAGGGTTTCCGTATAGGATTTTTGCCCAAAAAATATTGTCAGGGTTGCTACCTCAGAATTAAAAAAATTATAAAAAGAACAACATTCAAGTTAGTGACCGGAAAAAAACAAAAAATAATCCTAGTCAACAGAGTTGTCTCGAAATTTCGATTTTCAAAGATTTTTTTGTTTCGGAAAACATCTCTGCTAGTCAAACAGAAAAAAATAAAAATTAAACTAGCCTATCGTCAAGAAAAAATTAAATAAGGTATTATGAAAAAAAATATTATGGGAAGGAAAAGAAGATGAGGAGAGGAAACTAAATTAATATAAAATTAAAAAATTTTTAAAAAATCCCCTAAAAAATATTTTTTAGGGGATCCCCTCTTCTCTAAAATTTATTTAAATAAAAAAATCACATATTTTTATTATTATTTGCATAATTTGTTGTTCCCATAAGTGGCGGTTTTTGATAAAAATCATTACGTTGTTGGTGTTGTTGATGTTCAGAGGAATTATGGGGAATAAGTAAATGTTTTGTTGAAATTGGTGAATTTTGTTGTGCAGCGCTAATTATACGGCGAGGAAGTGAAGTACTTCGACGACATATAACTGCAATTTTTAAAATTCTTCAGATTTTGGAAAAAATTTTTAGAAAAAAAAATTTCCCAGAATATTTAAAACGCTGTTGAAATTATTTTGGTTTGTATCTCACACGCCTAGGATATTTTTTGAAGACCTCACAAAATTGAGCAAGATTCACCCGACCCCTCTCTCTCAAAAATCAAGCAAAACTTAATCCCAAAACCATAATATAAAACCCCCAAGAAGATTGGAGAATCAAAGCTCTAAATCTTTATATGCCTTGGAGAAGAAAAAGGGGAGAAAGGATAGAAAGGTATGGATAACAAGGATGGAATCCCCAGAACTTTTCTTTTCATCCAAAAACCCGACCCGAAACCCTACTTGTTTCTCAACCCAGTCCTCATCCCTTCCGGATAAAACAACCAAAAAAGTATCCAGAAAAATAAAAAAAACTTTCCCCAAAAAAATTAAAAAACAAAAAAAAAAGTTTAGAAAAAAACCTGTCTGTGGTTGTTGGTGCTGATATTTTTTCATTTGTTCAAATGTTCCTCCCCCACCCCCGCCAACATTTATATTTCTATAATAATGTTGTTGTTGTTGTTGAAAATTATTGTTGTTTAAATTATTAAAAACATTTGTTTTAGGTTGTTGTTGTTGTTGAGATGTTTTTCTTGTATTTACCAACATTGTTGTTGTTGAATTACCGACACTTTGGGGGACAACTGACGAACTTGAAGAGAAATGACAATTCGTCGACAATTTATTTTGAGGGTCAAAATGTGAAGTTTTTGTTGATAATTTTCGTTCTATTGGAGGTTTTTTGTTTGTTAATTGTTGTTGTAAATTGTCTAATGTTTGTGGAAAACTTGAAGAATTTTTAATTTTGTTATTAGAAATAATTCGACTATTTTTGTCTGTTGGAAATGGGGGAGGCATTGTGTTGTTATTGAAATTATTTGTGGGTGTTCCAATTATAATCATTTCTTTTTCTGATATTGAACCTGTTCTAGGCTGAAAAAAAAAGAATTTTTAAAAAAATTTTGAGAAAATTTTTGGAAAAATTTTTTTGAAGAATTTTAAAATTTTCTAAAAAATTCAAAAAATTTTCTTAAAAAATTGACGAACTTGAAGAGAAAAAAAATTTTTTTGAAAAAAAAAATTTCCAAGGAATCCAAGAAACCTTTTCAGAAATTTCGGAAAAAATCAAAAAAATTTCGAAGAAAATTTTAAATTTGTTTTAAAAACCTGAAGAAAATGAAATTGACGTTGAAACTCATTTTGCTGCAAATCTCTCAACAAAAAATCCAATCTTTTTTGTAAAATTGATTTTTCAGAGTGAACATGTCTTAATGATTTGTGTAATTGTTTATTTTCTTCCTCCAAATTTGCGTATAATAATTTTAAATTGGAATCGTTTGAGGAAGTTGTACATGAAGATTCTGAGGGGGCTGAAACTAAAAAAATTTTTAAATAAAAAATGAATGATTGAAAATTTTTTTCAAGGTAAAATCCTTAAAAGAAAAATCTCCTTAAAAGAAAAATAATTTTTGTTTAAATAAAAAATTGTTATCCACCGATGGGATTCGAACCTTAGACCCATTGGTAATAAAATCAAAGAATTCTCAAAAGTCTCTTGTCAGACAGTTGAATATTGGTTGTTTGGAACAAAAAACTCATACGATAAAAAAATCAATTATTTTTCAAAAATTTTGACTAAAAAATTTTTTTACTAAAGTAATAAAATTGATGTCCATTAACAGGACTCGAACCTTCAATTCTATGGGTACGAAAACAAAGAAATACCCAACTAAACCACAGAGGATCTTATAACCAATCGATAAAATTTTTGAGCGATGATTCTTGAATTGAAAAAATAAGAGAAAATTTTCCGTCTAATTGTGTCCACTGAAAAAACTCGAACCATACGCACCCCTCAGTTACGAAAACAAAAAAATATCCAAATACACCACAGACAACATAATAAATTTTTAACTTTAATATGAACCTGTTGATGCTTTATTCACAACTTTAAGTTCTCCAATCTCTTGTAACAATTTTCCTCGTTCTTCTAACAAGAAAAGAACCAAAAGTTTTTCACGTTCTCTTTCTTCCAAATATTTTTGTTCAATTTTTGTTTTTTCTTCCTCCAGTTCGGTTAAGTCATCTTGACGGTTTTTAAGCTGAAAAACGAAAAAGAAAATATAAGCAAAGAAATTTAATTTAAAAATTAATTTTTTTAGGCCCATGTCCAGTTTATGTGTCCCACGAGGATTCATGTCTCTCAAAGTTGAGTATTTTATGTCCAATGATTCTCAAAATTTGGGGTTGGATTCGTAAGATTCTTTTATGGTCGGTACCCTGTAGTGAGGGATCTAGCAGACCCGATTCCTGAAAATCGGAAATTCCTGATTTATGTGTAGGGATTACGATCCGAAATTGGGAATTAAAATTTCATGAGTATTCACTATTATTCCAATTTTGAATTTTCTGGCCTAAAAATGTTTCAAAATAATCCGAAAACCCTCAAATATTTAGCCAAAAAGAGACTAGTCAAGAATTCAAAAATTAAAAACCTGTTCAAAAAGTTGATTCCTTTCAACTTCCAATTCTTTAATATAACCATCCTCTCCTTTAGCAATGCCAAGAATATGTTTATGCTTTTCCGCCAATTCTTCCATATATTTTGAATGACGTTGTGTTAACAAGTTTAGGCACTAAAAATAAAAATTTTAAGTAAAATGCCGACTAAAATCGTGCTGGGCTCCCTTATACTCTTTTAAGAGTCTAAAAAGCTTTTGGAACACCCAGAGATGGGCAACCAAATCCAGACCCAAGGCTTGTAGGTAATATGGTTACAAAATAAATTCAAATTTTGAAGTGAGAGTTGTCTCCGAGAGTGAGAGTTTAGGAGAAAATTTCCAGTGAGGCAGTATCAAGGGAAATGGAAATTTCATACCATCGCCATTTTTGAGAAAGACGGGGAAGAATAACCAACAAAAAATTTCCCAAACCTTTTCAATTTTAATATCAGCTTCTCTTTGTGAAAGTAAAAATTTTGCAGTAGACAAAAGATTATTGCTACAAGAAGAACAACAACGATTGACCGATTGTAGACTAGAAGAATCTATATATGTTGAATCTCTAACTAAAGATTCTAATGCATTTGGTGTTGAATTTGAAGGAAGATTGGGGGTAGAAGTTAACTGAAAATTTTTTTGAATTATAGTTAAAAAGTCTGGTCGACTTAAAGGATGAAATAAACTACGGCAAAATTAATTTTTCGTGTCCAGAACAGAATTCAAGATCTCGCGCTCATACGGACTGGACCCGGCCGGGCTTTTTTGAATTAATCCGGTCAGGAAATAGTCCGGAGATCATTAAAAACCCCGGATTAGGGCCTAGACTCGAGAGGAATGCGGCCCGGTTTGCTTAAGGGATTTATTCAAGTCCCTTAAGCAAACAAAATTCTAGCTTTAGTCTTTTAAAATTAAAGACTAAATCTAGGAATTTTGACAGTTGAAAACTTCAAACATTTATGACTTCTGCTCCCAATTTGATTGGGAGAAGAATAGCGGCGTCCATTAGAGGACCATGCCCCCCCCCCCCCCCAAAAATTATAAAGAAAAGCTAATAAAAAATCAAAACCTGTTGTTTTTTAAGAAGACAATCAATTATAACATCTCTAGCTTGTAATTCACCCTCATATGTTGAAAGTAATTCCAAAAAATCTTGATAACTGTAACGCGAAGTGAGTTGACCATCTTCTTCATTATTCATTTTTAAAATAATTTTAAGTGATATAAAACCCTAAATAAAATTTTAATTTAACGTATAAGATTATTGGTAAAAATAAAACTAAAACTCCTACAAAAAATTGGAAAAACCAAAACAAAATTAAATGAGAAATAAGGGGACACGCCCAAGTAGGCGCGCGGCCAAGTAGGCGCAAAGCCATAACTACCTGAAAAATTTATGGACCTTGACAATTTTGGTACCAATCTCTTTAGCTAGATGAGATGAATCGTTTAATACCAAATTTAGTAAGAATCGGAAATTTTGAAGCAAGTTATGACTTTGCGCCTACTTGGCCGCGCGCCTACTTGGGCTGTACCCAGAAATAAGAAATGTAAAAAAATTTCCTCAGGATTTAGAATTTGCGACTTTTGGCAGAGTTATTGGCGTTGTATTTTTATTTTTTGCCGTTTGAGTAAGAGAAAAAATGTGCGAGAGAGTATATTAAAAATGAGAGACGGTTAGACAACTTGAGAAAAAGTGTAAATTTTAGAGTCTCATTCCTGTCTTTAAGCTTAAGTTTACTTGTTTTTCTCAAGTTTTTAAGCCTTTTCCTTTTCAGAATTTTTATTATGGCATCCGACTTGTATGAAAAATGCTTAAAAAATGCCCGCCCAGTTCAACAGAAGATGGATTCTAATATGTTGTCAATTAGACATTTGGACGTTAAATACAAACTTAAAGAACAAGAAGCGAAGAAGAAAATAACAAAGTTGGTTTGTTCCTGGAATAAGTTGAATCGTCAAGAACAACGGCGAAATTATGAAGAGATTGAAGAGTGTTTTGCACAGTAAGTTTAAAGATTTTTAAGCCTTTTGGGTCGAATTTTGGGATATCTAACATAAGGAGAATGTCCGCAAATCTTTGTCCGCAAATCCGGATCACTTTTGATTCTCAATTTCCAATATGTTTTTTAATCATTTTTCGTCGAAATAAAATTGCCTACTTCCAAACGGGCTCGAACCTTATTCCCTTTAGACGTTGATCTTAAGACAATGATTTTGGGTCGAATTTGGCGATATCTGAGGAGGTTTGTCCGCAAATCTTGCCAATTTCCAATACGTTTTTAACTACTTTTTCGTTGAAATAAAATTATTTACCACCAAAAGGACTCGAACCTTGCACCCTTTGGACGTTGAATTTAAACAACGTTTTCCCACTTAACCAAAGGACTGCACAAAACTAACTTGAAAATTTTTCAGAGCCAGAAGTTTCTGTGACAAAAAGATTTCTATTGCCTCCGAAACTTACGAATTGGTTGATAGTTTTATTCAAAAATTGGATTCTGACACTTCGAAGTTTAACACAATTTTGGCTCAAAAGCAGCAGCAACAGTTTAATGAAATTGAGGAAAAGGGGAAAAAGCAAACTCCGTCGACTTCAAGAAATATCTTCAAAAAAGGTTTACTAATATATACTAGTGATGTTCGGGTATCCCGATCCCGACTCCCGACTCGGGAAAATTTCCCGAGTTTTTGGCCTCCCGATCCCGATCCCGACTCCCGGTATCAATTCCCGAGTAAGTCGGGAAATTTTTACACCCCTAAGAATGGATTTTTTTGATAAAATTTTATTTTTGAAAGGGAAAAAAATAAAGAGGAAAAAATAAAAAAGGCAAAGGGAGAATAGAAAAATAAAATTTATTTAAATTTTTTCCTAGAAATCTGTTGTTGAGTTGATGGTTGAGTGGTAAGATTTATTGACTTCACTCTATTTGATATTTTGAAGGGGTTTGGTTCGGATCCTGGGCCGGGAAATGCGAGTTAAATTATTTTTCCTCGAAAAATAAATGTTTTTTAACTTCAATTTTAATTTTAAAATTGTAAAGTTATTTTTTAATATTAGTAAACGTGAATAAACTGTATGTAGAAAAATTAATTTAGTCACGAATTTTTCTAAATTTTTGCCTGCGGCGCAGAAAATGAAAAATATATGGCTTCTTAGCCTTCAAACCTAAAAAAGTTCGAGACCTCTAAAATTAGACAAAGGATTTGAGACCCAAAAAGGATTTGCAACAAAGGATTTGAAAACCCTTAAATTAGCACCCCTGAAATCAACCTCTTGGTCACGGACTGATGATAACATTAAGGCTAGAGCCCCCCCTACAATCACGAAATTGGGGAAAGGTGGAGGGGAAATATGGAGATCGAAAAGTCGAATTTTTTTCCCTAAGGACTTGCAAATTCTCAAAATTTTCGCCTGCGGCGCTGAAAATAGAAGAAATTTGACCGCATAGAATTCAAAAATTCACAAAATTTTTGACTGCAGCGCTAATAATGAAGATATCTGGCTTCTTACCTTTCAAAATTCTTAAAATTCTCGCCTGCGGTGCAAAAAATCGGAATTTTTGGTACCTAAGGTGCCAAAAATTTTTTGATGTAAATTCCCGACTCCCGATCCCGACTCCCGAGGTCATTTCCCGACCCGACTCCCGTTTCCCGATTCCCGAGTTTTTTCTTCTCCCGAACATCACTAATATATACGTATAATTGTGGGGGACCTCCTCTAAACTAGTGTAAGGTTTCAGCCCGTCTGACACTTAACCAGGAAAATATTTTTGGGGGGAGGAAGGGGGATCATTTTTGTAAATGAACGTGCTACAAAGGGTCAAGTCTTGAGAAATTAAGACGAACGGCAACCCTACTAACTTAGAATAAGAGTCCTACTACTAGAATAAGAGTCCTAACTTAGAATAAGAGAAATGATTTAGCGACCTATTTTTACCCTTTTATGTATAATTTATGGACCTTTCCCCTTTAAATATAATTTTGAAAAAAAATCCTTTCCTCAAAATAATTATTCTATACAAATTTTTAGAAGATCTTCAACAATCAAACAAAACTTCCAAACATGTCACTCCACTTTCGCCGGTCTCAACTACTTCGAGGAAAGCAAGAGGTACAAGTTCTGCTCCCAAAAAGCGTAAACGTACAGATACTACAGGTTTGCCTTTTTTTTCTTAAAATTATTTCTTTTTAATAGTCACTGAAGATATCTCCGATGTTTCTTTGACGACTGTCACTGCTGGTCAAACACCACTTATAATGCCTGGACATTGTGATATGCCTGTTGACCCAAATGAGCCCAGATATTGTATTTGCCAACAGGTATATATTTTTTTATTAAAACATGCGGGGCTTCATCAAGGGCGTAGGGCTTCAGGACCTCATCAAGGGCGTAGGGCTTCAGCCCCCCGGCTACGTTCTTGCTTATTAATACACCCTAGCACCAGAGGTAATTCTACCTCAGATAGTGTACAATTAGTGAGTGAACTAAATTGACAAGAAAATTGTACCTTTAAGTGAGATATTTTTGCTCCGTTTTCCCGTATCTGTCCCTGTTCCTTTCAGTCTTTTGTCTAACAGTATTTTCTCCTATTTCTTAAGGTTTCGTTTGGAAGCATGGTTTGTTGTGACAACAAGAATTGTTTAATTGAATGGTTCCATTTCCCTTGTGTTGGCCTAACATCATCTCCAAAAGGAAAATGGTATTGTCCGCAATGTAGAGATGGTAAAGAGCCAAATAAATCATTAAAACGAGAAAATATTAATAATTCAATGTCGAAGAATTCTGGAAAAAGAATTGCCGAAGAGAAGAAATAAGAGAAAAAATTTTGAATTTTAGAGGTTATTTTGTGTAAAAATTTTAATTTTCGATTAAATTTTTGTCTTTTTTTGTTAAAATAATTTTTCAATATTATCGGTTTTAATACTGATTTTGATACTTTTTTATTTGTTTTTAACCCATTTTCTTCTCAAAAAATTATTTACCGCCAAGCGGACTCGAACCTTTGACCCCTTTAAACGGTGATATGGGCATTTTCTGTCTACAAAGAAATCCACTAAAAAGCTATCTTTGACTCAACAAAGGATTCTTTTAACGGGGAAATTCATTATTCGACTGATTACTCACTAGAAAAAATTCCGTTCTTTTGGTCTAGTGGGAAAATGTTTAAAATTTGACCCCCAAAGGGGTTGAAGGTTCGAGTCCTTTTGGCGGCAAACAATTTTTAAAAATTTAAAAATATTTCCCAATCCACTTTTTTTAATTCTTTTTTTAAATTTTTCCAGATAATTTTTAATGGCCATAGCAATTTATGGTTTTCTTTCTCGCCGGCGTAAAGTTGAACCAGCCGGTATTTCATACGAATTTTCTTTAGTTAAAGACAAATTAACTCTTGGACTTTCAACTTGGCCAATTTTAAAAAATGCTGTAAAACCAATACAAATAGAAGAGGAAACAGAAGATTCTAGTTTTGATTGGATGGATGAGGAGACTGAAAAATACAAAAAATACCTTTCTAGATTGGATCCGAATGACGCTAAGGACCAAGACCAGTTTTGTTTTTAAATTTTTTTATTAATTTATCTTTAATTTTTTAAAGTTATAAAATACTTGGTCTGACGAAGCTCAGATGTGAAGCAACAGCAGCACAAATTAGGACTGCATGTATTTTTATTTTTTTAAATTATTTAATAGTAAGAGAGAAGGATACCTGTCGTTTTCCGAATTAGGGTGTTTACTACGTTTTTTAAGTTAGGAATTTCGATTCCAAAAATCGCGTATGAGTAGGGGCATGGATCTCTACTTTCTCATTCCTAAGATGAGAAAGTACTAGTCAAAACCTGTACTTGTCAAAAACTCAATAAAAATAACTAAAACTTTGGAACACGGTTATCAGTTCTCCTTTTCATCTAGTAGAGTTCATTTCTCAACATTTTCTTTCAGTTTTTCTAGAAGGTTGATAAGTGTGTTTTCCAAGTTTTTAATCCTTTTATTGTGTTTTTAGCATATATTCAGGTCTTTATTTCTCTGAAAATAATTTTTTCTTTCGAATTTGGATTAACTGTCACCCAATGACTTTTTTAATTTTATCCTAAAAATCTAAGAAAATACAACTTTTTCTAAAATATTTTCTGCTTTAAAATTGCATAATCCATTGATTTTTCTAAATTTTAAGATCGCCAAAAAGTACTTAAATATCATCCAGACAAAGGGAATGCAGGTGATGGTCTTCGAAGTGAATCTGTTTTTGCCTGTATACAAAAAGCTTATGAACAATTGGGAGTTTCTGAAGAAAAAAGAAGAGCTTTTGATTCTGTTGACCCCACTTTTGATGAAAACATTCCTGACAATTCTGATGTTAATTCTACAAATTTTTTTCGTGTTTTGGGTCCTGTTTTTGAAAGAAATTCAAGGTTTTGTTTTATTTTTTTTCTTAGGGTGCGGGTTAGATGAGCATTGGTTTATTATTTGGTTTTATTATTTTATTTATTATCCATTGGTTCCATGACCAGCTCCAATAATTGTGAACTCGTTCAATTTTCTGGAACCGGAGGCAGACACGTAGCCAAGAACCTTCCAAATCTTTTGCCTGTCAAAAGTCACTATTTTTAAATATTATCCCCCTAAACATTTTTCATTTATTTTTTTTCTAATTTTTTAGATTTTCTGTAAACCAACCAGTACCGTTACTTGGCGATGAAAATAGGTTCTTGAATTTTAATATTTTTTTAAAAATCAAATTCTGAGGAATTTTAAGGAATAATTTTTGTCTAAAAATTGACATGTTTGTAGTTTAGTGGTTTAACTGTTTGTTTCCTTGTTGGGCAAGAGTTTGCGTTGTCTTTAAAAAAGACGTAAAGCTCTAATCAATGAGGATAAATTAAATGCTGTGTCTTAAAAATTTATATTTATTTGACTAAATTTGTGTCTTATGAATGAATTTTAGGATCAGAAACAGAAATTTTTTCAATCCGGTCATTTTTATTTACCCTTTTAAGGGGGACAACTACTTTTAAATTTATTTGGCTCAGGTCTAGCTTATGAGCCCTTTGAATTTTTTTAACTCCAATAAAGGCTCTCTAAAGATCACATACCCCTAGAGTTCACAAAAAATACTCCTAACGATCCCAACGATCACAAATCTCCATTGAACTCTTAAACTTTTTATTGGACTCATAAACTATTCCAGAGCCATTAATTAATTTTTTAAGTGACCGTTCCCATGTCGAACATTTTTACGATTTTTGGTACAATTGGAAATCTTGGCGTGAATTTTCTTATTTGGACGCTGAAGATAAACAACGTGGAGAGGATAGATGGGAGAGAAGAGAAATCGAAAAACAAAATAAGGTTTCTTTAGAATTTTTGAAATTTTTCAAAAAAATTTTTTAAAGGCTGAAAGAGAGAAAAGACGAAAAAGAGATTTAAAAAGAATTTCTACATTGGTTGAGATGGCATATTCTGTTGATCCAAGAATTGTAAAAATAAAAGAGGAGGATAAAAATAAAAAATTGCAAATGAAAGAGCGTAGACGTAAAGAAAAGGAATTGAAAGAAAAAATTGAATTGGAACAAAAAAGGCAAAAGGAAAAGGATTTGGAGGAGGAAATGATTAAAAAGAATGAAGAGGAAAAGAAAGCTTTACAGGTTAGTTTGAATTTTTTAAATATTTAATTAGGTTTTCAGGGGATGTAGGGAAAAATAAAAATTCTAAAGTTTAGGGTAAGAAATTTGGAGGACTGATGTGAGTGAGATATCTGCGGGCTCTAGACTGGTTTATGAGTCTAATGAGAATTTATGAGTCCAATAAAGAAGCCGGGAAGCAAATCGAGACTAGGCGGGCCTTGGACTCATGAACAGGGCTAGAGCCATAAACTTTATATTCGAAGGAAAAAGCTTCTATTTTAACAATTTTAGTTTTCCTATATTTTTTAAAGGCTAAACAACAAAAGAAAAAATTGTTGTCAAATCAACGTAAACAACTCCGTGATTTATCATCTAACAAAAATTATTGGTTAGATAATTCACTTGCAGCAGAAAATCCTGAACGTGTTTTTGCAATTTCAGAACAGATTGAAAGGTTTTTTTGAATTAAAAAATTTTTTCTAAAATTATTTAAAGGTTATGTTTGTCTGCAGAAGTTGATGAATTGGTTAATCTTTGTGAACGATTAAAAGATGTTTGTGTTTATGATGATGCTTTGAGAATATTGAGAGAATGTGTTAGTTTATTTATTTTTTTTTAATTTTATTTTTGATGGAGGGTTGATTTTTCCTAATTTTCTTCAAGTTCCGTGTCCTAGTTTCTTTCAAAAATCTAAAAGGAGTTAGGGTTGAAGATCTGAATTTTGCGAAAAAATTAGGAACACAATAAAACTGTAGAAATCTGGGAAGGTGAGGGAGAACTAGGGAAAGGTGAGTCTGGGGAGTCTGTTAATTTATTCCCTCCTGTGACTCAAGAACGTTGGAAGGTTAAAATTTTTTCCGAGGGGTATCAGAAAGAATCTCCCATCATTTTAAAAAAGCTGTTTGGATTTCGATCCTTTCCGCTCTCTCTATAGTCAATCAAACCTTTAAAAAATAAATTCCTTACTCTTTTTTAGTCAAATCCTGAGGTTTCTAATAACTCCAAACAGTCAAATAATGGAATGTCTAAAAATTCAGCCCAGTCAAATGATGTCAAAACAAATTCTTCTTCAACAAATGCTTGGACTCATACAGAATTACAATTGTTAGTAAAAGCTGTTAATTTATTCCCTCCTGGGACGCAAGAACGTTGGAAGGTTTTATTACATTTTTAAATATTAAGAATTTTTTTTCGAATTTTTAGCAAGTTTCCGGGTATATTAATGAGCACAGCGGTGAAGGAAATAAGCGTAATGAAAAAGATGTAATTAAACAGGCAAGTTTTAATTTTTAATTAAAAGGAAATACATGTTTGGAAACAAGAGAGAAAATACATTAGCAAAATTATATTTAAAATACAAACTTAAAATAGGAAAAATACAAAACTTGAAAAATACAACTTGAATTAACAATAAAAATACAAAAATAAAAATACAACTTTGTTTAAACAACAAAAATACAAACATAAAAACAAACTTGTTTAGTAGAAAATAAACAAAATATACAACTTGAAAAATACAGCTTGAATTAACAACAAAAATACAAACTTGAAAACAAATAAATAAACTTTAAAAAAATAAATAAACCTGAAGAACACAAACTTGAAAGACAAAAATAAACTTGAAAAATACCAACTGAAAACACAAACTTGAAGAACAAATAAATAAACTTAAAAAAATAAACTTGAAATACAAACTTGAAATACAAATAAATAAACCTGAAAAACACAAACTTAAAAACATATTCATATCAACAAAATCATTTGTGTATTTTTAAGGTTAAACAACTCAAGTCTGGGCAACTTCCCTCAAGCAATTCATCAACTGTTCCTGCCAACAACAAAAACATACAACAACAACAAACAACAACAACAGATATTCCAATTAACAACACAAACAACAACCAAAATAATGAGCAACAAAACAATGTGAAAAATACTGAAGATGAGTGGAATGCTGAACAACAACGGCAATTTGAAAAAGCATTAAAGGAAATACCTTCAAGTGATGCTGAAAGGTGGGATAAAATAGCTGCAGCTGTAGATGGAAAAACAAAGAAACAATGTGTTAGGAGATACAAAAAATTGGCTGAGATGGTTAAAAATGCTAAAACTGAGGCTGCTAAATGAGAAAATATTTAAAAAATTAAAAATTATTATGGGGTTTGTTGGCTAAGAGATCTCAGTCTACTAGAGATCGAGATTTTTGAAAAGCCTGGGCCTATTCCTGGGTTCTGGGTTTGATTTATTGACCTGGACTGGATCCTGGGCCTGTAGTTCAGGAAAACCCCAGGCCCAGGAAAAACCCAGGAAGGGTAAAAAATGCATGGACCTTGACTCTGGGTACAGGAAAAACCCAGACCTTGGTCCAGGCCCAGCTCGCTCTCTACAGTCTACCACAGAATCATAACTACTAGGTTAAAATTTTATTTTAATATTTTTGTACCAACCGTTGTAGAAATTGTTGTACAGAAATTGTTTAGATCTAAAATTCATAACTGCTGTGGTAGATATAGAGAGAGAGTGCCCAATTTAAATATATTATTCGGGTTAAATTCCATGGGTTTTCTAACCAAAAATAAGTGTTTTATAGACCCGCCCTTTATTATATAAAAATTCAAGAGTTAAATTATCTCTTATTTTAACCTATTATTTTTTATTATTTTATTCCCAATATTGGAGGAAAAAAATAAGAAACTTTTCCGAAATCGGGAATTTATATATATTTTTTTTATCTCGGCACATTTTCCTGTACCACAACCACCAAAATATCATTACAATGCCCTCAAAAAGGTCTCTCTTTTAAAATATATTATCCAAAAAAAATTTTTTTTCTTATTATAGTAGTTAACATTATTTTCTCGTTTTTTTGTCTGCTCAAAAAATTGTTATTAATTTAAGTTTAAAAAAGTTATCAAAAAAAATTTTTTTGTCTATTGATCACTTTGAGAAAAGATTAATTAATTAATTTAATTAGCGTTAGTAGAGATAGTTGCAGTTTAATTAATAATCGTTTTTTACGTTAGAAAAGAATTACTTTTTTTGGGTTAAATTAATTAGTAGCAATTACCCGCTGCTGCTCTCTAAAAAATTATTTTTAAAAAATGATGAAAAGATGAATTGATTATTAATATAATTTTCAATTATTCCTTTTATTACTCACATTTATATTGGGAGATTTTTTATCCATACCTTATAAAGTTGGGGGGGGGGGGGGGGTACTAGAAAATAAGGGGATCAGTTGCCTTGAGCCTGTTGCTAAACCCCTCTATCAGAAATTGAAAGAATAAACCTTACTAACAATAAGCTCAGAATTCTTAACTTGACAAGCCTTGATTTTTAAAGGCCTAAACCAGTCATTCTCTACCCCTAAACACCTGCTCACCATGAATCACTCACAAGGTCGCCTTGAGGCGATAATTAGAACGATCCTCTTTTAGCTTCTCCCCTTAGTTAGCTTCTCTCTTCTCGGCTCCTATCCTAATTAGAATGGTTACCTGTTCTAAATTCAGAGTACCTTTTCGAAGGGTTGTGTCTTTTTCAGAAATCTTTTTTCTCTTAATACCAGTAAAAATGCATGAAGCTGTCCAACAAATCCTTTATTTATCATTACCCTCAAAACATGTAGTGGATGAAACATTGGATGCTGAAATGGATTTTTGGTCTGCTACAAGTTTAAATAGTGAAAATATACATGTAGGGAAAATTTCAAAATTTTTTTAAATTTTTGTCTTTTAAAGGATTATAATTTTGAAGAGGAGGTGAACAAGAAAAATAATTCAGGTCTTTTGTGAAAATAATTTTTTTGAAATTAAAAAAAATTTTTTTAGAATGGACCCCATTAATGTACGCGGCATATTTGGGACATAGAGAACTTTGTCAATTATTAATTTTAAAAGGGGCTAAAGTGGAGGAAGTTAATGAAAGAAATCAAACTGCGGTTAGAAAAAAATTTATTTTTAATTTTAAAATTTAATTTTTTAAGTTGATGCTGGCTGCGTCGTGTGGTGCAGTTGATGTGGTAAGGTGTTCTATTTTTGTAGGGAAAATAAAATTAAAAAGCAAACCTTTTGAAACACAAACATGAGGGGAAACAAACTTGAAAAAAATACATTTTGAAAAATACAACTATAAAATTAAATTGAAAATACAAACCTGAAAATAAACTTAATTGAAAATAACAGCTTAGAAATATAAACTTGAAAAACACAAAAAAACACAAGTAAAATTAAACTTGAAATACAAACTTGAGAAAAATAAACTTGAAAATAAACACAAATAAAATACAAACTTACTAAAACACATTAGCGTTAACCTACCATAAAAATAGAATAATAAATAAGGAAAAATATTTTTGGGAGATATTTTTAATTCAAAATTTTTTTAAAAATTAATTTACAATCCTTTAATTTTATTAATTTTAAAAATATTTTTAGGTTCGAATTTTGTTGGATTTTTCAGCTGATTTGAACCGTCGAGACCAATATGGAAGGAGTAGTTTGCATTATGCAGTGTTTTTATTTACTTTAAAAACACAAAATTAATTTAATTTTAGAAAATATTATCACGCTGTTGTTGTACAATTATTATTAGAACGTGGGGCAGACCCTAATTTGGCAGGTTGATTTGGAGTGAATTTATTAAAAATTAATTTTAAAAATTTAAAAGACTATAATGAATCAACACCAGTCTTGGCAGGTTGTGAAAATGGGGATGAAAAAATATTGTCTTATTTGTTGGATTATGTAAGGGTTTTTGAAAGATTTTAGATAAAATAAGGAAAGACTAGGGGAAAGGGAGAGAATGTGAGAGAAAATAGAACCTGAAAAAATAAACTTGAAAATAAACTTGGAAAAAATAAACTTGAAAATAAACTTGGAAAAATAAACTTGGAAAAAATAAACTTGAAAATAAACTTGGAAAAGTAAACTTGAAATAATAAAACTTGAAACAATCATAAAATAAACTTGAAGCATAATATTCATTTTATTAATCTCACATTTAGACGAAAAATTAATTTAAAATATTTTAAGAAAGGAAATCCAAATCGACGTAATAAACAAGGATTGGATGCTTATGCTCTAGCTACTGATGAAAAATTACAAGCCCTTCTAAGGCGCTACAAACAAGAAATGGAACCAGCATTGAGAGAGGCATTGTTTCAACTGGATTTGCAGAAATACGTGAAAAATTTGATGGAACACGGAATTAAGTATTTTTTTAAATTCTAAAGTTTTTTAAGTGAAAAACATTTAAAAATTTTTCGAAATGTCAAATGGTGAAAATTTTTCAAAATGTCAAAAAACCAAAAAAATTTTCATAAATACCCACCATCCATTTTTATTTTTCAGAACAATGGAATCTCTACTTAAATTGACAGAAAAAGATCTTGATGATATGGGAATTGGTCTTTTGGTATTAAAAAAATTTTATCTTATTTAAATTAATTTTTAAGGGCCCAAAAAGAAAATTAACAAATTATATAAAAGAAACGAGGGAAAAATGTGCAATCCCCAAAACTACCCAGTCAACTAGTTCAAATCGACAAATTCCTTCAAATATTCAACTTCAACAAAAATGTGATGAACTTTCAAAATTATTAATGGATCAACGACGGGAGTTGGTTGAACAGAAAAGGGTTAATGCACAATGCAGACAGGTTTTTAAAATTTATTTTTTTATTGGATAAGGAAAGAGTCTTCTTTAAGTATTGTACGTTGGCCTAATTCCAGTTAGAATAGAGATTTAAAAAATATATTTTTTGAAAATGGGAAAAATAAATGATTCTGGGGCGTCTCGACTCTTTATTGATGTAAAACTTGTAAAAAAATTTTTTACATTTTTTCCAGACCCTTACTCAATTATTAACAAATGGACGTTGTACTGCTTGTACAGACCGCACCCCACGTAAAGGTTCTATTGAAGAATTAATTCGAGAATTGGATAGGATGAATGCGCGGTTGGGGTCTTTTTTGCTTTGAAAAAAATTTAAAAAAAAAATAAATTTTATTCGAATTATAAAAAAATACTAGACACATTTAACTAAAAATTTTGTTATTTTAGAATTAAAAGAAATACCCTAAAAATAAGGGCAAAATTATAAAAAAATAATGTAATATATTTTTTATGTTAATGTAGATAGAACTGAGTAAACAAAAATTTTTTTTAGAAATTTTAAACGTAAAAATTTTTTTGGCTCTGGTCTAGCCTATAAGTCGAATGAACATTTATAAGTCCAAGAAAAATTCATTGGACTCATAAAGGTTCAGTAAGACATAACGTAGACAAGAAAAAAATTTTTCCAAAAAAACTTGGCTCTATCTACAACATAAAAAAATATACCTATAATTTAAATCTAAAGAGATTGCCTAAAATTTGTGTGTATATCTAAAATCGACAAGAATTTCTTTTTTCTGTATTTTTTAACGGGGATGAGATTTTTATAAAAAATATTTTAGTATTCACGGGACTTCAAAAATTAATTAGATTACTTAAAAAAAATTTTTTTACAAAGAGAGGATCATTTGCGACTTGGTTAAATATTTTTAAAAAATAGGGTAGCACCCTGACCCACTATTTTTTGGCAAAAATCTCGACCCGAACCCCAAAGGCTCTACTCCGACAAACCCCGAAACTCCTGCCCCCGAAGACTCGGGGTGTTACCCTATTTATAAAATTAAAAAAAATTTTTTTTATTTAACTTGGAGGAATTAGTCCACTTGATATTAGCTGCTCTTGTAGGGAATTATAAACTGCCAATTGTTCATCATTTGTTAGCCATAAAATTTGTTGGACAATTTTGTGAGGGTTTGGGGATCTAAAAGAAAATTTTTCTTTAATTTCAGAAAAATTCTTCAAAAAAATTAAACCTAATAAAAGAAGAAATGTAAACATTCACAAATGTTCCCATAAGTAATTGGCAATCAAATCTGTCCATTAAACCACCATGGCCGGGAATTATATCGCCAAAATCCTTAAAAAAATTCTTTTTAATTAAAAATTTCAAAAAAACAATTTCAGAAAAATTTTTTTAATTAAAAATTCAAAAAAAAATCAAGAAAAAAACCTTTATTTTAAAAGCCCTTTTAAATCCACTAGCAAAAAATCCTCCAAAAGGTCCAATTAAGGAAGCAAAAAGAGCCATTACCACCGAATGGAAAAGAAAAGGTTTGAACCTAACAATTGGTTGTTGGCGGAATATTCGGAATAGAAAAGAGAAGGGGCGAGGAGCTTCAAATTCTCTAGAAAAATTTTAAAAAATAAAAATTGAAAAAGAAGAGAATAACCTGTATTGAAATGATAGTGGAATTGTGCAATTTAAATTGTCTTGGTAATAAGACTCTACTGGGCAGACAAACAATGGATTTTCCATCATAAAGTGGGAAAGCTGAAAAAATTTTTTTAATAAAATTTTTTAGATCTAAAAACAATGGCCTACCCAATGAGTCATCTTTCATTTATATTTAAATTAATAAATTTTGAATAGCTCACCTTGAAACCTAACCCTTATTGTTAGGCTATTCCCACCTCCTCAGCTTCCTGAATCCTAGGCTACACCCACACCTTCCTGAAATCTGATCCGGCCCCTAGAGCCCGTCCCCTCTAAATCTGACCCTAAAGTCTGCCCTCGGCTCTAAATTCAAAAAACATAAAATAATTTAAAAAATACCACAAGTCCAAAAAGTATTGTACTAAAAGCACCACCAATAAATCCTTCCCAAGTTTTCTTTGGTGAAATTTTGATTAATGGAGTTTTGCCAAAGAAAAATCCAAACATATAACTCATTATATCACAGCAAATAATCATTGAAACGGGGACTAGGAACCTGTAAAAAATTGAAAATTATAAACAAATTAAAAAAAATTATTAAAAAAATTTCCCCGATGAGGTTCGAACCCAGGAGCTAGTTAAGAAATCCTGAATTATCCCACTACACCAAGGTGGTCAAAACCTAATTTTTTAAAATAAGAGGCAATTTTTAATCAGGCTCCTTTTTATCCTTTTAAACGGTTGTTGACGTAAAACTCACAAACTAGTCGAAAATAGTGCCCGAAAAGTGGGGTTTCCTGGCCCCTAACTAGAGTCATGGTTCTATAGCCCAAAGGTCTGTTTTTTTATTTAAAAATTTGGGGGTGCTAGGATTTATTTTAAAAGACCGTAATGTGTCAAGAAAAAAATTTTAAATAAAAAAAATAAACCAAATTAATCCTTGAAACAAATTCTGGATTATTAAAAATGACTGGCTAACAATTATTAATAAAGTAACATGCGTCCAAGCAAACTAAAAAAATAAAAAAAGAAAATTTAAAGGAAAATTAAAAAATACCAATGAAAATTGTCTCAAATAAAATCCTTTTTGTAACGAGAGAACAAACCAAATAAATCCAAAACAATACAAAACAAAACTTATTAGTCGATGATGAACAATTAATGCAAAAAGAAATCTCTGGGGAAAAAGAAAAAATATTTTTTTAATTAAAATAAAAAATTTTTTTAATTAAAAAGGGAAAAAAATAAAATAAAAAATTATTTTCCACCAATGGGGTTCGAACCCGAGACCTATAGTTTATAGAAAATTTGAATTATCCCACTACACCAAAGTGGCCAAAAATAATTAAAGAGGAGAGGGAAAAATTTTTCTGATAAAAAATTTTTTTTCTTACATCTTTGCGTAATACAAGTCCCCAATAATCAATTAGACTTTCTCCAAAAAAGAAATAATCGCTAGTCAACAAAAAATACCTTTGAAAAAAATTAAATTAAAATTACAAGGAAATAGGGTTAGTTAAAAATCTCTTATGGCTTTTAAAACAAAGAATAAATTTTTACTAGGCTTCATAATTAATTTACATTTAATAAAAATTATTTTTCGCCAGTGGGATTCGAACTTACGACCTATAAAATTTGAATTATCCCACTACACCAAAGTGGTCAAACATAATAAAAATACTAAAAAATAGGGAAGAAAAATAAATTTACCAAGAAAGTGCTCTAAACCACGGCAAATCATAAAGTCTGTAAACAGCTAATCCAATGTTGATAATTTCTGAGAAGCATTTTAATTGTAAAAGGAAAACCTGAAAATTTTTTGCTTGGAAAATTATTTTTAATTAATTAACCAAAGCCATAAGACAAGTAACTCCTCGTTTGACAATAAAATAAAACATTCCAATCATTACAAGCTGAAAAATTAAAAGGTTGAAATTTTAATATTAAGGAAATTGACTTTAAATTCCCAAAAAGTCTCTTAAAAATATTTTTAAAAGAAGAGCTGATAAACTAGCCCTGGCCGGAGACAGGAATCAGGCAAGTAGCTAGGGAGTCCGTGTCTGGTGAAAACGGCAGTGGTGAATTGGGCAGTGAGTAATTTGGGCAGTGAGTGATTTGGGCAGTAAACGTTTTTTTTTAAATAATTTTACACGCAAAAACAATTCGAGTAACGTTAGAAGAATAATTTTGAGTGATTTGGGCAGTAACTTAATTATTAAATTATTTACACAAAAATTCAAAGAACCGCACCCCTTTTTTATTTTGATAACGTTGTAGGTACAACATTACCCTTTGTTGAAATCGTCTTGGTCTCAATTTTGACGTATGAAAAATTGAGAAATAATTCCTATTTCAAGTTTTTAGGTCTCAAGATAGGTCCAAAATATCTGAAAAAGGTCAAAATAGTTTTGGAAAAATATGTTCAAATTTTGGATTTACTTTAAGTTAAATAAAAATTTCCGGAATTTTTCTTATCAATGTCAAATAATTTAAAAATTATAAGTTACTGCCCAAATCACTCAAAATTATTCTTCTAACGTTACTCAAATTGTTTTTGCGTGTAAAATTATTTTTTAAAAAACGTTTACTGCCCAAACCACTCACTGCCCATATCACTCACTGCCCAATTCCTGGCTATGTGCCTGCCAAGAACATCCAACCCTAAAAGGGAAACATGGAAAATGTCCTGACTCTGGATTTAAAAAACCCAAAAGGTACGTAAACATTGGAGAGAATGGCCTGGATATAAAGCAAAAATCAAGACATTTTCTAGGGTTACTCTCGACTCAAAATCACAAATCTGGTCAAGGGTTTTTTTACTCCCCAATGGGAGCAACTCCAAAAAGGAGCAACTAACATAAGAATAAAAGAAACTAACCGATAAAATCCCTCGTACAACCCAATTTCGCCAACTAAAAATTAAAAAGTATTTCTTTAAAAAAAATTAAAGAAAAAAACCGTTCAGGAAGATGAGAAAGTAATTTATCAATAAAACTTCCCAATTTATCAGAAGATTGAGGCAATATTCTTTTTAGTCTATTCAATCGTTTCTCTTTAACAACAGTTAAAGGATCCTCATCATCTGAGGAAGCAGAAGTGGCTGAGGCTGAAATTGCTTCGCATGTTCTTTTGCCTTTTTTTGGAGTTTGTTGAAGCGATTCATTAATTGATTCTTGTAGCACATTTCTTTTTCTGAGTGTGTCGTCTTCAGGTAATTCTTGTGACATTTTTTCTCTGAAAAATCGAAAAATTTGGGGGAAAATTAAATTAAAGAAAGCAATAGGGTAATACCAAGGCTGGTCCCCCCCCCTCTTTTTTTCTGTTCTATTTTTTTCATTTTCTATGGGACACACATATTTTATCAAGAAAAATATGTGTGGATGAAAAAAGAAAACAAAGAAAACAACCCAATCCTAAAAAGAAACTCCAATAATCCCCTCAACAAAAATTCCTTCAATATAAACCGGAAACGAGAGAAAATAGTGTGGAGAAAGAAGAGACTATTTTCTCGCTCTCCTCATTTTCTATACTATTTTTTTCCTATTTCTATGTTTAACAGCAAACAAAACGTTCGATATTTTGGTGTTATGAAATATTAACAATAGTTTAACAATTTGAAATTTCATTTTGGTAAATCGCGTCGAAACTAATAAATAAAATTATTCCGTTTTGTCACAGCTATTTTTAGAGTTTAAGGCCCCTAATTTTTACTTTTAAATTTCCAGTGTTTGTTCTAAATTTTTTTATTTTTTAGGTTAAATGGACGAATACACGGTTAATGAATTATACAAAGTCAAAACATCGCCCAATGCTCATAAAATTTTCAAAATTCTGGATGATAGAAAAAGTGATTATCGACACTCTTTTAAAAAGTATACAAAAAGTGTGCAGGATTATATAGTTAAAAATCGACAGGTTATTTTAAATAAGCTTTGGGGTAAGGGAAATTTAGGATTATTTTTCTGAAAATTAAGAAAACCTCCCAATGGGCAAGAATTAAAAAAAATTTTTGCCCACGACACTTCGCCACACCCCCAAATTTTTTGCATTTGGTCGAACGGAAATGAGAAATTGTCTTAAATGGTACCTTTTGAACTATTAATTTTTCTCAAATTTCAGCCAGATCATGAGAGAAAAACTCGAATTGATGTTTGGAAGCTTTTAAGAAAATCTATTGAACCGGTTAGTTAAAAATTTAATTTTAAAAATTTTAAAAATTGTTTTTAGTTCTTTGGAGAGGGAAGCTATTTAGCAATGGGAGGATCTACATTAACTAATTTGGCTACTAAAGGGGCAGATTTGGATCTCTGTTTTGCTATTAGATGTGAAGACGGGAGTTATACTGAAGAAGGGTTAATATTTTTTAATTTTTGAGAAAAAAATTTTTGAGGACCTTAAAAATTCAAAAGAAATTTGGGAAAATTTTTCGGTAAAATTTTATTGGAAAAATTCCAAAAAAATTCCTTTGAGTAGTAAAATAAAAAAATTTTCGGGGAAATTTTTGGGGAAATTTAAGGCCCGCGTTTTCATTTATTAATTTAAAAAAATTTCTTCCACAACTATGACAGGCTCATTTTTATGAGGAGGAAAAGAATGAAACATAGGGCTCTCAAAATTCCATCAAAAAAATTTTTTTAATTTGCCTAATTTTTTTAATAAAATCTTTTTTCAGTGTCAACAATTTTGTTTTGAGCAAAATTCATAGAATACTTGAACAAAAACCTTTTATTACTGGATTAAGACATATCTGCGCTCGGGTAACTTTTTTTAATCAGAAAAAATTATAATTAAGAATTAGGACTTAAGATGAATTATTTGGCTACATAAGCCCTTAGAGTCTAAAAAACTGCGTACTACCCAGAGCAACCGTTGCCTTCCGCGAGACTCGGTCCTCAAGCTCCGTGAAGCGCAGAGGTTTGCTCAAGCGTCTCGCCAACTCCCGTAGGTTTTGGTTGACCATTTTGAGACTTTTGTGCTTGCGAATAAATGGGGTGTGTACTTGAACTGCAAAAGTTCCAAAAAATTTTGTTTAAAAAATTTTCACAAAATTGAGGCGTGGCTAATTTGAGGCGTGTCGAAATTTTTTTCATTTTTCAATCAAAAAAATTCAATTTTCAGGTCCCAATTGTAACAGTCGAATTAGCCTTTCCTTATATGGATGTTAAAGTTGATATAAATTGTAATTGTGTAGCTGGGATTTTTAATACACATTTACTTGCACATCTTTCGAGGTTTTTTAATTTAAAATTTTCTTAAATTTAATTTAAAAGGCTGGATAACCGTTTTGTGCAAATGAACATGATTCTCAAAAAATGGGCAAAAGTTAATCATGTAGTTGATCCAAGGTTTCTTTTTGTTATTTTAAACACTGGATTGATTTAAAAAATATTTTTTCTGACTTATCTTTAAAAAAATTTTTTTGGTCCACTCCTTCTCGTGTCTCTCACACCCCTAAAAAATTTTTTCTGTGCATCCACCCCAACGTTTTTTGTTTTTATGTGGGTCAAAATACGCTAAAGATTAGGATTGTCAGTTCTTGGAAACCCTTTGGATATCCGGAGCCGAACTGAAGAACCTAACCGAAAATCCTCGGTTCTTTGATTTAATTCCGAGCCGACGACCCTATTGTTCCAGGTGTCCTTAATTATTTAAAGCAGATCATCGAGCTGCTTTGAGTGATTCATAAATTGTCACGCCTCAGTTTGGAACGTTATTGGTGAAGGGCAGGGATGGGACGGGTTACCCGAGACCCGAAACCCAAACTTTTCTCAACCAGTCCCATCCCTGGTGAAGGGTACTACATAGGGCCTCTAAATATCTTTAAACTTTCATTAAACCATTTAAAAAAATTCCTGACTAATTTCTTAATTTTTAGAAGAAAATTTAACAGTTATACAGTCAGTTTAATGATTATTCATTTTTTGCAATGTGGTGTTTATCCTCCAATTTTGCCCAATTTGTTTAAAATGTTTCCTAAACATTTTGATGGAACTGGGAATGTGGAAGATTTGGATTATGCCATGGAACTTGACTTGCCTAGTAAATTTAATTTTTTTCGCGGGGTGGGTAGGAAGAGGATATGGAGGAAGACGGGGGAATTTTTTTAAAAAGGAGACTGAGTGGATAACTCGAAAAGTGTTTTTTCGACTTATCTCATCATGGGCCGACCGCAAAAAAATTAGGTAAAAACCAAAAAATATACGCTCTAGTATTACGACAGTATTTACCATTTCATTGCTGCATGCGAAAACTTTGGAATTTTAGGAAGACCAGAAAGTGTGTATGACTTTATTGTTGAGTAATGACTTTTTTGATAAGGGGTAATGACTTTTTTGAGAGTGACTTTTTTGGGTTTTTAAATTCAAATTTAATTAAAAAAATTTTTTTAGAAATACCAAAAAATGAACGAACTATTGGAGAATTAATTTATGGATTTTTTGATTATTATACACGTTTCAATTATGATGAATGTGGAATTTCGATTAAAGATGGGAAAATATTTGATAGGTTTATTTTTTTAATTTTAAATAGTCAAATAAAATTAATTTTAATTTTAGAAGTATTTTGCCTGATACAGAAAGAGAATATATGTTTTTTATTGAAGAGGCTTATGATGGAATGGTTAGTTTTTAAAATAATTTTTTAAATAATTCCGAGGGGATTTAAAAAATATTTTTGTGTCATTCCAGATGTGGGTAGGAACAGACTAAAATGGGAGGTTTAAAAAATTTTTTTCGAAAGATGGAAAGTGGACTTCCACCAGGGATGTCACCCGGGTTAGAAAAAGTCGGGTTAGGGGTCGTAGGATGGTCTAACTAATTTTAAGAAAATATTTAAATTGAAATAAAATTGAAAAAATGGAATAGACATTTTGTCCCACGTTAATTTAGAATAGGACACCGACCGCGTCTACTCCCCAGACCCTTTTTTGAGTAGAACCTCAAACCCTGAAGTCTCACCCTCGAAAACCATCCGAGCCCTAACTTTTCGATCACAAACCAAATCTTAAAATGAATGATTAATTTTAATTGAATGTGTGACCATTTTTATAGGTTTAATAAGGATTTAAAAAAATTATTATTTTTAGACAGTCCCAAAAAATTTAAAAAGACAAAGTAATTTAATGGAAATTGTTGGAGAATTTAAACAGGCAAGATTATCAATTTTAAAAGATATTTGTGAAAATTATCCGCCACCAATTGACGAGACTGAAGATTATAGAGATGAATTTGAAGAGGAAAATAATAATAAGGTTTTTTTTAAATTTAATTAAATTAAAAAAATTTTTTTTCAAAGATTTTAAAGAGGAATAATGAAATAAATAATAATTTGGCTGATAATTGGTAGAGGACTTGTGATGAATTTTAAAAAAAGGAGAGTATATTTTTTTATTAAATAAAAATTTTTTGAGGGTATTTTTCGTTATTTTAAATCAAATTTTTTTTTGAAAATGTCCGTTTTTAATTTTGCGGACAAAAAAATTTTTGCAGACTTAACTTGCGGATTTTGTGAAATAATGGACATTTTTGTTTAAAATTTATTTGGGATTATACCTAAGGAATTCTCTCAAATTCTCTCTACCTCTATTTAAAAAATCTCATTTTTAAGATGTGTAAAAAGCTAGAGTTAAATTAAACTAAAAATTTTTCAATGAATAATTAACAAAAAAAAAGATAAAAACAAGCTAAAAAATGATTAAAAAATTAATAGGCCATAATTTAGCTTTGAAAAATCAATTTTTCTTCAAAAGACTTTATTTTCTTGAAATTAAAAATTATTTTCCACTGGTAGGATTCGAACCCCCGACCCCTTAGGTAATTCAGACAGGGGATTAACCAACTACACCAAACTGTCCGATTTTTGATTTTAACCTTGAAAATTTTTGGAATGAATTTTTAAACTCTGGCTTTAATTATTTTATTTTTTCTGAAAATACTTGCATATTTTTTGTGCCATAATATATACTTTTTAAAACTTTTCTTGCCGTATTTTAAAAATAGCAAAGAATTTGCAAAAAAAATTTTTTTATTTACGCTGTTGTGATGTATAAAAAATTAAAAAAAAATTTTTTTTAATTTTTTGATAAGAAAAAATTTGTTAGAAATTTTTTAAATATTTTTAAATTTAATTTATTAATTTTTAAAATTAAATAGGTGTTTGGGGGAGATTAGTCAAAAGAAGAAAAATAAAATAAACACACACACACACGTTATTGTGGTCAACATTTGTGGCCGCTTTTTGTCTATTTTATTGACTAAAAAAAGAATTTTCCGTTGTATAGCTTCGAGGCATGACTGCACACATCTCTGGGGGACTTGCTGAGTAAAAAAAAAGTGGTAAAAAGGATTTTATTATTTTTTCTCACTTAAAAACATTTTTTATTTTTAGGCCAGGCAAAGAAGAAAATAGGCAAAAAAAAATTATTTTTTATTGCTGCAAAAAGGAAGGGCTGTCTGTGCACTTTTAAAAATAAATTTGGACAAAACTGGCAATAATTTTGAATAAAAATAGCTAATTAGAAAAAATGTCCAATTGTGAGGAATACAAAAATAAAATTGGAAGAAAAACTAAGAAAAGAAGAAAAATGGAAAAATATTATGATGAAGAATACGAAGATTTTATGGACTGTAAAAGGCATAAGGAAGAGGTTTGTTGAATTTTCTTTAAAATAATTTTTTGGTGGTTTTTAATTTCTTTTTTTTTGACCGGGTAAAACGGGGGTATTGTGAGATTTTTCAAAATCCCACTGAAAATTTTTAATTTTTTGATGGGAGAGGAAGAATGACGATGAACGTCAAAATTAAAATAAGCCAAAAATTTTTGAGAGAAACCCCTTTGAATAATTTTTTAGAATCTTTTTTACCTTTTTAAAACTTCCTGCAAGACAGGTACATTCCCTTCAAACCAAAAAATTTTTCTTAACCATGGTTCGAACCCTCAACCTATTAATTTTATACTCCAGGAGTTAACCCACTAAACTATAATTACCAAGAATTAAAATTTTTTGAAAATTCACTGAACCTGAGTTTTATTACTATTTTGAAAATTTTTTTTTCAAGTTACTCCCAAAATGGAAATTATATACTGTTTGTGCTGCTGTTTTTATGTGTTTTGCACTTCTATATCCAAGCGTTTTTGCTCCAATGATTAATTCATTTTTTGGGAGAAATAGTGACAATAAACATTCTCATCAACCAAATTCTCATTTTCCACATCCTGAAGGGCATAGAGGTTTTTTTAATTTTTAAAAAATTTCAAAAAAATTTTTAAAGGCGGCGGTCGCCCTCCCCATTCACACCCAGCAGCTGCTGCCTCAATGCATGCCCAAGCCAGAGCTCACCAAACTCAAGCTGTTGGTGGAGGTGGTGGTAGAGGAGGTTTTGCTTGGCTCCTTCCTTTCTATACAATTGGTGTTGTTTTGTTTCTTCTCTACACGCTTTTTAAGGTTTGAAAAAAAATTTTTTGAGTATTTAAAATATTTTGGGGAGATGATCTTTTAAAAACATGGGGAAAAATATTAGAATTGGCAGATTTTTTATAAATGTTTTTTGAAATTTTCTAGGCCTTAAAGTTTTTTTTAAAAATTTTTAAAAGTATGGCATTTTAATTTAAACATTTTTTTCTTCAAAAAATCTCATTTTTGTGAATTTAAAATTATTTTCCATTGGTGGGATTCGAACCCATGACCCATAGATTATTCAGCCTGGGAGTTTACCAACTACACCAAACTGCTCAAGTTTGGATTTTAATTTTGAAAATATTACGGCATAAGTTGATAGAGGTTTGAGAGTCTAATAAGTTGTTCGGACGTGTTCCCCTTCCCTTCTGAATTTTTTTTAATCAAAAAAATTTTTAAGAAAAAAAAGAAACATAAGAGACCTAGAGGGCATCTAAATTGGGAAGATGAGGAAGAGGAAAGTGAAGATGAGTCGAGTGGAAGTGATGAGGCACCGAGAAAGCGTTTGAAAAAAATATTTTTAATTTTTAAAAAATTTAATTTTTAAAGGTTACAAACTTAAATCCGTCCAAGAAAGACTTCGAAAAACAGAAAAGGCAATGAATGAAATTTTGAGTCAATTAGAATTAATTGCAACAAATAAAGAAGTATTAAATGAAGGTGAAGATAAATCTGTTGAAGATGAAAATAGAATAAAAGAGGAAACACAAAATATGGAAGAAAGTTTGGAAAAATTGAAGGTTTGGAAATTTTAATTTTTTTTGAAAATTTTAAAAAACTCCATAATTTAAGATTTTGGAGTTTTTAGGTCTTAAAAATGAAGCAAAAAATTCTTTTTAAGTATTAAAATTTAATTTAAACGTTTTTTCTTGAAAAAAACACATTTTTCTTGAAATTTAAAATTATTTCCGGTAGTGGTGTTCGAACCTTTTCCCTCTAGATTATAACAGATTGGGAATTTACCCACTACACCAAACTGTCTGGATTGGTATTTTGACCTTTAAAATTCTAAATTTTTTTTTAATTTTCAGAAACTTTCTGCGATTTATAAGAAAAATGAACAGATAAAGAATTCCTTTAGAAACAAGTGTGAAGATTCTGAGGAAGAAGAGGGAGAAGGTGAAGAAATAAATGATAAAGAAGAGTTCTCTACAAGTTCTGAAGAGGAGGAAATGAGTGAATTGGAAGAGAAAATTGACGAAGAAAATGATAATAAAAATGAAGATGAGGAAATTGAGGAGAATGATGTGAGGAAAAGAAGGTAAAAAATTTTTAATTTAAATATCTTTATACCTATAAATTCGTATATACCCAGGCATTAAACATTTTTTATTATCCCAAACCTTTACTTTTTGTAAAAACTAATTTTTAATCAGGCCCGTAGCCAGGGGGGAATTCCTACGGCCTCTGAAATATAAAAAATTTTCGCCTGCGGCGCTAAAAATCGAAAATTCGGCGCCTGCGGCGCCGAAAAAGTGAATTTTTTGGCCTACGGCCTTCTAAAATTCTCTAAATTTTCGCCTGCGGCGCTGAAAATAAAAAATTTTCCTCCCCCTTTCCCCCCCTTTCCCCCCGAAAAAAAATCCTGGCTACGGGCCTGTTTTTAATAAATATAATAAATTAGCTTTTAAAAATTTCTTACAGACTTGAATATTTGCGGATAAAATTTGCGGACATTTTTAGACTACCTTAAAATTAACCTTTTCTAAAATATCAAAATTAAACAGAATATTTATTTTTGCAAAAATTTTTATATTAAATTGAATATTTATTTAAAAAATCAAAAAAATAGTCAAAAAATAAAACTTAAATATCAGCCTTATACTGCACCTTAGTAAGCACATTATGCACTGCTGTAGAGAATGAACGAAGTTGAACCTGTTCGGCATCAGAAATTCGACATTCGCTTGAATCTGCCCATCCCTTTAAAAAATATATAAAATTAATAAAAGAAAGATTTGCAGAAAATCCGCAAGTTTTGTCCGCAAATTAAAGGGGAAAAAATACTCTTGATTTTCATGAGTATTCCCGGGCAGAAAAATTTTTAATTAAAAAAAACCTCTGGAAGTTTAATGTCTCTAAAAGTGTAGATGAGAACATCAAAAGAACATCGATTTTCGAGTAGAGGGAGAAAAGCAACAGAAGCGGTGATTTGTCTGTAAAGAAAAGGGAAGAATTATAATTAAAAATTAAGAGATTTAAAGAATTTGTTGATACAAAGCTTTTTAGTCAAAAGAAAAAATAAAATCCTTCAGTGGGGTTCGAACCCTCGACCCTGTGAAGTCACGATTTTTCCGACTAAACCATGGAGACAAAAAGGAGTTTTCTGATTCGAGCCTATCCCCATTTATTATTTCTATTAAATTTCAGTTAAAAGAAAAAATAAAATCCTTCAGTGGGGTTCGAACCCTCGACCTATCCAAGTCAAAGATTTTTCCGACTAAACCATGGAGACGAAAAGGGGGTTTGCTGATTTCTTTGAGCTTATTTCGACCATTCTAGTTTCTATTAAATTTAAATTTCAAAAAAACCTCAAAACATCAGATATTTCTTGTTTTATTCTCTTCTCGTCTTTACAAACAGAACCTTTCTCACTTAATTTTAAATTTTTAAAAATTCAAAAAAAAATTAAAAAATAAACTCAATATCAGCAGTTGTCTCAATATCGAATTGCCATCTTTCTAATGCTTCTTTTGTAGCTATATCAGTAATTACCAAAACTAATTTTTTCAGCTTCTTTTTAGCGAGCAACATCTGTGGGAAATTTTTAAAAATAAATTTTTTTATGAAATAAAAAATGTGAATGGGAAAGGATTTATTTTTGGTATATTAGAGCTAAATTTGAGACTAATCAATTTTAAAATTAATTATGAAAAAGCTTTTTTCGAGTGTGGACAGTCCTGATTAGAGGTTTACCCTATTTTTTAAAAAATATTTGTTCCCCTCAATTTCTTAAAATTTAACCTAGTTACGACCTGTCGGGGAAATAGTTAAAGAACGAAGAATTTGAGGAATCAGGGACGTCGGGAGATAGACTACCGGGGAACGAGAAGGTCTGGGAATGAATTGACAGGAAATCAGGATAGGAGACCAACGCTAAACCTACTCATCATAAAAACTGAAAAACAAACCTCAACATGTTCCAACAAAGGTTTAAGAAAGTCCTGAACTTTAGAATCGTTGTTAACCAGCAAAGTCATTCCATACTTTTTCTCACTTTAAAGATTAAAATTAAATTATTGATTTAAAAATTTAAAAAAAAACCGTGTAAAACTGTCAGACGGATAAATCCCTCTTTGATATAAAATACTATGAATTCCATAATGAAAAAATTGTTGAATCATTTGGGCACTTCCTTTTAATGTTATTTCACTTTTTGTTGCTAATTCTGTCATTTTTTCTTGTTTGATTTGATTTTCTAAAATAACTAAATTTATTTAGCCGGTGAATCTGAAAAAAGGAAGCTTTTGAGACGGCAAAAACGTGAAATAAAAGTTTAAAGGGGAAAACCTTCCCGAAAAAATGAAAACAAAACGCCGCCAATATTTAATTGGTAAATATTTTGCAAATTGGCAAAATGATAATTATTAAAATAAATGACATTTCATACCTATACTATTTCCTAAATTAGACAGTGAGAGAAATAGTTTTATATATCTTTCATATTTTGCCAAAATCACATTTTGCCAATAAAGCTAATAAACTACGTTTTGCCAACACTACTTATTGACAAAATGTCAGTTTTTACCCTTATTGGCAAAATGTGGAAATGGCAGAATATGAGATATAATTTTATAATAGACAGAGAACTAAAAAATAAGAAAGAAAAACATTTTGAGTCTCAAAATGGTTGAACCAAACAATCTTTTATGTTTTCCTGTTAACTTTCTGTTTTCAACTTAATCATAAAAAAAATTTTTTTAAGTAAAAAAATCCTTGAATGACTAACAATCAAATAATTTTATGAACAAACTATTTTCCCCAGTGATTCACCCATTATGACTCAACTGTCTTCCCTCACAAATTTTTTCTTTTATTTAAGAAAAGAAATTTATTTTCTTTTGTTCGAGGGTTTTCTTTTATATAATCAATATTTTTATTTTCTGTTGTTGACTGGAAAAGAGTCGGTTTTTTAACTGTTTTACCCTAAATTGAAGGTAGCGGCCAGAAATTGTTCGGGTTACTCGAAAACCTAAATCCTGCCTAATTACCCGAAACCGGCCTTTTTTCTGAACCCGGCCCATCCCAGGCATCAACCGGCCCAACCATCCCAGGATATACAATCCTCAACCCTGCCCATCAACCCGGCCCATACTCCAAACTGTTTGTATACTTTATTGGGAATTTTAACCAGTTCCAATTTATTTTTTAAGGCTCTAACAAAATAACTATTCATCAAATAATCTTTCACTGCTAACATCACTACAAAATTAACTATTTTTATTATGACTTGCCAAACTGGGATTAGAGGTTTTTTTAAATTTTTAAATATTAATTCCAATTTTGTAGCCGATTCAAAATTGTTGGAATTTTTTGATCAATGCAAACAATGCAAAATTCGTTTTGGAAAAATTGTTATTAACAATGGTATTTTTTTAAATTTAATTTTATGAATAGTGTGGAAAGGCTCTAATGTTTCCATGACAGTCCAAAAACTTTTAATCTTGTGGGCGTGCTTATCCCTTTTAATTTTAGTCCGTGTTTCAGACGTTGCCCTTAGATTTCGATTCGGTGTTTGGGTCTGAATCTACAGCCATTGTGTTCTCTGATCAGGCACGTGGCAGGTGTGTACCGAAACAGATTTTAAACAGCGAAACTGGCACACCCCTGTCACGTAGCTAATATAGGGAATTTTTAATTTGTGATGTTTTTCATCCCCCATCCACCTCCTAAAATCTTTCTTCTGGCCACGTGCCTGGCCTAGACAATCGTTTAATTTTTGGTAAATTGGGGTCTTTTCCTTATTTTAAACTTTATCTTTAATTTTAATTATTTTTCTAAATTTTTTAGCAAGTCTAAATGTAAATTACCATCTAAATCCTTCAAAAGATTGGAGAAAGGATTGGAAAAAATGGTTTGTTTATTTTTTTATTCTCTTTTATTAAATATTCTTTTAAGTCTGCCCGAATGCGTAGATTCTTATGAGCCCTGTTTTCTTCTTTTTCGTTTTGATTCTGGACATGATTGGATTTTGATAAGGTTTGTTTTAACTATTCTCATTTACGGGTGTACCCTGGAGCCAAAAATTGTTTTATGTTAACGAGGTCTCCTTATATTTGATTTGTCTCTTGAACAGTTCCTCCCTTAACCAATTTTTAAAAAGAGTCTCCTAAATGGAGGTGTATGTAATTTTAGGGGTATTTTATAATGAGTTGTGCCTTAAATTGGGGTTATTGCTTGAAGATTTCCTCTCGCCCAATGGTCATGATTGGATTTTGAACCTATTTTTATAAAACGTATTTTTTTATGAGGGCCCAGATTTAAGGTGCAATTTAGCTCCAAGTGTTGTATACATAAATGACTTTTTTTCTAGTTTTGCCGACGACAAAGCTTCAGTTAAAGATAAAATGCTTTTGGCTGCTACTAAAGCGACGTTTAAGGTTTTTTTTATTCTTTTTTTATTTTTTTTCTTTTTTTAGTCAGAATTTGGCCAGTCATTTATTCATGCAGAATATCAAATTTCAAATAGAAACGAACTCCAGTTGGATAATTTTGAGAAGAATTATTTGAATAAAGATGCGGAGAATTCTGCTATAGAGGTTTTATAATCTTATTAATTCTGAAATTTTTTAAAATTAAAAATAAAAGGATGGAGACGAGGCTAAACCACTTTCTTTTGTTGAACGAGAGGTTATTTAAATTTTAATTAAATTATTTAATGTAAAATTTAATAATTGTTAAAGGTTATTGATGGTGTATTGGTTAAGCGCCTTGGTTTGTAACTGATTAGGTGTGGGTTCGAACCCTACCAATGGAAACATGTTTCAAAATTCTCTTTATTCAATTCCTTAAATTTTTACAATAATTCTTTCTTTATTAAAAATTTTTTTAAATTTATCTTTTCAATCTAGAAAATTTCTAAAAAAATATAATTTTTTCAGTTAAGTTCGGTAACCAAAGAACGTGCAAATATTCCTTTTTCACTTCACGCCTCTCAAACAATGCGAGGTGTTCAATTCCCAATAGATCAAGATGCTGAAGAAAAATTGCGTTCTTTTGCTTCTGGACAATGCGATTTTGTACAACTTTCTGTTGATTGTTTGTTTATTTTTTGTTTGAAATTTGGGATTTTTATTACCAAAAATTCCTGGGTATATATTTTTCTTGTTCTGTCAGTCCGCAACTTTTTTGCGGACAAATACATAAGGATTTCTAATTGGTTTTAATTTGTGTATGTCAATTAATATCGAAATACGAATTTTTCCTCACGTTTTTTTTTGATTTCCAATTTTTTTCAATCTAAATTGGGCTAAACCGTTCAAAATTTGTCCGCAAGTTTTGTCCGCAAAATTATTTTTGTCTTTCTCCTTAACACTTAAACTTTTTCTCCCAACTTTCCCTTCCAAATTATAACATTTTTTTAATAATTTTTTTCATTTTTCAGGTTTAAACGAAGCAATAAAATTAGAAGCTCATCATACAATTTTACAAGATATTTCACAACTTGAAAATCTTGTACCTAAAAAATCTCCTCGTTATTCTCTTTTACGTTTTAAAAATGAAAATTTGGCAAAAGGAGAAGCTATCTGTATTTTTTTAATTTTTTTATTAAAATTCAATTTTATTTTCCAAGTTTTTATTTATTCAATCCCGCCATCACAATCTTGCACAATCAAAGAATTGATGCTTTTTTCGAGTTGTAAAGGACCTCTAATTGGTGAAATTGAGAGTAAAACTATTGGAATTGTTATTGACAAAAAGGTTTTTTTATAAAATATTTAATAAGTTAGAATTGAGGGTCCAGACCTTTTAGTCTGACAACTTTTTTTTATTTTTGTCCGCAAGAAATGTCCGCAAAAAAATTTTTTTTAGTAAAAAGCCTTTTATTGCTATGTATAATAATCGCCGTGGGTCCATTAACAAATCGGTTCTTTAAAAAAATTTTTTTTAATCCTGGATTCCAAATTATAATTTGATTAAACTCATCGCTGATACTTAAATCACAAATTAGCGTCCGGAGTCTCAAAAAAATATTTTTTGGACCAAAAAATTTTTTTGGATCCTTTATATGTTGCCATAAAATTCTTTTTTGTTTTATTTTTTCTGAGCAATTTTCTGAAACCTAAACGATGTCCCTCTAATTAGATACAAATTTCATAAGCTAAAACTTTGTCAAAATTTGCGGACAAAATTTTGCGGATTTTTATTTTTCTTTAGTATGAGGGCCATCAATTAATTTAAAATTTTCTATTTTTCTAGATTCAAGTAGACAGTCGAGACAAATTAGACAAAACAACTTTATTAGATTATATGACACCAGAAACTTGTGTAACAATTTTGGAAAATAATTCACCAGCAAATAATGGCCAACAACAATTTGAACGTCCTCCACGTCCGGGTGGTGGACCTAGACGAATTATCAAAAAATTGTAGAAATAGATGAATTGGATAATGTAAAAGAGAATAAGTCTGTTTGCTTTTATTTTTTTATAATTATTTTGGGCTGGTGAAATTTAAGTGAAAAACTTTTTTAGATTTGCGGACAAAATTTGCGGACTTTTTTTATATCAAAAAAAATTTCTTAAATTTGCGGACAAAACTTGCGGATTTTTTTAAATTTGTTTAAAATTAATTTTGAATTTTAATTTTCCAATTTCACCAATCTTAAATAAATTTATAATACCCATAAATTCAAAAAATAATTTTTTTTGTGACTCACTTTTTTCTAAATAACAAGTCGTTTCGTCCAAATTATTTCTAACAAGCTTTTTTTGCTATTAATTTTAAACTACTCTTGTATTTTTTGAAAAAATAAGTTGATAAAAATTCTTTTTCATGAAAATGTTTTTCTCGCAAAATTCACTGACCTGTTAATTTTCGATCCTTTAAATCCTTTAAATATCCTTCCTTTTCAACCAGTTTTTGGAAAGGAAATTTAGGTCAGCCTCCCTTAAGTCAATTTCTTTTTCTCTTTTATTTTTAAAAAATGTGTCCATTCCCTTTTATTAATTTTCAAAGATTTTATAGCAAATTATTTTATTTTCATGGATTGGGGTCAGCAAAAAATGATAAGAAATTGTTTCGAAAATGGACAGAAAGAAATTTATTAAAATTTCAAATGTGGGTAGAGTTTGCCTAATTTTTTTAAACTCACTTTTGTCCCTTTGGGGTCGAAAAAAATATTTGCGGACAAATTTTGCGGACATTTTTTGTCCGCAAAAATATTTGCGGACAATTTTTTCTATAAAATTATTTTTAGTTAAAACTCACTTATTTGTACGCCCTTGGGTCTTTAAAAAATGTCCGTAAAATACATTAGAAAAATCCGCAAAAAATGTCCGCAAAGATTTTTAATAAAAATTTTTTAAATTTTTAATTTTAGGATTAAATATAATGAATGTAGTGGAGACAGAAGAATCTGGACTGTAGAAAATTGGGGTAATTAAATAAATTTTTAAAAAATCCGCAAAAATTTTTGCGGATTTTTTTCAAGTCCGCAAGAAATTTGCGGACTTATTCCAACAAATTTTTTTCCATTTTTTAAAATTTTTCAGCTCAAGATGTAACAGAAGAATTACAAAAACAACAAGAAGGAAAAAACAAAATAATAGCTGTTTGTGTTTCTGCTAGTGCTCAAGCATTTCTTAGATCGGTTTGGTATAAACCTGAGCTTACTAATGGAATTGAAGGTTTTTAAAAAAAATTTTTAAAGGGAAATTGGGACACAAATAAAGGGGAATTTAATTTTAAAAATTTTCAAAATTTTGCGGACAAAAATGTTTGCGGACACAAATTTGCGGACTGTCCGCAAATCTTTTTGCGGACAGAAACGATGTCCGCAAAAAAAGTCCGCAAATCTCTCAAATTAATTTTACAAGTACACTATACACTTTTAAGGTCTTTTATTAATTTCCCCTGGTGTTGGAATGCAAGTTGACAATTATATTAGAAGAGTATTTTCTTTGGAGGAACAAAAATTATTAAAGAATGGTTCTGTTGTTGAACATCCAACAACAAATAATGAATTTTCTGAGCAAATAAAAATTGATTTGAAAAGTTTGGAGGATTATGCTCAGGTAAGAATTGAATTTTTAAAAATTTTTTGGTTTGCGGAAAAATTTTTTTGTCCGCAAAATTTTTTGCGGACAAATCTTGTCCGCAAATATTCTTGCGGACAACTAAAAAAATTTAAGAACTGTATTCTTCTAAATAATCGACTACCAACACCCTTTTTTGATTTTCCTGTCAGAATTGTTCATGGAATTCACGACAAGGTTTTTAGAAAAATTAACAAAAAATGTTTTTTAATTTTCAGATCGTTCCATTATCGAATAGTTTGGCTTTATTGGATAAAATTAAATCTGATGATAAGTCTATTTTACAAGCAAATTCTGGACATTTAATTAATGTAAATTAAAAATTGATTTTTAAAATTAAAACAACCCCTAGGACATTTTTTAATTCTGTCCGCAAATTTTTGCGGACAAAAAGATTAAAAAATAAGCTACTAGTAGACTAATAAGCTAGGTGTTTCCTTTTCTAGAAATTCCGAATATTTATTTTAAATGATCTTTAGAGAAAAAATTTTTAGAGAAAAATTTTTTAAATTTTAATTTAATTTTTAAAAATTTTGACTTTTGCGGACTAAACTTGCGGACACAAATTTTTTTAATTTTATCAATTTTAGGATGATTCTATAATTATACGGGCATTGGATTCTTTACTAGAAGCAATTCAGAATAAAAACAAAAAATATTATTTCAATGCTACACATAAGGGATGAGAGATTTGCGGACACAAAAATTAAAAAATTTGATTAAAAATCATTTTTATGCCACATAATTTATATTTTGGAGAGTGTCATTAAACATTACAATAAAAGTGAATAATATTTTTTGAAAGATTATATTCCCTCCCCCTTTCATTTTTCATTTTAAAAAAAATTTTCAATTCAAAAATTTACTGGCAATCGAGATGATGTTGTTGTACCTCCTCCTCCACCAATACTTCCACCACCACAACCACTTCCTTCAACAACAACAATATCATGACGACCACCACCTTCTTTTAAATCTCCATGATTTGTCGCTGCATTACGGGATATTAAACGTTCTACCATTACCTTTTGAAAAAAAATTTTTTTTAAGTTGCGGACAAAATTTTTATCCGCAAAAATTTTTGCGGACACAACCCTCAAATTTTGACCGCAATGTCCAGAAAATTATTTACAAGTCTATACACACCTTTTTAAAAATTCTCCTACAATTGGGCCCTTATTATAAAATACTTTCGTCTTATTATTTAGGCTATCTCAAATACACATAGAACCCCCAAATTTTGACAGCTTGGCTTGGACTACGACTTGGACAAATCCACCAGCCAGTCACTTAAAAAATTTTTTTAAATTCCTCGTCAACCAAAATAAAAAAAATATAAAGAATCCAACCTAACCTAATCCCATAAAAATTTAAATAAAACTCAGAAAAAAAACCTTTGTATATTTAAGTCGATGTAACAATTCTTTCGGACACCCATATTGTTCCAACAAAGAAAATTTGCATGTAAAAACATTTTTGGCTTGGTCAATATATGTGGCAGCAGACATTAATGGACAAACAATTAATTTTGAATGGTCCTAAAATTAGGAAAAAATGAATTTTTAAAAATTTTTTCAAAATTTAGTTTGCGGACAAACATTTTTGATTTGCGGACAATGTAAGCAGACTCCGGACCAATCTGGCAAAATCAGGCTGGGTCCGGTATTAGTTACAAATTCTATTAGACTCCAGAAAACCCCAATTTTTCCAGTTATTACTAAAAAGTACAAAGAGTGTCCGCAAATCGAAAAAATGTCCGCAAATATATTTGTCCGCAAATCCAAAAAATGTCCGCAAATCCAAAAAATTTTCAAAACTTACATAAAAAAAGTTAATTTGCAAAGTTCCATTACTTAAATGCAAAACAATTGCTGATTTAGTTCGAAACCAAGTATTTAAACATGGAAGACGAGCCAATTCATCACCTTCACGTATTGGAATATTTGCACCAGTTTTTATCAAATGTTCATTCATATAAGAACGAAAATATTTTAGCAAAGTAATTTTCTTTTCCAATGCTTGTGGGTATTTGTCTGCAGCATAAAAATGTTCCATATTGTTACGTTCTGTGTATTGGAGTTGTCTAAAATTTGAAAAATAAAAAATGGGCTAAGATGACATTTGATCCCAAAAATATGGCATTTGGTCCCAAATACGAAAGTTAGTCCCAATATACAAAACATGATCCCAAAAATGACTTTTAGTCCAAACATCTAATCACCATAATATGACATTTGGTCCCAAAGATGACATTTACCCCAAATACGACATTTGGACTCAAAACGGATTAGAATAAAATTTAAAAAATCCCTTAAGAATTTTTTGAGTTGAATAAACGATCATTTAACTTCTAAATGACATTTGATCCCAAAAATTTTCAAAAAAAATTCCTCACATTCCTGGAGCATCCAATATAACTTTAGTATTATCATTGAACAAAACGCCAACGCTATTGTCACAAAATTGATAACCTAAGCCATATTTATCTGAATAGTCAACCCAACGAGAGACCCAATAAATTGGGGTAGAAGCTGGATGTTCAATTTCTCCTAAAGAATTTTTTTTATTTTTTCCAATAATTTTTAAAATGAACCTCTATCAGCTTCATTGAATCTTTCAGTGTTGGTGTTCAAAAGTGAACATAACTGTGCATACAGATCAGATAGATAATAATCTTGTGGAACGCCATTATTTTCTCCTAAATTAAAAAATAAAATTTTCAAAAAAATTTTTTTGTCCGCAAATATTTGCGGACATGTCCGCAAAAATAAATTTTATAATTAATACCAGCAGGCATTTCCGTAATAAGAACTGCAGCTTTATCCTGTTTATGTGTGATCATAGGTGGTGTTTCCTTAGCTTCAGGAACTGGTGCAAGAGGAGCACGTCCAGTAAAGGCTGGGCCTTTCGACCGAGGACTTGGTTGAACATCAGAAGACTTTAAAAATTTTTTAAATTTTCTTTCAAAAATTTCAAAAAAAATACATTAGGCGCACATGTTTGACCACCACTAACTGCCTGCATATTAAACTTTGGTGCCATTGTAAGACATGAACTTGGAAGAATTTTTGGCAAAAAACCATCAGTAAAGAATGGAAAGTTAAGAATTTCGTCAATTTTTGGTCGTCTACAAGGCTCATGAGCCAACAATCTTGAAATTAATGCTGTAGCATCCTTTCCAATTCTTGGTGGAACGGTGTATTGATTATTCTTGATACGGCTATATGTGTCCTAGAAAATAGGTAAAATAAACTTAGGAACAAAATAAACCGGAAAATTTTCAAAAAATTTGTCCGCAAATATTTGCGGACAACACTATCCCAAGGCCGTTTTTGGATCATAACTTTTTTATTTTTCAACCGATTTGAAAGATTTTTATATCACACGAAAGCTCTGAATATGGGGACTATTTTACTTAACAGGAGTGATCCAATCGGATTATTATACGAAAAGTTATGGAGGGATAAAAGAGCGTAATGGTGACTTTTGATCTTTACTCGAATGTTTAATCGAAAAATGCTAGGATAGGGAGCGAAGAAAGTTAGATTCCTATTTTTAATTTAATAAAAATTAACCTTAAGCGTCTCTGTCTCAAACGGTGGTTTTCCAACTAACAGCGTGTACAAAATACAACCAATAGCCCAAACATCAACTTCAAAAGAATGTCCCTTTTTGTCAAGCATTTCTGGTGCAATATAATTTGGTGTTCCACACAAAGTCTTTTTACGCTCTCCTTCATGATTCAGAGTTGTAGCTAAGCCAAAATCCCCAATCTTGACTTGCATGTCTTCATTCAAAAATAAATTCCCAAGTTTGAGATCTCGGTGAATTACTCTCATTGAATGTAAATAATGGCAAGCGAGGACAATCTGGAATTTTTATTAAATTTTTTTATAAACATTTTTATTCAAAAAATCATTAAAATCCAAGCCCATTCAAAAACGAAAAAATTTTCAAAAAAATACTTTTTGGTGTAGTTGGAAAATTGTAGGTTCATACTAAAAGAAGGAAAGAGGTTCGAACCCTTTTGTTGGAAAATAATTTTATTTCGTGTAAAATGATAAAATAAAATTTTTCCAACAAAATTTATAACCCAGGCATCTTAGGAAAAATTTTTTCAAGGGATAAAAATTTAAAAAAGAAAACCTGGTGCGTAAAATAACGAGCTTCAGGTTCAGTCACAGCCCTTCTCCTTTTGTGAAGCTCCATAAGGGAACGACGTGAACAAAGCTCGAGAAGAATGTAAACATTATCTTCATCTTCAAAAAATCCTTCCATTTTGACAACGTTTGGATGTGAAAGCATTTTTTGGATTTGGACTTCTTGTTTCATCTAAATATAAAGAAATATTGTTCAAACTTGCTTATAATAGTTCCCAAAAAAGAGAAATAGGGCACTCGCACAGCTAGGATTCCTGATTTTGGGCCTCTCCCTCTCCCATTACTGAAAGTCAAGGGCATATCCAGAGGGAAATAATCTTACCTAATGAGGGCTGCGGAGACAGGGAAAAAGTTCCAGAGGGCTGCGGAGACTTGGAAAAGTTCACAGAAGCGGGACCTCAATCCGAACGGTTGTCCACAATTCACCGAACACATAGGACAAAAGGGAGGTCCTCCGAAGTGTTTGGTATTGAAACACACCACTAGAAAGTGTCAACAACCCACCAAACAGCGAGGACAAAAGTAGCCCTATTTCGAGAATAATCCCAAGAGGGTATAACGAAACCAAGTGAGAGAAGGTCGACGTTATTCAGAGGACCGTAGAATACCCCCAAAAAATTTAAAAAAAAAACCTTGTCACGCTGATGTTTCTTCATCAAAAGAGTTTTGGACACCACCTTTCCAGCATAAACAATTTTTGTTTTGTTATTGGTCAGCTCGTAACAACGCGCAAATCCTCCTTTTCCAAGAAATTTTCCTTTTGTATAAGTTTGCTTTGTTGATCCATCACAAACTAAATCTGGGACTTCTTTCAAAATTGGTTTAGATTTTTTCTGTGCTGTGGTCATTTTCTTTTAATAATTTATTAGAGAACTGAAAATTTGAATTAAAAAATTTGATTAAAAATTAAAAAAAAAACAAAGGAAAAAAAGAAAATGGCGGAAGAGCGTCTTCGGTAGAGATCGGTATTTTTGAAAAGCCTTTGCCTTCTCCTGGACTCCGTTTGATTTATTGACCAGGGCCGGATCCTGGACCTGTAGTCCAGGAAAACCCCAAGCCCAGTAAAAACTCAGGACGGTCAGGAAATGCCTATGCCTAGACTCTGGGTAGAGGAAAAAACCAAGCCTTAATCCAGACCCAGGCCGATCTCTAGTCTTAGCTAAGTCCAGGAAAAACCCTGGCCAAAGGAAACCTTCTCCGGAGTTTGACGTGCAAATCAATCGTCTTCCTTGTAGGAAGAGGCGAAAGACTAAACCTTTGGGTTAATTTCCAAGTTGCCAAACAATAGATACACTTTAAAATCGATTAAGAAGAAAAGGTAAACGATGTAAACAAAAGGAAGGAGAAGGAGATGCGCATTACACGAAAAAATTGCAACAAACTAGAGGCAAAATGGGGGAAATTTAAGAGATTAATTAAGCTGAATCTAAGCTATATTTTAAGAAAACGCTTAAATTTCAGTGAAATTGGCAGTCCAAAACCAGTCAAAAAATAAAGATAAGCATTTTAAAAAATTACTAAAAAAGGAGGAAGCCGCCAAAATTAGGCTTGTATACTTGAACATTCAAAACACATATTAGTGCTCTTCGGGTCAGTTGAGTCTAAGTGTGCCCACTTCGTCACTCCCCCATTTTTTTCTCATTTTGTCGAACTAAAAATTTTTGGGAAGGGACGGTAGAGTCTCAGACTTGTTTTCATTCCCTTTAAAGCAGATTTTGTTTTTTTTGTTTATTTTTTATTTTTCTAGTCCTCTAAATCAATAAATGGCTGAAGAGAACAACATCAACAACAACAGCAACAACCCCTCTTCTCCTTCAGATTTACCCGTAGTTTCAATAAATTTTGATCGTCGACTGCCAGTTTTGCATTCATATTTGGGGGATCTACATCAAGGAGAATTGTTGTTTGAATCGCTTTATGAGGAGCCTAATACTGAGTTAAAAGTTCCAGGTTATTTTTTTAATTTTTAAAAAAATTTAGAGAAACTAAGGGGAATGAGAAAATTGACCATTTCGTCACTACCCCCATTTTTTTCTCATTTTGTCGAAATAAAAAAATTTTTTAGAAAATTTTTAAAAATTCTTGGGCTAAAAAATTTTCAAAAAATGAGGTTTTCAACAGGCCCGTAGCCAGGATTTTTTTTTTCGGAGGAGGGTGGCCAAGGGGGGACCCTACCCCTGGCTACGGGCCTGCTTTTCAAAAATTTTTAAAAAGGGTAAAAGCTCATTTGGGTCAAATTAAAATTTTTTTAGTTCTCCTAATGGGCGAAGTTTGTCTGTTACCAGGCCAGAAATTGCCGCTTAAATTATATGCCAGAACAAGTATTGAATTTATGAGTGATCCAATTCGACAACGCTCCTATTTTGCTTTGTTTACTAGAAACGAAAATGTATTGTTTCAAAATGCTCAAGATTTTTCGAGAATTCCTTGCCATTCTGCTGGGACTCTTTTTCAGGTTTTTTGAATTTATTTTTAATCCTATTCTGCATTCCCGTATTTTCTGTGTTTTTAAATGTATTTTTTGTGTTTTTAATGTATTTTTGTGTTTTCAATGTGTTTTTGTGCAAAGTATTTTCTCATGTATTTGTGCTTTCGATGTATTTTTTGTGATTTTGTGTTTCTGTATTTTTGTGTTTTTGGTGTATTTTTTTGTGTTTCTGTGTATTTTTCGTGTTTGTGTTTTCTCATGTATTTTTGTGTTTTACGTGTGTTTTGTGTTTTGTATTTTCCGTGTGTTTCTCTGTATTTTTGTATTTTCTAATATTTTTCAACTTTTTTATATCCAAAATGCATTTGCCAACGACGACGACCACCACATGACAATCCAAATAATTGGACGTCAACGCTGTTCTTTAAATTCCCCTTTAATGCTACACGATATTTATATGGAAGATATTGCTATTACTATATGTAACCCTACAGATGTGAGGGTTTTGGATGAAGAAGTTTTGTCTAAACAAATAATTAAATTCCCTGAAAGTTCAATTAACAGGCTGAAGGAAAATGAGGTTTTTTTTAATTTTTTTTAATTTTTAAAAAGCTCATTTGGGTCAAAATTTTTTAATTTTCTAAAAATGAGAAGTTTTTAGGGTCTGGAGGGTGCTGATTTTCCCTATTTTTATTTTTAATTTATTTTTAGCCAGAAATTAGGAATTTGAAAAAAAATATGTCATAATGTCGAATTTTCAATTTTTACAATAAAAAATTAATTTTAGGGGGAATTTTGAATTTTAACAATTTTTAGAGTTTTAAAAAAATTTAATTTATTTTTAATTTAATTTTTTCCTCCAATTTTAATAGAGATACAAATTCCTTGCTTCATTAACTCCTCATACTACATTTATTTACAATTATTCTTCCACGGTTAATTTTTAAAAATTAATTTAATAAAAATTAAATTTCAATTTTTAAGGAAAACTTTGTAAAAAGACTGGTCAATTGGCTTTCTGTTTGGTAAAAAATAATTTTTTTTCGGCTCTAATCCAAAGTATAGGGTCTACGAAGGTTTGTGAGTCCGAACAGAACTTCTCTTCGTTTCAAAAAAATTTTTACTGGGCTCTCAAACCTTCCACTACTACGCCCTTTTGGACGGTCATTTTTGGCTATGACGTCCAAATTCAAAAAATGATAGCCAAAATTTCGGCGCACACCGAATTTTAGCCCTCCTGAAATCGACCCCCTAGCTACGCCCTTGAAACATCCCGTTGACTAAAAAACTAGGCTAGGATCATTTCTCCTCCTATTTAACCTATAAACTAGACCAGAGACATTTCTCCTTTTATTGGACTCATAAATTTGACTAGAGCCATTTTCCATTAAAATTCTTTGATTTTTAGGTTTAAAAGAAGCCAAATTGATTTAATTATTAATCAGGTTTTTTTACTCTGAATTTAAAGGGAAAATTTTTAATTTTAAGGGAATGACAGTTTTCAGTTTTTGGGTTGCCTCAAATATCCCAATGAGTTTAGATTCAAAATTGTTACTTTTGGAAGAAAATTCAACCGACAGGAGGTTAAGGATGGAATGGAGAATTATTTCACAGGTTTGTAAAATTTACTCGAAAATATTCTATTTAAATTCTGAAAATAAATGACCCGGGACAGAAAGATTTGTTCAGAAAGGGCACACAAATGAAAAAAGGGCACACACTGGGGCTTTGTGGCACTCTTGTTTTGGGATCTGTGGCCTTTATTCAGTGACCATATTTTTGTAGGCAGAAGTATTGCAAAACCCATGAATAAGGAAAATTTAAAGAAAAAAACACAAGGCCACTTTGATTAATTACCATCACTAGTATTTAATTAAAAAATTATTTAGATGACTCGCATTGTCTGTTTAGCCTGTCATGACTTTAAATGCAGCATAAACGATATAATAAATCTTTCTGTTGATGCTAATTCTGCACATTTTGTTAATCAAGGAGGTTTTGTGCATGACCTTTTTACTGTTGGAACGATTAAAAATGTTGATTTTCAAGGAGAACCATCGCCAGAATTTTGCTGGTTTTCAGGGTATTTTAAAAAAAATTTTTAGGAAAATTATTTTTTGGTGTAGTGGGTTAAAATTTGATTTATTGTTTTTTGGGTAGGCGTGGGTTTGAACCCCTTGCCGGGTAATTTTTATTTTGAGAAGAAATAGCCCCGGAAATGTTTTCAAAAATATTTTTCCTGTTAAAGAATAAAAAGTACGTTTTTGGTTTAGTGGGTTAAATTTGATTTATTGAAGTAGAGTAGTTGGATGTTCGAACCCATCGCTGGGTATTTTTTTATTTTGGAAAAAATAACTTCAAAAATGTTTTTAAATTATAAAAAAATTTTAAAGGTATGAATGGACAGTAATGGAATGTAGTGAATGTGGTACTCATATTGGTTGGCGTTTTACTACCTCATCAGAAGATCTTACTCCAAGCCAGTTTTTTGGCATTTCTAGACGCTCTTTTAAATTAGCTTATCAAAAAGAGGAGGAATAATTTAATATTTAATTTAATAAAATTTTCATAATTAATTTTATTAAAAGTAATTTTTAATCCGTTTTTATAGAAAAAAAGTTTTTTAGTGTAGTGGGTTAAATTTAATTTTTTGGGTTGGGGGTTCGAACCTTCCACTGGGCATTTTTTTATTTTGGGAGGAAATAACCTCAAAATAATTTTTTAATAAAAAATTTTTAAATTTTAATTAAAAAATAAAATAATTTAAGTAAAACAATAATGAGACCTCACAAGTTCATCAAGTCTTTTATGAAATAGTTCAGAATCTATTTGTTTTGAAGTATCCAAAAATGGATTTTTTAACACTGTTTCAACAAACATTGCAAATATTGCTTGCATTAATTCTGCTATAGCCTTGAAAATTAAAAATTGATTTTTTAGACACTAATTAACTTCCGAACCCCAATTTCCCCTCTACCAATAAAGGTTTCCTTTATCCTAAAAATTCCCCTCTCATCCCCTCCCAAAAAATCATCTCCCTCTACAATAATCCACTGCCTCCCAAAAAATCCTTCCCCTAACCCCCTCAAAAAAAAATTCAAAAATACCACTGCATCCGGATCAGCATTTAAAACCATTTTAAGCCCAGTAGCAGTCTCCATATAATTCATTTTGTAGGAAGAAGTTTTGTAGCTGTGTACCAAAGGTAAATGACCCGTTTTTGTTGCCAATTTGTGTGTAAAAGAACGCAAAGAAAGCAACATTCCGTGAACTAATTTAAATTCTTCTTCTTGAGATAATCCAGATTTCTTTTCTCTACACCATTCTTTGTAGGCTAAACATGTTCCTTTGCGATTAAAAAAATAGAAATTGTAAATTGTCATTTAGAAATTGCCTAAAATTTGAAAAGAATTGATTTTTTAGTAAAATCCGCAAAAGTCTTAAAATCCGCAAAAATTCCAGAAAGTCCGCAAAAATTCCAAAAAATCCGCAAAAATTCCAAAAAATCCGCAAAAATTCCAAAAATCCGCAAAAATTTTAAAAAATCCGCAAAACTCCCAAAAAATCCGCAAAAAGTCTATAAAATGCCCAAACAGGTCCAAAAAAATTCTATCCATATGAGATAAGTAAAAAAATAAAAGGGGAAATTTTTTAAAACGCGGAAAAATCTTTGTCCGCAAGACTTGACCCAGGGGAATCAAGAAAAATTCGAAGTCTAATATGTGTGTAAAAAATATTTTAAGTATTTATTAGACAATAACTTGGTAATAGTTTGGAATTCGCCCCCCTTTTTTTCCTTTCTATTTTTTCTTAGTTTTTTCTCATTTTATGGCAAATTATATATCATTCGAAAGAGCTCTTCGAGCTGAGTCGAATGCCATTAAAATCAACGAGATCTGACTTAAGTGAACAAAGTTGTGACCGTTTATTTTATCCACTTGCATTGGCACAAAAAGTTTACCCAAATAGGATTTAGCTTCATAATTTTGGTAAGAATGATCAGATCTAGCCAATCATGGTATCATTCGACCGAGCTCGTTGAGAGCTTTCGAATGATATATGATAAATTATGTATCAAACAAAAAAGCTCAAAATGGTCAGGGAAACGGTGAAAAAAGGGGGGGCGAATTCCAAACTATTACCAATAACTTTTATAAAGAATTTTATATTAGATTAAAAGAAAATTTATTCAAAAATAAAATAAAAAATGCAAGGGAAAAAGGTGACATTTGATCCCAAAAATTTTTTTTTCAATTCACTTTTCAGAAAAGCTAACCTAATCCCACTCCCCAAATCTATTTAATTGCCCTTAATCAAAAAAATATTAAAATATACAAAATTATCCCACTAAAATAGCAGGACTACAACTAAAAAGTACTCGTTTTTCTTCTTTTCGCAAAACATGAAGTAATCTTTCTGCTATTTCCATTGCTTTCTTTTGGTTGGTAAATGGAGAAAATGCACCTAAAAATATTCTTTAGGTTTAGGAAATTTTTTTTCACGAAATTTCACGTAAAAATCTTTCACGAAATTTCGCAAAAATTCGAAATTTCGTAAAAAAAATTTCCAAAATTTCGAAAAAAGTCTTTCCCAGAATTTCGCGAAAATTTCCCAAAAATCATAACCCCAAAAATAAGCAACTAAAAACTCACAATAAAGTTCAAAACTAGTAGTAATCCAAGCAAAGAGTACATAACGTTCCAACATTTGAAACAACATTTTTATTCCCCCACCACTTTTTCTCAATAAATCAGCCAATTTAGTATAACCATTATATAATAATATTAATTCTTGATATGAAATAAATGGTTTTTTGGGTGTTGAACAACAAACTTGTGTTGGGTCCTTTAGAAGAGAAAATATAAATTTGCGGACAAAAATTTTTTTGCGGACAAAGTTTTCTTTGAGATGTCTTCTGGGTTTGAATTAGGATCCAGGGGCACTTGAACGGTTATAGACTAATTTTTAAAGAAAGAAGACATCCCATTCCTCACGAAAATTTAAGGAAAATTTTATTTTATGTTTAAGTAAATTTTTTGAATTTGCGGACAAAAAATTACGGACAAAATTTTTTCGGCTTTTTTGAGAGGTAGGATCCAGACACTTTCCAGACTACAAAGTTAATTTTAAAAAGAAGGGAACTTCCCCTTCCCACGAGAAATTTTTCTGGAACGGTCGTGGTCGTTGATAATTCATGGGGTTAGACCGAAAGGTTTACAAAGGTCTTCAAAAAGAATTAAAAACAAACCTGAGTATTTGAAGTATTTTTATAAATAAAATGCCACAATTGTTCTGCCCATTTGATATTCTTTGAAAAAAATATTTTCAAAAATTCTTTAAAAATTTTAAAAAAACCTCTTGTAAACAAAAACCTTCAGGATTAGAAAGTGCAGATACAAGTCTTGTATTATATTTATAAGAAGAAATGTTCTCTTCAAGTTTTGGCCGTATTTGAGTTAATTTTTCATAATCAGAATTTGTAATTGAAAGCAAAACTAGACATGGACCTGTGCCTTCCCAGAGGTATGAAATGTAGGCATAAAGGAATTGACTAAAAAAATAGAAAAAAAATTTTTTTTTGAAATTTTTAGAGTTAAAATTAAAAACTTTGGATCAAATTTTGGAAGACAAAAGGGGAATTGGTGATCACTGTGTATCATATTAGCTTTGTGACATTCAATTAAATTCTAAAAAAAATTAAAAAATTTTAACAATAAAAATTGAATTTTGGCAATATCGAAAAATGGAAAATCGAAAAATGCAAGTTTTTAGGCACAAATTATATTTTGAGACATTTTGTCCCATTATCGAAAGAAATCTTATTAAAATTTTCAAAGGGATTTGGGCTAGAGTGCGGACGGGACAGGATTCCGAACGGGATTTTACGGGATCCTGTCCAGAAATCCCGCATTTTAAGCAACGAACGGGATTAATCCCGCGGGATCCTGTCACGAATAAATTTTGAAAAAAATCCCGTGAATGCGATTTTTCCGCACTCTACCTTAAAATTTAATTTCTAAAAAAATTACAAACCACAATAGTATTAAAATCTGGAGCATCCAAATTTAGCCTTTTAAATCTCACAAGGGCAACCAATTGACGATGAGCAATTAAAAGTCCAAAAGCTACAACCTTTGCTGTTAAAAAATTTTTTAATTTTTTAAGTTTAAAAAATATACATTTGGACATAATTCATTTATTATATTTCCCATTGTTTGTACAAGAAAATCTCTGTCAGTTGATGAAAGTGGAAGAATTCGGAAACCTTTAAAAAGACAAAAAAAAATAGTAATAAATTTAAAAAATTAAAAAAATCTTTTCCTTAGTGGGATTCGAACCCTCGTCCTTATAGGTGTTATCCCACTTAACTAAACTAGACAATTTTGGAGCAATGATTCAGAAGGGTGTGGGGATGGTCCGTACAATAAATTAGGGGCCGGATTAAACAACCCGATCACTTCGTAACCCCTTTAATTTATTGAACGGGTTCAGAAGGGTGTGGGATTCGAGACCTACCAAGGAAAATTTTTTTAAGTGAAAACTTGTATTTTTAGGGAAAATTTTATAAAAATTTTCCTGAGAATTTAATTATTTTTAAAATAAATAAACCATAAAGAATTGCTGGATCTTCATTAAATCCTTTCTTGCAAGCCTCTACTCGTTTGTCAATTCCATATAAAATTAAAAAATATTTTTAAAAAATTAAAAAAAAATACCAAAAAGGCTTCGAATATCAAAATTAGAACCACGTTTTTGATAATATTCTCTTAACATTTTTCTTGAGAACATTGAGATTATCTTTAAAGAAAGAAAGTAAAATTTGCAACGGAAGGAGAGGATCTTTTGACAGGCCAAAGAAATATGGAAGAAAACCTCCTCCTTCCCAACCTGGTTACGAGTCTGGAAACAGCCCATTATAAGATTAGGGCTCCTTCCCACGATGGGTCGTCTACTACAACAACCATCCTGCGAATTTTTCAAGCAAACGAACATAAAAGGTACCCAAAAACGGGAGTCAATGGGAGCTAAAAAATATAGACAACAGGGCTGCCCCCTCAGTAAAGGGGTGTTTTATATAGTGGCACGCCACTCACTCTAAATCAAAAAATAAAAATAATCCATCGTCGGGTTAAAAGGTGACAGTCGGTTGTTGAATCCCGTTCCCTTGAAAAAAGTCCCTACTTCCCTAGCAAAATTCTTTTACTTAAATCACAAGAAAAAACCTGATTATAAATTGTATCAAGTTGAATATGTAAATTACAAGGTTGTCTAGAAACCAAACAAAGAATCAAAGGACTTCTATAAAGAAATTGAAAAAATAAATCTCTTCTTTGAATACTTAAAAGTGAATCTCTCTTAAAGAAAGAAAACTTTAAAAATTTAAATTAAAAAAATATACTCCGTCCTCGTTCCCCAAAGAATGGTATCGTTGTACAATAATTGAGATAACTCCAAAAAAGGAACAAATTTCATCTTCGTCTCCTTTACTGAAAAATAAAATGGATATTTTAAGATTTAAATTTTAGGTAATTTTTGAAGCTGACTGTCTCTCCTTTTTTAATTTTCTGATTCCCATTTTTCTTTCACAAAAGGTTGCATAATGGTCAGAAGCCATCTCAACTCCCATTTTTCTTAAAAGGTCGCAAAATGGTCAGCCAGCTTTATTCCACAGACCCTCCACCCTTAAGCATGTAATCAGTAAAAAAGATTAGGAACTGTGAAGGGCTTTTGAGGAAGGAAAAATGGGAGATTGGAAGAAAATAAAGAAAGGATAGTCATATAAGCTTCAAAATTACAGTAGAGATCGGAATTTTTGAAAAGCCTGACATGTTCCTGGACTCTGGGATTTGATTTATTTACCTGGACTGGATCTTGGGAACCCAGACCTTGGTCCAGACCCAGGCCGATCTCTAGTCTACATAGAAATTTAAATAAAAACAAACCTGTAGAAAATCGGTTTACCAGATTCACTCAATATCAACACTTGTCCATCAAAGGGAGTTGTAGTTGCTAGACATTTCTGGTCGTCTTCATCATCAGACCCATTATTATTGCAGAGACACGCCCAAGTAGGCGCGCGGCCAGGTAGGCGCAAAGCCATAACTACCTGGAAAATTTCTGGACCTTTTCAATTTTGGTACCAGTCTCTTTAGCTCGATGAGAGGAATCGTTTAATGCTAAATTTCGAAATATTCAAAAATCTTAAAGCAAGTTATGGCTTTGCGCCTACTTGGCCGCGCGCCTACTTGGGCTGTACCCATTATTGCAATATTGCATTCGAAAAACTAAAATAATTAAATTAGAAAATTCGCTTGAATTACTAAAAAATTCTGAGACTCTAATGTTCGATAAATTATTAAAGATTAAAACAAAAATAGTGTAGATTAATAAGAGACGGTTAGAGAAAAAAAAATAAATTTTATTTAAAATAAATTGAAAATAGTGTATAAAAAGAAGAGACGGTTAGAGAAAAAGAGTTTTAGTTAGAGAAATTTAACTTTTCAAAAAATCAATATTTCCGGATTAAAAATCACGTTTTTCCCTCGTGCATTTATTAAATTGTATTTCTTTTCCGGAAAATAAAACAGAATTTGTGTTTCCGGAAAAATCAGAATTTCTTCTATTTATTTTTATGTATTTTCCGGAAACACAAGAAAACACTTATTTTTAAAATCAGAATTATTTGTATTTTCCGGGAAATAAATCAGAATTTGTGTTTCCGGAAAAATCAGAATTTCTTCTAGTTATTTTTATGTATTTTCTTTTTGTATTTTCCGGAAAACACAAGAAAAATTTATTTTTAAAATCAGAATTATTTGTATTTTTCTGAATTTATCATTTGTATTTTCCGGAAAACAAATCAGAATTATTTGTATTTCTGATTTGTGTTTATTCTAAAAAATCAGAATTTCTTTCCTGTTTGTGTTTTTCTTTTCCGGAAAACACATGAATTATTTCTTCCTTTAAAATCAGAATTTTATTTGTATTTTTTTGTGTTTTTCTCTCAACTTTCTTAAATTTTTAACCCTTTTTAAAGAGCTTTTTCTGATCTAAATTTAACCTTATTTTTGTTTTGTTCTATTCAATTAATTATGTCGTCTCCAAGTGCTGGTAAGTCTTTAAATTGACAAAAAAAATTTTCTGAATTTTTTAAAAATTTTTAGGTAAAAGAAGAATGGACACTGATGTTATTAAATTGTTCGTTTTCCTTCTAAAAATTTTTTTAATTCAAAAAAAAATTTTCCAAAAATTTTTTTTTATTTTCAGAATTGAAGCAAATCATGAAGTAATTATTACGGGTGGTTTAAATGAATTTTTGGTATTATTTAAATTAAAATTTTTTTTAAATTTAAATTTAAGGTTAAATTTTATGGACCTAAAGGAAGTTGGATTTAAACAAATTTTTAAATGTATAAAATATTTTTTATTTTTAGCAGCATATGAAGGAGGTGTTTGGCGTGTTAGAGTTGATTTACCAGAAAAATATCCTTTCAAGGTTCCTTTTAATTTTTTGATTTTTGGTAATAGTGTCGTTTACCCCCCTTTTTCCTTTCTTTCTGGAAAGAACACGATTTTTCCTTTAAGAGCAAAATTTTTTGAATCTTTCGTAGATCTGAGCCTTTTCACCATGCATAAGTGTTCTACACAACCACGTACTTCGAATTCTTCTTTACCTTCAAGTCCAAGCTCCTCGGTCTTCGAAGTCCGAGTTCTCGGTTTGACTTGGATAAATTAAAGGAAATAGAAGGAAGGAATAGAGGGTTGAACGACACTATTACCAACTTTTTAAAGTCCCCTTCAATTGGTTTTATGAATAAAATTTATCACCCAAATATTGATGAAGCTTCTGGTACTGTTTGTTTAGATGTGATAAATCAGAGTTGGACAGCTTTATACGGTTTTTTTAATTATTTAAAAATGAGGGGGGGGGGGGGGGGTTCTGGTCTAGTTTATTAATCCAATGAACCTTTAATTAGTTTTTCCTTGGACTCATAAACTAGACCAGAGCCAGAATTTTTGCCAACCTTACCTTCAGAAATTTTTTTAGGAATTCTGAAAATGGAATTTCTATCCCAGATCGAATCTAAAAAATTTTCTATTTAGTTCCGAAGTGTACAAAAATCGTTTCGAACACGAGAATCGGACTAACTTCCTTTTAGACTTGGTCTTTCAACAGGGGTTTTTTGTCAAATATTTTTTATCCATCTTGTTAAGCATTGTCTCTTAGCTCCTTATATTGCCTAAAAATGAATTCTTTATAAAAAAATTTCTTGTTCAATTTCCAGATTTATCCAATATTTTTGAATCTTTTTTACCTCAATTACTCACTTATCCAAACCCAACTGATCCATTAAATGGAGAAGCCGCATCATTATATTTACACAAACCTGAAGAATTTAAAATAAAATGTGGTGAATATGTTCGGTAAAAATTTTAGAAAATTTTAGAAATTTCGTTTTTTAAAGTAAATATGCGACAGAAGAAGTTTTGGAAGCATTAGATAGACGAACAGCTAGTGGTGGAATGGATGACACTGAATGCGATGATAATGATGAGTCGGACTCTACAATTTCTGATTTTTATGAAGGTTTTTTTCGTGTTTTGACGTGGGGAGGGGGGGGGGCATTCAAGTAAAAATGAGCATTCCTTCTACGGACATTTTTTTTGAATTGGGTTTCTCACCCCGTACAAAGTTTGTTTAAATTATTTTCTGCAATGTTACGAATTTTGCCCGCCAAAAATTTTTGCGGATTTTGTCCGCAATTTTGCCAAACTTTCATAAAAATTTCATTTTTCAGATGAAACTCAAGGAATGGAATTGTGATAAATTTGAAAAAAAAAAACGGTGAATGATCAAATAAATATTTGAGATCCTCATGTTTATTCTATCATACTGAATAAGCCAACAAAAATTTTTTTTGTATTATTTTTTAATTTGGAATATTGTCAAAATTATGATTTTTAAAAAATGCAAATTTTCACCTGTAAAAATATTTTTACTTTTTTGTTCCCTTAAAATCTTCAAAAAAATTTTTGCGGGATCCCGCATATATCAGTAGCTTTTATAAAGGTTTGTGGATTCACCTAAAGCATTTCTTCCTTACATAATTTAAAAAATTTCCCTGTAGTTCACCCTTGATACTCCATAATTTCTATCCTTTATTATTTTTTAATAATTCAAAAAACAAAAATATACAAACACAAAAATCAAAATTGAGGCATATGAAAAAAGGGTTAAAACTAGAATAATTAAAATAATTAAATTTTTGCTATATAAATGGGTATTTTTTGGATAAATCTCTATAAAAAAAATTTTTCTAAATTATCACCAGGAGTTCTTTACATATTTTTTTAAATAAATTACCAACAATCGTCTTCGTTTTCTTCCTCTTCCAAATTTTCTTCTTCCTCCTCCAAATTTCCTTCTTTATCCAAATTTTCTTCCTCTTCCAAATTTTCTTCCCCTTCCTCCTCGTCGTCATCCTCATCCCAAATAGTTTTTTCTTCAATTCGTGGAGGCAAAGGAGAAACTGGAAATAAAACTTGAAATTGCTTAAAATTGAGTGATTGTAATGTAGTATCAATTGAAGTTGAGGTGTTTGCTGATATCTGGAAAAAATTTAGATTAGAAAAAATTTCTGCACTATCGCGTTATCACGTCCGCAAATTTTGTCCGCAATTTTTGTCCGCAAATTTTGTCCGCAATTTTTTGTCCGCAATTTTTGTCTGCAAATTTTTGTCCGCAATTTTTATCCGCAATTTTTATCCGCAAATTTTGTCTGCAATTTTTGTCTGCAAATGTTTGTCCGCAACTGGAAATGTGGAAATTTACGTGTCTGACATTTTTGTTTGCCTGATCCTTATTAATCTTCGAAAATTTTTTAATCTTTATGATAGGCAAAAAAGAGAGGGGAAAGGCACGAAACAATTTGCAGACAAACTTTTGCGGACATGTGGAGGTTCCTTTGATAATTTTGAACCGGACAGACCCCCTTTTTTCCTCCCCAATTTTTCCCCTATATTTTCCTCCTTTTACTTGTTTTTGGTCCAATATTACCGTTCCTTCCCCAAATCCCTATGTTAGCCCCTCCCTAATCCCATAAGTCTAAAAAACCTCCTTTACATTTTCTGGACTTTCAATTTCTTCAAAAATGTTGAACTGCTTGACGTCTTGACCAATAAATGTGTTGAACACTTGAATCATTTCTTCAAGCCTTTTGTCCGCCAAATCCCTTTCTTCTTTTAAAGTGTTATTCTCTTCTTTCAAAACTTTGTTTTCTTCCTCTAATTTTTCTGAATATGAAATTAAAGCGTTCCAGGCCGCGTAAATGTAGTTAAGTCGATCGAGACAATATTTTTTGAAGTTGGTTAAATAGTTACAATTCTCCATATTTGTACAGTTAATCATAAAAAGGTACTTATTGGTTATCACAAGGTAGTTTTTGCGGACTCATTTATGCGGACTTATTTATGCGGACATATTTATGGTCATTCAAAATCATTTTCCATGTATGGCGAATGGGGAGTGTGTCAATAAATGATGCTCTCAATGAATGATGCCACAGGGAAAATTGAGAAAATCGAGGAAGAACCTTTGCCCATTCCGAGCAAAAATGAATCCACATAAAACGTCCACGAAAAAACTGGTATGGGATAACCAATAAGTCGTACCCTCAAAAATTGCTAAAAAATGATAAGGAAACGATTAAAACGCAAGGAAATGATTAAAGATAAATGACAAAAAATGTCTGGATTTTCGTGTTTAAATATCTGGCTTTTTTAATTTTATGCACATAATGCCAAAGTTTGTTGATGGCCATTTGGTCTAAACGACATTTTGCCAACTAGAATAAAATGGACATTTAGTAACACCGAATAAAATTTGTAAAATCTCTGATTTGGTTTACTTATCAAATTTTTTTCGTTTTTATCATTTTTGTTTTTAAAGTGTATAATTTAATCTTTCAGCTTATTCAAGTATTTAAAAATGTCTTCTGATGAAAACGAAAGTGTTCATTCCGATGCGGATTTGAATGAGGAACCTGTTAATTCTGACGATAATTTGTCTGGCGGGGAAGAAGATACGACTCAAGATACGATTGATGATCAAGAAGAGGACAACAATTTTGAAAAGGAAAGATCGCTAAAGAGAAAGGTTTGATCAATTTTTGGGGCTACCAGCAAGTTCCGATTAGGCTAATGAGGCAGGTCATAGGGAAGGGTTGTCAGGTTTTGAGTTGAACAAACGAAGAGCTTAAGATTTTAGTTGGGAACTTATTTCGGGTTATCTCTGTACAGTGGAGTTCAAGATTTTTGAAAAGCCTGGACCTGTTCCGTGCTCTGGGTTTGATTTATTGACCTGGGCTGGATCCTGGGCTTGTAGTCCAGGAAAAACTCAGGCCCAAACCCAGGAAGGTCAAAAAATGCATAGGCTTTGACTCTGGGTACAGGCAAAACCTAGGCCTTTGTCCAGACCCAGCTTGATCTCTACTGTACAGAGAATATACATTTAATTTTACTCTTGACCGACTATTTGTTCCTAAAAATTGGAAACTTCTTGTAAGATTGACTCCCTCAACTAGCCCTTTCTATCACCAGATTTTATTAATTTATAATTCAGGCAATTGCATCTGACGAAGAAGATGAGGAAGAACAGGATGAGGGAGGTGTTGAAGAAGATGAGGATCTAAGTTTTCGAACTCGTCGACCAAGAAAGAAAAGACAGCGCAGACCAAGGGTTTTTTTAGATTTCAACTTTTATTTTTATTTTAGTCTATTTTTTAGAAACGCCCAACAGCCCGTGATTTTATTCAAGACGACGTCGAGGTGGACGACGATGATGAAGACGAGGATGACTATGATGGTGGAGATGGTGATGAACTTTTTGGTGTTGATCCAAGTGAACGGGCTGAAGCTGAACGTTTCTTGAGAGAACAGGAAAAACTTAAGGAGAAACGGCGGAATAAATACGCGTAAGTTTAATTGTTTTTATAATTTTTAACATTATTTGGATGGTGCCTTTCAGTCATTTTTGTTGAATACGGGAGCAAGCTTCGAACCCAGCTACCGGAGCGGGAGCCCGGACCAAGCTTCCGGAGCGGGTGCCCCCAGGAACTGGTTTTGAAAAGGCTGGAGCCACAAAATGCCCAGTACCAAGCACTGGTTCCTATACGGAATTTGGGGAACCGACAATCCTATTTATAATTGTTTTATGGTTAGCACTGGTTAAGCACTGGTTCCTATACGAAATTTGGGGAACCGACAATCCTATTTATAATTGTTTTATGGTTAGATTCGGAAGGGGGTATGATTCGATAACCATATTTTAGTCCCAGGAAGCAAGGGAACCCAAGGGGAAAGGCAGTCTATTTTTGCTCCCACGAGCAGTCTATTTTTGCTCCCACTGCTCCTAAAATACCCAACCCATGTCTTCTCCCCTGCCTGGCTACGCCTTTTGACGATATCATTTTTTACTTCCGATCCTGATAGTTTTCCCTTTTAAGGCTCTTTCCTATCCCATAATGTAGTAGATTTAACGTTTAAATTTTAAGATGGTTCCAATAAAAGAAATGGCTGATACTTTACGTGTAGTTAAAGACACACCAACATTAAAACCAGGTTCCTATGTTCGTCTTACTAGAGGAATATATAAAGATGATTTGGCTCAAGTTGATTTAGTTGATGTTGCACAAAATAGAGTACATTTGAAACTTGTACCCAGAATTGATTATACACGTTTAAGAGGAGCTTTAAAAAATCAGGTTTTTTAAATTTAAATTTTGTTTTCAAAGGATTATTTTTGTTTTAGTAATTTATTTTACTGTTCCTTAGAAATAATGAGCAAAAAAGTGCTTTTGATATTTTTGAGTGTTTTCTAGTAGTAATTCGCTCAGATTGAATTCGGGTCCGTGATTGCAATTTTAACTCATATTCGGTTTATTGTTGGCACACCTTATCTGTTTTTACTGAAAACCTCAAAAATATCGAATGAACACGTTTCGGCCATTTTTTCCTATGGACCAGTAAAAACAGTAGATTACGGATTTTTATTCTAGTAATTTTCCGAATTTCTTGATTTTTTAGGAAGAAAATCGCCCATTAAGAAACAAACGAAGACCATTACCAGCACCTTTTGATTTGGACCGAATAAAGTATTTTTTGAATTTAAATGAAAATTCTTTAAAAAATTTTTTTTTAGAGCAATAGGCGGAGAAGTAACCAATGATGGTGATTTTTATATTTTTGAGAGCAGCCATTATAGACGTGGATTTCTTTACAAGGCTTTTCCAATGAATTCAATAGTAAATGAATTTTTTTTAGTTTTAGTTTGATTAAAAAAAATTTTTTTAAGATAGTTGATGGAGTTCGACCATCACTTACGGAGTTGGAGCATTTTCAAGATTCAGCAGAAGATTTGAAAAAAGAATGTAAATAAGATAAAAAAATTTAAAGTGATTAGGTGTAGGAAGGCCACGGGTTGAAGAAAGGGCGGGTCAAGTTTCGGATCGAAAATTTTGTATTTCGGATAGCCCGTGGCATCTTGGATGACATGGGACATTCTCCCCCCCCCCCCCCCCCCTTAGAGAGATATTTTCTAGAGAATAAGGGAAAAGAATTCCACTCATGAGAATTGAGGCTCTTTGGAAATACTTTCCCCCGTTACCTTGTCATCTCCGTTGGAATTTGATTTCACTCTGTATTTTTTTTTAATTTTTTCAGTAGAATCAACTCATTTGCGAGAGAAAAAACACAATTTTTCACCTGGAGATAATGTTGAAGTAACAGATGGTGAATTGGCAAATTTGAGAGGAAAAATACAAAGTATTGATGGGGACAAAGTTGTTATACTTCCAGAACATGAAGATTTGAATGTAAGAAAAATTTTTTTTGAAATTAGTGTTGTTGGTGACTGGTTAACTTGTGGCAGATAAAAGGTGGAGGGCCCAAGGGCTTCGTGAAGGGCCCAAGCCCCCTGGTGCCCCTGATAGGACCATACATGGTACCCTTGATAGGACCTCTGCTGGTTAATTTTTTCATAAGCCGCCACATGAAAAAATTAACTTGCAGGGGCTTACCACGAGTATATAGGAGGGCTGCCTGAAAAAAAATATACACACAAAAAATTAGCGTTCGAAATGCCAAGGTAAACAAGAAAGTGTTGGACGCACACTTCATTTTTGGCCCACTGAATTCCTTCCCCTGGATATGCCCTTGTCGCCAACAACCCTAATTTTAAAATAAAAAATATCTTTAATTTTTTTAGGAACCTTTAACACTAAATGCTTATGAATTAAAAAAATATTTCAAAGCTGGAGATCACGTAAGAGTAATTGGTGGACGTTACGAGGGAGATACTGGATTAATTGTTAGAGTTGAAGATAAAATGGTTATTTTGCTTTCTGATTTGACAATGAGCGAGGTTTCTTTTTTTGATTAAATTGAGGAAAATTTTCCAAAAAAATTTAGATGAAAATTTTGCCAAAAGATGTCCAGTTATGTGCCGAAATTGCAACAGGAGTTGAAAGAATGGGTCAATATCAATATCAGGACTTGGTTATGCTTGATAAGGAAACTGTTGGTGTTATTGTTAGACTTGAAAGGGAACATGTTGAAGTTTTGAATATGCATGGAAAGGTTTGTATAATTTTTATAATAAATCTGGCCGGGATGTTTTTCGGACCGGGTTTTTGATTTTAGCTTGAAAAAAGACCGAGTTTCGGTTCTGGATTTCTAGTAGCCCGGCCATCCCTGGTGCCAAGATTCTTAACCTTGCATAAAACTTGAATTTGGGTCTTGAAAGATGACATGTTTAAGTTATAAATATGCATACAAGTATGCCGTAGTCAGGCGGCGGTTTTAAGGGACTCTTATTTTTTATGTGGCTCCCTATTCTAATACAGGCATTTCTAATAGGATCCAGTTTTCTTGTAGTGCTTAAAAATCAAAAATCTTATAATTTAAGGTTGTTCGGATTAACCCGCAAACAATTGATTGTAAACGTGAATCACGTTTTATGAAAGCTTTGGATTCACAAAAAAATACTATACAAGTTGGAGATATGGTTAAAGTTGTTGATGGACCTTTTGCGGTATACACAAAATTTTTCAAAAAAATTTTCAAAAAATTTTTCAAAAAAATTAAAAAAAAAATTTTTTCAAAATTTTAGCCAAGAAAAGAATCTGATGAAGAAAAACAAGGGGAACTTAAACATTTATATCGTAACTGGGCATTTGTTTATTCACGTAAACATTCAATAAATGGAGGAATATTTGTATGTAAAGCCAAACAACTTCAATTAATTGGAGGTGCAAAAGCTTTGGATTCTATGCCAGCTTCTGCTATGGATACTGCAGATTTGTTAAAAAGTCCACATCCTTTAGAAAGCCCGAGGCCGTTTGCTGGTGGTGGAGGAGGAGGAGGTGGAGGATTTACGCCTGGACATACTAGTGTGTCTGGTGGTGGTTCTGTTCGTGGAGGAGATCAAGGAGGAGGGTTTAATCGAGGTTTGTTTTTTGGAACTTTAATTTGATTTGTTCAACCCTGGTTTTCGATTTTTGACACAAGGTTTTCGGTTTGTGGTCAACCACCGGTTTTTGGTTATCGTCAATTTTTGACCTCTCGTTTTCGATTTGTATGATGTCTCCCGAACATTGAAATGTCAAACCTCCAAAAGCCGTTGAGATGTCCAATGAGAATCACGTTGAATTGGCATGGCATTTCAATGCATTTTAGAGAGTTGACATTATGACACGCTCCCTTTTTGGTTCGGTTAACCGGTCGTGAACATCTCCGACTTTTACTCTTCAAAAACTTGTTTTATTTTTAGCAAATAGTCATAGTGGAGGAAGTGTTGCAACCGGATCTATTTTCACTGGAGCAGGCCGACAAACTGTCCGCAGAAATATGCAGATTATTGGTAAAACAGTCCGAGTTCGTTCAGGTCCAATGAAAGGATATATTGGTATAGTAAAAGATGCTACTGATTCAACAGTAAAAGTTGAGCTTCATACAATGCCAAAGGTTTTTCTTTAATTTTTATATTTTTAAAATTAATTCTGAGCCATTTAGACAGTAAATTTCAACATCGATAAAGTTATGGAAGTTGGTGGGGATGTACCAAGTGGTGTTATGGATGTTGGAGGAGCTGCTACCCCTGGAGCTGCTGGCGCTTTTGGCAGAACTCCTATGTATGGTGGGGCCCAAACTCCAATGTATGGTGGTGCAGCTACACCAATGCATGATTCTTGTATGGATTTTTTGTATTTATTTAAAAATTTACTATCAAAGGGTCTATTTAAGACTATTTTAAAAAAGGGACTATTTAAGACTACTTTAAGACTATTTAATAAAGTTTAAGTAAAAAAGTCATAAATAGGAAGATCATAGAATATACAGAAATTTTTTGGAAAAAGCTGAACAAAGTATCGTTAGATTAAATATCAGCCTCACATTATCCATTGTCGACGAAAATTTTGAGAATTCTGTAAGATCAAGTAGACATACTTTTCTTTTATGGAAAAAGTAACAAGAATAATGTATGGTTTCGCGTCAAAAAAGTCCGTATTTTATATATCTGGTTTCGTTAACCGTGACATCCTTGTTTCTAATATTGTGGGAGTGGTTTATTGTAAAAATGATTCTTTTTAGATGGTTCTCGTACTCCACATTATGGATCATCTACACCAGCTTATGATGGTAGCCGAACACCTCGTCAGTCTAGTGCTTCTTGGGATCCAACGGTTTCGAACACTCCTGCACACTCTTCAGCCCACTTTGATGATGACGAATTTGGCACAAGTGGATTTGGTACTGGTGGATTTGGTGGAGCTGCAACACCGGCTGGTTCTTCAGGCGGAGGGAATCGTTTCGGAGCTAATACACCAATGGGTTAATTTTAAAAAAATTTTTTAATTGGTAATTTTTTTAGGAATGACTCCTCGAAATGATACGTTCAATGAATATGCTTCTTCACAGAATTGTAAAAAATAATTTTCTAAGGGTTTTTAAAAAGAAAAATTTTTTCCAGCATCTCCACACCCTTCAAGAACACCTGTTGGAGCATCTCCTGCTGGACCTCAAGAAATTCGTCAGTTTTTGTTTATATTATTTGAATTATTTTTTACAATTCAAGCTGATCATGAATTAAAGAGTGGATCTTGGTGTGGTGTTGAAATGTGCGTTAATGTTAGGAGGACATTTTCTGATGAAAGTTTCTTTGGACTTGAAGGGGCTATTAGAACAGTAAAGGTTTGTTTTAAATATTTTATGAGTGTTTATGAACCTTTTGCTCCTTTGAGAATAAAATAAGGTTTTTAATGTTGTTTTGGTAGAGGTTGTAGGGAGAAATTTGGATTCTGGACTAGTTTATGAGTCCAACTTACCTTTTTGATTTCAGTGTAACTTTTGAGTCCAATAAGTATTTTTGAGTCCTAACACGTTTTTGGTACACATTAATTAGACTAATAGAATTCGTCGGTAAATTTTCATGGACTCTTCAACTAGAACAGAGTTAAAATCTGTCTGGGGGATTTTAGAGGTGCTCAAATTTATCCTCTATAAATTCCATCTCTTTAATATCCTTGTTAATTTTTTAATTTTAGAATGACCATTGTCTTTGTTACTTTGCTGGATTAAACGATGATGATCATGCTATCGGTTTTGAGTTTTTACTTCCTGTTAAACCTGCTGAAGGAGACACGGTTTCTTTTTAAACTTTTTTTGAACTAAATTTAAAAAATATTTTTTAGGCAAGAGTAATTTACGGAAACCATAAGGGAACTGAAGGAATGATGATTTCAGTTGAGGGAGAGGAAGGAGTAATGCAAAGCACGGGAGGTGTACGACTTTTCCCATTACCTATTTTATGTAAAATGTATTGAAAGGTTTTATTTTTTATGTTATTTTTTGGGTGTTTTTTATTTTTTTCTTCCAAAAATTTTTTTGTGTGTGAAAATTGTACCTAAATTTATGGAGCATTACAATAATTATTTTTTAATAAATAAAAAATAAAAATTTGGCTTGGTGATTTTGTGAATTTTTATAAATTATTTAATTTAAATTTATATACCTGTTATTTAATAAGGGAACATACCGAACTATGGCCAAAGATGGTTCGATAAAACATTCAACATTATGAGGGGGATGTCGATTTATTATTATTTTTGCCAATTTTTGGCTGACCCTCAAAATCATTTGGCCACAGTTCGGTATGTTCCCTTGTAAAAATTAAGAAAAAGTTTTTTTTGAATCTTTTTATGTTTTTAGAACTCCAAATTAATTTTTAAATAATTTTTTGAAACTTCTAAATTTTGCTCATTCTTCCAAGGTTTCTTTTTAATTTTATTTTTCAAGAAAAAATTTTTCTTACAGATTTTCAACTCATTAAAATGGCCGCAAATTTAGCCTTAAAAACTTCAACACAACCTTCTTATTTTTACCTTTTCAAATCTCCAACAATAATAATGCCTCCAGTTGGAATTATGCGTCGGTTGGTTTATAGTCCCTCTTCTCGTTTATTCTACAAGCAAGTTTATGAGAAAAATTTTACAAGAGAAAAGTTTTTTAATGGAGCTATTATGGTTTGTTTTTTTTTAATTTTTTTAAATTTTATTATCGTTTCTCCCCTCTTCCTTAATAAGTCTTAAAAATTTTTGTGATTTAATCCTTTTGAATCTAATTCAAAACAAAAATTTAATTACTGGGGTTCGATCCCGGCCTATTAATTTCATAACCTAGAGTTTACCCACAGCCAAAACTATTGGGACCTGATTTTATTATTTTTCGGGCCAATTAAATAAATCTTATTCTTTTGAAATTAAGGAAAGAAGGCATTCTGACCATTTTTAATTCTTTTCTTCCTTGATTTCACTTTATTTTCCTAATGACATAAGAGAGATAGGCAATCAGTAGGAGAGATTTTTTAAATAGATAAGGGTAAAAAGGGAAGACGTAAACGAGTCTATTTTTACTTTTTTTTATTCTTTTAAGGCAACAAGACTCGCAGCTTTAAATTTAAGAGAACACAAATGGGACAAATTTCAAGAAATTTCGACCAAAAATTTGACAAATTATTTAATAAATAGATTACCTCAAATTAAAGAAGAAGACCTTTATCAAAATCTTAATTTTACACAAAATCAAATTGTTTGTGGATTTATTTATTCTTCCTTTTTTTCTTGTGATAATGTTGTTAGAGCATGTAAGGTTTTATTTATTTATCTTTTTCTTTTGAATTTAACCCTATTTATTTTATCTTGGGTTAAGAATCGTTTTGGTGTAGTGGTTAAGCTACTAGTTTTTGAATTATTTTAGTGGTAGGTTCGAATCCTTCACTTTGTGGGGCTTAAAGAAAATACATAATTTATTGTTAAATTTGTTTTTACCACCCAAAAAATTTTTTAATGCCAATTTTAATGTCTTTTTGGTGTAGTGGTTTTGTCTCAAGCTTTAATTCATTTTGGGCGTGGGTTCGAATCCTACGTTGGAGCGCACTCTAAATTTTTTATTTTGATTCCTACATTTATCTTTAGCAACAAAAATATTTTTAGTCATTCAAAAAAATTTTTTCTATCAAATCATTATATTTTTAAAAAATTATTTTTAAAGTTCTTTCATCCAAACGTGAGGATTTAACATATAACAGCATGTTTGTATTTTTTATTGATAAAACTATAGAAAAAATCCAAAATTTGGAAGATCTAAATATCAAAGAAAACGAAGAAGAAAATGCTAATTTATGGCGTCCAACAACTCGTTCAATCTCAAAATTGTTGAAAAAACCAGAAAATTTGTTAATTTGCAATATTTCTTTAGCTAGGCATTTGGGCGGTCAAACACCAAACGATTTTGGACGTTGGAAAATTACTGAATTAAATTTTTTTGATTGTAAATTTGCAATAAATGAACAACATTGTTATTAGAAAAAATTAAATTTTTGAAAATTTTTTAGTGATTTTTTAAAGAAATTTTTTATCAGTTAATTCTGAAATTTTTACTTATTTTTTTATTTTACATTAAAAAAATTTTTTTTAATTTTTTAATTTAAAAAGTGCCATATGGATGAGAATGTCAAGGAAACTCAATTTACTTTAGTCAATCAATTTCGATGGCTTTTAGCCGGTGCTGCTGCTGGACTTGCTGTTGATTTAAGTCTTTACCCTTTGGATACAATCAAGGTTTTGGATTTTTTAGTTTTTTTTGATAATTTAATTTCAATTGGGTGTATTTTTTAAGAATAATTTTTTTCAATTTTCTGGTTTTCAATTGAGGCAGGGGTGGGTGGGGGTTAATTTTCGAATTTTCTAATTTTTATTTTCTCTAAATATTTTTCAATTTTCTTAAAAGGGATTCTCAATTCCTTTTCAATTGTCAATAACTAATTTTTATTTTCAGACTCGAATGCAAAGCAAAGTCGGCTTTAAGGCTTCTGGTGGATTTGGAAATATTTACAAAGGAATACCTGCAGTTTTGTTTTTAATTTTTTATTCTTTTAAAAAATTTTTTTAAGGTTGCATTAGGTTCTGCTCCCGGTTCTGCACTCTTTTTTATTTCTTATTCAAGCTGCAAAGAATTTTTGAATACAAAAATGGCCGTTAAACAAAGTTTGTGTTTTTATTTTATGGGAACTTTTGACTTTTTTCTGAAATGAAGAGAATATTTTGGGCAATTTGGAAACCTTTCCCGGAATGTCTGATTTCCGGAATATTTTTGAGAGCATAATAGTGGTGTGAAAATAATAAGGCGAAAATGCGAAGTCAATTTAAAAAACGAAAGACAACACAAAAAAGTCGGTAAGAGTTATTTCTGGAAGTTGTTGTGTACCGGAATAATTAGGAATATTTTTTGAAAACATAAAATGTTGTTTTTCGTTAAGTTTACTTTGGCTTGTATTCTCGTAATTTAAAAAAAAATTTTTTTCTAATTTAAAAATTATTTTTAAAAAACAGCTCCATTAACCGACGCAGTAAGTGCCAGTATTGGAGAAATTTTTGCCTGTATAGCCAGAGTTCCAACAGAAATAATTAAACAACGAGCACAAACAAATCCTCAAAAAAGGCCTTTACAAATATTTGGTGAATTAATAAAAGAAGGTGAAGGAAGAAGAAAAAAATTTAAATTTTTGGCAATTTATAAAGGTTTTTTTGAAATTAAATTTTGAAAATTTTTTTGAAAATTTTTAAAAAATTTTTGAAATTTTTTTTTCAATTTTTGAAAAATTTTTTTTTTCAATTTTCAGGCTATTTTAGCACTCTATTCCGTGAAATTCCCTTTTCATTCATCGAATTTCCACTTTGGGAATTTTTAAAACAAAAAAGAAGAAAATTGACGAATAAAGTAATTTTTAATTGGAAAATTCAAAAAAATTTTTTTTAATAGGAATGCAGTCCTTTAGAATCTGCTGCTTGTGGAAGTATTGCAGGCCTTATAGCGGCAGGAATTACAACGTAGGGGTTTGTTTATATTAAATTTTAGTGTTAATATAAAAATTAAACTGTCCGGAAAGATTATCTTCTGTTAATTAGAGTATAATAAATGTTTTTAAATAATTACTTTCCGGAAACTTCTAAAAATAATTTTAAACTTTCCGGAAAACAAGCAGCCAAATAAATTAAAGCAACAAAACTTTCCGGAAACTTTTAGTCAGCCAAATAATCCGGAAACAATCCAAGCAGAAAAACTAAAACAAAACTTTCCGGAATATTTTTTTCTGAAACAATTAAACCTTCCGGGAAAATTATTAAATATTTAAACATATTTCCCCGAAAGAATTCTAATTTTTAACGGTTTTTCTATTTTAGTCCATTAGATGTTCTCAAAACCCGTGTAATGCTTGATAGAGGCTCACAAAACCGTCAACTTTTGTCACTTGCTGTTGAAATATTTAAAAATGAAGGAATTGTGGGTTTATTTTTTTTTATTAAAAAATAACTTATTTAATTTTGAAAAATTCTCTGAAATTTTAAAAATTAATTTAAACCTTTTCGGAAACATTTCTGATGTTTTACCAGAAATAATCTAAACTTTCCTGTTAATGTTTTTGTTGTGTTTCTGGAACTTATTTTCTGATGTTTTCCGGAAATCATCATTTAAACCTTCCGGAAATTTTCCTGGGGTATTTAATTTTCCGGAAACATTATTTTTCCGGAAATTAATTTAGACTTTTCCGGATTTTTTTCCTTATTCTATTTCTCTCTCGTTTCTTTTCTCTTCTCTCTCATTTATATACCTCCCCAACTTTTTCAGTTTCGTCTATATTCTGGTGTATTACCTCGTTCACTTTGGATGGGTATAGGTGGCTTTATATTTTTCTTTTCTTATGAATTTTCGCTTAAAGCGACACAAAAGATTTTTTAAATTTTTTGGTTTTATATTTTTTAGGAAATTTTATAAAAATTAAAAAAATTTTTTTGGCATTTTTAAAATTAAAAAAAATTAAAAAGAAAGACTTTTTGAGATCCTTCTCTCTCTATTTAAATTTATACAAAATGTTGTCTAATACCACCTAATGTAGGTAATTGTATAGGTGGATTTTTTTGTCTTTTCTCTGATCCTTCATTTTCTTGATCTGGAGGGGGTTGATAGTAGCCTTTGAAAAAAATTTTTTTTGGAATTTTTTAAGAATTTTTTTTGGCAAATTTTGGGAAGAATTGAATAATTTTTTTGGGTTTTTTTTTTTAATTTTTTTTGGAAAATTTTCTGGAAATTTTTTAAAACTTTTTTTTCGAGAATTCTGGGATATGTTCTGATTTTTTTAAAATTTTTTTTGAAAATTTTTGGATTTTTTTCTGATTTGGGGGGTTTTTCCAGCTTTTGGGACTCCCAAAAATTTTTTTAAAATACCTCTTCCTTCTCTTCTCTCAGAGGATGATCTTCTTTTTGGTCTATCAGAAGAAGGACCACCACTTCCACCTCCTCCCCCACCTCCTTCACCTGACATTAAAATTCCTAAACTAGGAGAAGATTCTTTTCTACTACTAGGTAATATTTTTGTTGAAGCTCTCCATTGTTGAAATTGTATCCATAATGATTCACTCAATCTTGTACACATTATATTTCCGGCATGTACAGATATCTAAAATTTTTGAGTGAATTAATTAGAGGGAGGAGGAGGAGTTAAAAATATTTTTTTTAATCGGACAGAGGTGGAAATAAATTTTTTAGTTTTATTTTTCTCCTTTCCCTTGGGAGGCTGCTTATTCAAAAATCCTATCATCCTCCCTCCCCCGTCTCTCTCCCTCCTCCCCGATCAATTGGTAACCCTTATCTTGTGGGACATTAATGACCAAAAGGACGAGTTGTGTTTTTAGTTTGATTTTTCTCCTCCTTGGTTAAGCAGCTGATTATCCTATCTAAAAATCCCTCCCTCCTCCCTTCACATTCTTCTCCACCTCTTATCAAGAAGCAACCTTTATCTTGAGGGACATTAATGACTAAAAAAGGGGAGATGGGTAGTTTAGTTTATTTTTAAAAATCCTTTTTTCCTACCATTTTAAGTAAAAATACACCATCAGGCCTAAGAAATTTTTCAACAAATAAGTGAACTTCTGCACTAGTTTTAGGCTCATATTGACTCAAATCTAAAAATTTTTCTACAAATGCTTGTCTACAAATAGGCACAGCTACAGTTGCTAGCCATGCAGATAAATTTACAATTGAAAGGAAAGCTAGAAATAGAAGCCAGAGCCATAAAAATACAAAAATCTTTTCTAAAAACCTGAAAAAAATTTTTGAGAATTTTTGGGGAATTTTTTGAATTTTTTTGGAATTTTTAAAAATTTTTTTTGTAATTTTTTTAAATTTTTTGAAAATTTTTTGGAATTTTTTTCGATTTTTTTGAAAATTTTTTGGACTTAGAAAAATTTTTTAAGAGGCTTACATATTTATAACAAGCACACACTGTACTGTATGCCTGTGTATATTCCCCAAAACTCTAATTTCAAAATCACAGAGTGTTACTCTTGGAAATCTGCCAGAATCTTGCCATTCACGGTCCTAGACGAACAAAAATTTTTGGAATTTTTTTCTTTCTAAAATTACCCGAAATAGGTCATAGATTACATGCCCTCCAAATAGAGGATAATCGGCTGTTCCAAGAAATCTTTAAGTGAAAATTTTTAATTCTTAAGTACTCGTACTAGCGTTTCAGGTTTTGATTCTAGTTCTTCCTTTTGGTCATGCTTGAGAGTCTGTTGGTCTTAGGAACCCTTTTATTAGAGTCCTTGACTCTAAATTGAAGTCTCTTCTATTAGAACCCTTTTTTGAGCACCCCTCCCTCGCTATTTGAGTCCACTCCTGTTAAGGTCTCCCCCTCTCTATTTGTGCTCCTCCATGACCCTCTCTATTTGTGCCCCTTCATGACTTCTTCTCTCTACCCCTACCCCTCTCTATTTGAATCCCTCCCAAATTTCAACAAAAAGGGTCTCACAAACTTGTTTAAAAAATAAAATTGAATTAAAACATTAAATAAATGTAATAATTTGCACATTGAATAAACTAAAGTAACATAAGCTCCATATAATCTTCCAATATTAATTAATGCAAATAGAAAAACACCCTTTGAACGTATAATAAGATCGCGTTGATAACGTAAAGCATCGTCAATATGTCTCTAGGTTATATAAAAATGTGTTTGTTTTAGTTTTTAATGTTTTTGAGTGTTTTCAGGAAAGTTTGGGGAATGTTTTATTGAATGTTTTTAGCTGTTGTATGTTTTATTGAATGTTCGTATGATTGCATATGTTTTTGAATGTTTTCCGGAGAGGAAATGAAAATGTTTTTGAGTGTGTTTTGCGTGAGATTTTATTGAGTGTTTTCCGGAAAGTTTGATGTTTTGTTTGTGTCTGTTTTGCGTAAAAGTAAATGTTTATTGAGTTTTCCGGAATGTTTTGAATGGAATATTTTCTGCAGGTTTTCCGGAAAATTGATATTGTGTGTGTGTGTTTTTATTAAAGGTGGTTTAGTGTTTTCCGGAAAGTTGGAATGATATATTTTCTAAATGTTTTCCGGAAAGTTTGTAAGGTTTAAAAATTATAAAGAACCAACAGTCAAAATACATATTGAACGGTCACGCACTTCTGGGTCAACATTTTCTTCCTGACAAGCAAGGCTAAGAACTACAGAAACATTTAATCCAGACTGATTAGAAAGCATTCTCCAACAAAGTGCAGGTAAGTGAAACATTAAGGCGGATATAGCAAGTACGAAAGAAACCCATTGATAATAACCAATTTGACGTCTAAATTAGATTTTTAAAATTTCTGTTGGGCATGTTTTCCGGAAACTTTTGAATTAGACTAAAATGTTTTTCCAGTAAGGAAATGTTTAGTGTGTTTTTATGTGTGTGTGTTTTTCTCTGAAAATATGTTTTTCCGGAAATGTTTCAAAACACGTTTTAAAGGGGAGTATATTTGAGTATTAGTATTCTTACTTTTCTCGTTCATCAAGCCTGTGAGGGATATGTTCCTGAAAGGGCACCCAATAAGTATTTTGAACATAGCAATAATTTCTGAAAAATATTTTTACTTTTAAAAATTATTTCTCTTAACTCACTCACTGTACTGTTCCATAGCACGCGTAAAATAGGCTGGCACAAAACACTCCTAAAAATATTCTGATTAAAATTCAGAAATATTCGAAAAAAAACTATTGGATGCCCGGCATAATTTTTTGCTGATGCAAGTAGGGCAAACATTAAAAGCATTATGGGGGTATATAAATAATGTAGACGATCAACTAAAAATCAGAAGGAGAAAAATCAGAATTTTTGACTGAGAGAACCCAAAATAAATTCAGAATTTCTGATTTATAATGAATTAATTCTGGTATAAAAATCAGAATTTTTAAACTAAAAAATCAGAATTAGTTTTTAAATTAGAATTTCGATTTTTTAAAATCAGAATTTCTGATCAGAATTTAATCAGAATTTTCCAAAATAAAAATTAGAATTTCTGATTTTTAAAAATCAGAATTTTTTAAATAAAAACAGAATTTCTAGTTTAAAAAATCAGAATTCTGATTTTCTAATTAAATTCTGATTTCAGAATTTCAACCAGAACTTTAATAAATCAGAATTTTTATCTAAAAACTCACCAAAATCATCATCAGTTCTAGGTTCAAGCATTCTTAAAACAGAAGAAAGAAAATGCGCCCCAACTCGAGATCCAGTCGGCATTTTAATTTATTTTAATTTTTTAAAATTCTCCAAAAATAAAATGAAAGCAACAAAAAATATTAACTGTTGAAAATAATATTTTTTTTTGTTTATATGTTTTGAAGGATTAGAAGGGCATTTTTAAGGGAGGGAGAGGGGATTTTTTTTGTGGGGAGGAGGCTTTTTGGGGAGGGGATTTTTTTAAGACGAAGAAAAATTTTTTTTGTCTCTTATTTTAGAAAAAAAATTTATTTTTGAGGACAAAATTTTAGTAAAACCTTTAAAAAAAAAGTATGTGTATTTTTAAAAGAAGCAGAAAAAAACCCCCTAAAAAAGAGGGACATAGAGGGAAGGGAAGGAGAGGGGAGAAAGTGAACAGCTGTCAAAGCTAGTAGTTGATTTGGGGAAGGAATATTAGTGAGGGAAAAATAAATAAAAATAAAAAAAAAATTGAAAAAGGAGAAGGGTTATAAATATATTTTTAGGTATAGGATAAATAAAAAAAAAATAATATTTTTTAAAATAAAGCTTGCTAGACTGTGTGATATGTGTATTAAGCTAATGAAACGGATCAGGTAGTACATATGTATACATGTTTTTTAAAAAAAAGGGGGAGGAGGAGGGAGGGGGCTAGTGTAAGCACAGATCGGACAAGAGACCTTGTCTTGAACAAAAAATCTTATTCTCGATCTCGATAACCGAGATTTTCGATCGAATCTCGTCTCGATCCGGTCTCTAATGGTCACTGTATTAGTGTTGTGATTTTTTAATATAAATCAAGGATGGTCAGAGGGTGTTATTCGATACCCTAATTATTTTTTTCAACTATATTTTCAATAATTTTTGTTAAAAAAATAGAAAAATATTTTTTTAATATAAAAAGGGGTTAGGAAAAAATAAATAAAATTATAATTAAAATTTATATTTTATATCAATACATAAGATGGATTTTTTTTGTTAATATACGAACAGAAAAAAAATAATTTTTTGGGGGAGAACAAAGGCACAAATTTTTATTTATTCTTTTTCTTATTCTCTTTTCTCGATTGTTTTTTTTTGTTGCAAAAAAATTGAAAAGAAAACACACGATTTTTAATTTAAAAATTCATCCCTCTCAACCCTCTCTCCTCTTCACACTTTCATTATTTTTATTCTTTTAAATTTATTAAAGGTGTGTTGGAGAGAAATGCGTCATTCTTTCATTCTCTTCTTTTATTCGAGATTCTTTAATCACTTTTAGCAATTTTATTTAGTTTTTTATTTATTTAAGTTTTCCCTTTTATTTTTTTTAATTAAATTAAAAAAAATTTTCCTAAATTTAATTTTAATTTTTTCTCGTGCCTTTCTCGTGCCTTTTTGTATGACTCAACATAAATTTCTAAAAAAATTTTTCTCTATTTTCTCTCACCTGTTTTCTATTTTTTTTTTGCAAAATTCCCTCAAATAGAGAATAAAATTTACTATAAAATAAATTAAAAACTTTCAAAATTTTTATTTCCTAATTCAAAAACAATCGAAGACAACCTTCCTAAAACGACCAAAAATTTTTTTAGTTTTTTGTCCTCAACTTTTTTTGTGAATCAATCTAAAATTTAGTTTATCGTTCCATTTTATAGCCAATTTTCTTCTCTATCGAATGGTACCAAAATTATTTCAATCAATTCAGTAGGCCCTGAGTTATGGCTGTTTAAATGGAAGGCTCTTTAACTCAATTTAAGGGACAATACTTAATTTTTGGACCTTAACTTTCTTTTTCAGTTATCAATAATTATGATTTTTAGGTATTTTGTAGAGGAGGATTTCCTCTATCGATTGATACCAAAATTATTTTTTAAAGTTTATCCGTTCGAAAGTTATAGCCGTTTGAGTGAAACTACCTCAAAAATGAGGGTAGTGATAATTAATTCAAAAATTTTGACAAAATTCGCGTTGTGTTTATTTAAATTTTTATTTCATCTTATACCCAATCTTCTTATCTATCAAATGATACCAAAATTATTTTTTAAAGTTTATCCGTTGTAAAGTTACATCGGTTTTTGTGGACATACCCCCAAAAAATAAGGGCATTTGTTAATCAATTCAAAAATTTATCAAAATTGGCGTTGTGTTTATTTAAATTTTTATTCGAAAATTTGTCCAATACTTAATAGGGAAATGAATACAGATCATTCAAATCACTTACAAAATAAAGAAAGAGAGCAGGGAGAGAATAACGGGAACAACAACAAAATAGAAGAGAGCAACAGACAATCAATTTCAGTTGCTTTGCCAGTTAGACGAGTAAAACAAGGCAAAATAGGCAAAGATTCAATCATTGTTTTGGATGAATTTGAGAATACTATTAGCTATGATCCAATGTTGGATACGTCAAAAATGCTTTGTGGGTGTTCTAAAAAAGAGAAAAAGACTGGTTTATTTTTTAAAATTTTTTTGAAATTTAAAAAAAAATTTTTTTAAGTTAATTTATTCGAACTGCTCGAAATTAGGCAAGGCTATCGTACTGATAATTGGCATAGAGCTGTGAGAATGAAGAAGTTTCAGGAAACTGCTCCGGTTTGTTTTTCTTATTTAAAATCAAAAAATTTTGCGGACAAATTTGTTCCGTGGGAATTATCCCAGATTTGTCCCCATAGGAGTGTTTAGGTCCCATAGAACTGTTAGGCATTTTGACGGTTTTTAGGGGGTTGGATTTTCGACCTTTGGCATTATGAGGCGCTACATAGTATTAAATTGTTTGCCATTTCGATGGCGTTTTGGCTTGGCATTTTGAGGGCTACTGGGGAGGGTCTTTTCGACGGCATTTTCACATTTTGGCATTTCGACGACTTGGTAATTTTCTAAGTTTTGTTAGCCAGTAAATTGAAAAGGTTTTTCTTAATTTACTGGAGTTTTGAGACACGAGCATAAGTTCTAGCCTAGACCCTTAGAATAAGTTGTCCGCAAAATTTGTCCGCAAAAAAATTTTTTTTGTCTGCAAAAATTTTTTGTCCGCAAAATTTGTCCGCAAAAAATTCTTTCCACAAAAAAATTTTTTCAAGAATATTTTTTCAGGAAGACCATTGTTTTTCAATAATATTTAAACATCCTCGTTTTGTCTGTAAATCACTGGATTTTATAGCATTTGACAAAAATAAAGCTTTAGACTGGGTAGAAGAATTACGTTTATTATTAAATAATAAAGAAAATGGAAGAGGAAAAAAGGAAGAAAATTTGAATGAAAACAATTTTAATGAAAATTGGTGGCTATTAAAAAATTTTAAAAATGCTGATTTGGATAAAAATGGAAAAATTGGTTTTAATGAATTATGGAAATTACTTAAACGTTTAAATTTACAATTGAGTGAACTTTATGTTAAAGCTTTGTTTAAGGTTTGTTTTTTGGAATTTTTCGGGGGGGGGGGGGGGGGGAACATAGGTGGAATAATTTTTGGCACAAAAGGTGCCAAAAGTTTTGATTTTTAGCGCCGCATTCGAAAATTTTTTAGAATTTTGGATGGCCGTATTCTCTTGTTAGAAAATTGTTTGTCCGCAAATTTCATCCGCAAGAAATTTTTTTCTGCAAAAGTCGTCCGTAAAAAATTTTCTATTCAAAAATATCTTCACAGAATGTCTCATCGTTAGACGGAATCCTCCTTTATTTATAAATAATTTTAAATTCAAAAAAATTTCTAGGAAACCTTAGAAAGAAGTGGGCAACAACAGCAACAAAACCAAACTTTAGACCAAAAAGAATTTTTACATTTATTTTCTGTTTTGACAGACTTGCCAGAATATAAAAATGCCCTTAGATTAGCTAATGACGAAGGGAATGATTGGTTGGATGCAAATTCGCTTTTAAAATTTTTGAGGGAAGAACAAGAGGTTTTTTTATATTTTTTTTTTTAATTTTTAAGAATTAAAAAAATTTTAAGTTTAAAGAAATTGATTTGAAAAAGGCTGAAGCTATTATTGATTTTTGTGAACCTGGAGGACAAGAAATTGGAAGGACAAAAATATTGACTATAAATGGTTTGTTTTTTTAATTTTTTAAAAATTTTTTGGGGGAAAATTGGTTTATTAAGCATCCCTGGGTAAGAGTGAAGGCAGGGAAAAAATTTTGAAAAAATTTTTGTCCGCAAAAAATTTGCGGACAAAATTTTCTGTCCGCAATTTTTTGCGGACGAATTTTTTGTCCGAAATTTTTTTAATTTTTTAGGCTTTCGCCGTCTTCTCCAATCTCGTTGGGGCAACATTTTACGTGAAGGACACGAAACTGTATTTATGGATATGGACCAGCCTTTACATTGTTATTTTATTAATTCTAGTCATAATACTTATTTAACTGGATTACAAGTACACGGAAATGCTACAATTGAAGGATATATTTGTGCTTTAAAAAAGGGATGTAGATTGTTAGAATGTTTGTTTTTTTTTAAATTTAAATAGAAATGTCCGCAAAGTTTGTCCGCAAATTTAAAAATGTTAAATTTTGGCGAATATCGATTTTTAGATACCTTCGCACTTTGATATGACACAATTTAAGACACCTAGTCAGTGGGTGGAGGGTGTTGTAATATAACAAGAATGAGCCTGGTTACTCGAAGCCAAGGCTTTTTGTTCAATCTTGACCGCTGAATTGCCAAACTGTTGAGATGATACTTAAGTATCAGGCAGAAATGTCTGCATCTCACCTGCCTAGGCGATACTTTTAGCTTAGGATTTTTGGTTAGCTGATCTAGAAATTAGGTTCTATTCTATTTTCATGTTAAGGAATGAATGGAATAGTGGCTGAAGAATTTTTTATTTGAACTGAAAAAATTTTTAAATTTGCGGACAAATTTTTAAATTTGCGGATTTTTTCCAGAAATTTTCGAATTAATTTTTTTAGTAGATATATTTGATGGAGAAAATGGAGAACCTCAAATAACACATAAACATACATTTATTGCACCAATATCTTTAAGAAATGTTTTAAATTGTATAAAACAATATGCATTTATTCAAAGTTTGTATCCAGTTATTTTAACAATTGAGAATCATGTTAGTCCTTTACAACAAGGAAAAATGGCTGAAATATTTGTACAGGTTTTTTTAATTTTTTTTGGGTTAGGAAAAATATTGGGGAAATTAAACTTTATTTTTGGGAGGGCGTTGTAACTCGAAACGCTGAAAAAATACAACCCCCCCCCCCAAATCAGGAAATACCAAACGGTGGAAAATGATAAATATCAGGATTGTTACTGGTTGAGAAAAAAAGTCGATTTGTGTTTTGTGTCGTGTTTTTAAAATTCTCTTTGGATCGGTTTTGGGTTGAAAAAAATTCCAACTTTCATTAATCTATGACAGCCTTGATTGTTATGTTTCAGTGACTGGAAGTCCGTGTTTCGTTTATTTCCCATTGACAGGTTCCATTAAAATTGAACAAGAATGATGTTATCATTATTAGGTATTTGTTTGGTTCCTTTCTACTATTTGGTATTTCGATAACCTTTGAGGGCTTTTTATTAAAAAACTAGGAGGCAGTCCGTAAGAAAAGTCCGCAAGAAAAATCCGCAAATTTTAATTTTTGATTTTTTCATAGATTTTGGGAGAACATTTATATATTCCTCTATTAAATGCTTCAATTCATCCACTTCCATCCCCCAACTTTTTAAAAAATAAAATTTTATTGCGTGGAAAGACTTTACAAACATTTACTAATTCATCAACAACATCTTCTTCAAGAAATTCATTATCAAAAAAGAAAAATTCAAAAAATTTGGAAGAATTTAAAAGAGAAGGAAGTGAAAAGTCTAATTCAACACATCAATTACCTATTGACCCAAATTTTGGAAAATTGATTGCTTTGCCGAGTTTTAAGGTTTTTTTCTAATTTGTTTGATTTTAATTTTTTTAATTTTTTTTAAAGATATCTCCAAACAATATTTTTATGGATATTAAAGAACGTTAGTTTTTTTATTTATTTTTTCTTAAGGGGAAGGAAGGGCTTACATTTCTCCTTGAGAAAATCTCTCTTTAATGTTAAAAATGAAGGAGATTTTGCCGCTCCAAAATACTGAAACCTTGATCAGCTATAACTTTTCGATTTGGGGGCCAGGAGCAGATCCTCTTTGCGGACATGTAGACCGCCAACTGGACATTTACGGGTTCGATTCAGCTCATCGAGATGAACCATATCAAGGATTCCCGGATTCGACTATTTTGTTCTATTAAGTTAAAGCTTGCGGTACGTTGGCCTGCTCCCATTTAATGTTTCTAGAGCTTTTCTAGCTTAACCTACTTATTTTTTAATATTTCTTTTGTTTCTCATACAGATCCTTCCAATGCCAGTCCATCTTTAAGTGAAAGAAAAGTTCAAGCATTTTTGGATTCAAATGTTCCATTAGCTACATATACATCTACAAGGATTGTTAAAAGTTTTCCTAGTGGAATTAGACAAGATTCGAGCAATATAGACCCTATGGAATCTGTTAGGTTTTTTTGTGATTTTTCTAAAATAGGGGAAAGATGGGAGAAAATTATGGGGTTGGCCGATATGTGGAAATCCCCGAATCCGAAAGCTTTCGGATCTCCAGGATTTTCGGATATTCAACTCTGCCAAACTTAATGGATAGTAGTCATTTTTCTTCAGATTTCGTACTTTTGGCTATTTTCTGGCCATTTTTAAATTGACCAAAGACGGTGCTTTTTTAACCGAATCTGACCTTTCCGAAACTTACGATTTAATTTACCATTTTTAAATGCCCATTTTATAATAAAAATTTTTTGAAGTGGATTTGTGGAATTCAATTAGCTGCAATGAATTTTCAAACGTGTGATGAAGAATTGGATATAAATAAAGGATTATTTTCTATTAATGGAAGTATTGGTTATATTTTAAAGCCAAAAATTTTATTAGAAGGGAGAGGTTTTTTTTTAATTTTTTAAAATTTTTTTTTCATTTTTTAAAGATCCAAGGCATAAAACTTCAATTTGTTGCTCTCTGGAAATTGCGGTATAATTTGTTTAAATATTAAATTAAATTAATGATAGAGAGAATGAAAATAGTGTGTAAAAAGAGGAGAGAAATCTGAAATAATTAATTTCGGATTCTGCAAAAAGTGTCCCCAAGAAAATTTTTTTGTCCGCAAGAAATTTTTTTGTCCGCAAGAAATTTTTTTGTCCGCAAGAAATTTTTTTGTCCGCAAGAAAATTTTTTGTCCGCAAAAAATTTTTTTGTCCGCAAAAAGTTTCTGACAGTTTTAATTTTTTTGACTCGGATCCCAATTTTAATAATGTTCAAATCTCAATATGTCTAGATTTAATAACGTCAAAATTCAAATTTTTTAGATAATTTGTGGACAATATCTACCCAAAGCAGAGCCTGGAAATAGTGGAATTGTTGACCCATATGTTAGTGTTGAAATTTTTGGAATTCCTAATGATCGTTGTAAATTAAATACAAAACCAGTTTATAATAATGGGTATTTTTTAGAATTTATTTTAAGGAACTTTTGAATTTTTTTTGAAAATTTTTCGAAATTTTTTTTTTGAAAATTTTTGAAATTTTTTAAAAATTTTTGAAAATTTTCAGAAATTTTTCAAAAATTTTTTCAAAAAATAGTTTTAACCCTGTTTGGAACGAAAAAATGTCTTTTCAACTTCGATGTCCAGAATTGGCAATATTGCGTATTTGTGTAAAAGATTTTGATTCAACTAGTGCAGATGAATTTATTGGAGAATTTTCTGTTCCTGTACAAAGCATTAGACAAGGTTTTTTTAAGAAAATTTTTTTGAAATTTTTTTATTTAAAATGTTTTTAAACACAAATGTTTTTTAAACATTTTAAATATTATGGGATTTGAGAAAAAATTTTGGGCCCCAGCCGGTATCGAACCTGCGACCCCTCATTTTTTTATTTTACCGACTTAACCATCGAGCCTATTTTTCCAGGAGGGATTTGGGAACGAACCGAGGATTTTTCAGTCGTTCCGAATATCCGAAAAGATTATCCAAAACCCTGGTCTTTTATAAAAAAAATATTTAAAGGATACTCCCATGTTCGTTTAAATACTGGAAGTCAGCATAATACAGATGAAGCAGCTTCTTTATTTATAAGAATTGCTTTTACTTGAAAAATTAAATTAATTTAAAATTAATTTTGGCATTTTTATATATTTTGGATATGTAAAAAATAATTTTTTAATTAAAAAAATTTTTTTCGTTCCTCGTTTCCCATAGGCACAAAAAATGCATATAGGCTATTTGGTTACATCCATCTAGCCGTGTGTATATTTAGCTCTGTGCTTTTTCTTTATATAGAAAGTAGAGCTGCTTTTACTTGGCACACACGGCCACACAAAAAAAAAAGACTTGGGTTATTTTTCTATCGATATATTCTTTTAGCTTATTGTTAGAAAAATGTAGCGGTAAAATAAAAGTCCTTTTTTTAGTTTAATGCACTTTGTGGGGCCGAGTCCGCAAAAATTGTCCGCAAAAAAATTTTTTTGGAGGAAGGTTTTTTAAGAATTCTTTTTAGATTAATTTAGAAAATTGTAATATTTAATTGAAGAAGAAAATTAATTCTAAATGACTACTCCAAATTATTCAATGAAACAACAATATTTAAAGAAGCAACCAGGGAATAATAATGAGGCTCTGTTGGCTATGAGGCAAGTTTATTTTAATTTTTTAAATTTTTTTATGATAGAGAAAGTAAAAAAATAGTGTTATAAAATGAATAATTAATTGCGGAGTCCGCAAAATTTGTCCGCAAAAAATTAAAAAAAATTTTTTTTTAGAAAACACCGTTCTCTAGATAATGATCAATTTTTACTGATGCAGCAACAACAACATTTAAGTCCTAACAACAATATGCCTTTGTCAAGTGCACCACCAAAAATGAATTTAATAAAAAATCGAGGACAACAACAATTTTCAAACCCTTTAAATTATTTTAAACAAAATGTTGGAGGAAATGATTATTATTTTCAAAATCAAAATTATTTTTGTGACGGTGCGCAACAGCAAATACAACAAAATCAGCCAAGGTTTTTTTTGTTAATTTTTGTTTAAATTTATCCGAGAACTCAACTTACCGCAGAGCTATAACTTCGTTCAAAATTGTCGAATCCGGGACGCCCTGGTACGGTTCGAGATTCAGCTCCTCGAGGCGCATCGAACCATACCAGGGCGTACCGGATTCGATCACTTTGAGCGAAGTTATAGCTCTGCGGTAATTTGGCCTGCTCCCGGTAGGGTTAACGTTTTTGGTTGTGGTTGGTGTTCGAGTCACTTTTCTTATCTCCTTAAAATTTTTATTTAAAAAAAGATAAGAGCCTTGTAAACCGATAAGAATTCTTTAAACCGATTTTTTTAAAGTCCGCAAAAATTGTCCGCAAGAAATTTTATTTTACTCACACTCCCATTTTATTAAAAAAACACTTTCTTTTAAGCCTTTTTGATACCAATGTTTCAAATGACAATTTATTGTGGAATTTAACAGCTTTCCAACCAATTACTTCACAATCTTTTCTTCAAGAGGTTTTTTTAAAAATTTTCTGAAATTTTAAAAAATTAAATTTTTAAGTTCGACCCTCTTCAATTACAAAAAGAATTGTTAACAATTTGTGATCATTATAACAATTTAATATCGTCTATCCACTCATTTTGGATCCCAAAACTTCAATTTGAGAAACAACAAAAAGAAGAATTGGAAATTAAAAAAGAAAAGTTGGAGAGACAATTGGTCCAATTGGAGGTTTTTTTAATTAAAAAAATTTTTTAAACTTTCTTCGGGAACTCTTCAAGGGTTTTTTGAATCCGCAAAGATTGTCCGCAAGAAAAAAATATTTTTGTTTTTTAGTCTCAAGCAAATATTTTTGGTGCTAAACCTTCAATTAATCAAGGTGAAAATGCTGGAATAAATCAAAAGTTTGTCTTTCTTTTTTAATAATTTTGGGAAGTTGGAGGGGGATAAAGGGGGGAGGGTGTCGTTTGCTGGGCAAATATAAAACAGTAAAATAAACAAAAGGTGTCCTAAAATGATGGATATATTTTTGGTTAAATTATGGGACCAAATGTCTCTTAATTAAAAAATTTTTTTTTAATTTTAAAGTAATTCCTCTACCCAAATACGCGATTTTACTGATCATTCAATAACTTTACATGAATTTAAAACTTTAAAAGCAAAATTGGAACAAAGTGAAATTTGTTTTTCTGAATGTAGTAGAGAATTACAAAATGTTGAATTGAAGGCAAAATGTTTGGAAGAGGAAAAGGTTTGTTTTTTTTTTATTTTTAAATAAAAACAGAATATCAAAAATCAGAATAAACAAAATCAGAATTTTATCAAAAGTTAGAATTTTGATTAAAATCAGAAAATTTCCCAAATCCGCAAAAGTTGTCCGCAAAAATAATTTTCCTTTTGGCGCGGGGATTTTCGGCGCGGGACCATTTTTAGCTTAAGCTTTTTAGCTCAATTAAGGGACATAGATGTAGATTCCCCTTTATCCGTTCAAATATTTATAGTTGTCCTTAAGAGTCTATTTATTAATCAATAGGGAGTTGACCTTCTTGGTGTTGATCTCTGACTAGACTCCTGAATTTTAATTAAAAATATTATAATTATTTTTTGAAAAAATTAAGAAAGAAGCAGAAAGAAGAATTGAAATATTATCTAGAAATAATTTGGATTTTGAAGAACAATTAAAATTATTAAATGAAGATTTGAATGTATTAAGAAATAAATTAGAATTAAAAAATCAATTGCTGGAAAGCCGAGAAAAGGCTACAAAAAAATTGGAGGAAGAAAAGGAAGAATTAAAATTTGAATTAAAGGAAGAGAAAAAGAATTTTAATGTAGGTTTGGAGGCGGGGAATTAATTGTTTTATAAAATCCGCAAAAATTTTCTGCAAAAAAATTTTTGTCCGCAAAAAATTTATTTGTCCGCAAAAATTTTTGCGGACAAAATTTTTAGAAAATTTTCATAAAAGATGACCTCTAAAATAACAAGAAATTTTGTACAGATTTCCTTAATATCTTTATCTATTTCATCTTAAAAATTCAAATTTTTCGAAAAATATTTTTAAATTTATAGAGGGACAAAATGTCTTACTTTTACTCAATTAAAGTTACTTTTTTGACTATAACTTTAAAAATATTTTTTCAAAAATTCTAAAATTTTTAGAGAAGGTAGATAACGATAGTGGGAATATCTGTGCAAAATTTTGTGATTTTAAGTAAACTTTGGTTTGTTTTATAAATTTTTTTTGACTAATTTTCCCCTATTTTATAAGGAGTCAGAACATCGATCATCCCAACTTTTACATAAAATTGATCAAATGGAACGTCTTCAACGTGAAAAAGACGCACAGCTTGAACATTTAAAGCAGAGAATTTTGCAGGTTTAATTTTCATAAAAGTTTCATTTGGGTCAAAATTCATTTGGTCAAGTGACCTAAAACGCTCATTTGGGTCAATCTTTTATTTTTCAATCTAGCAGCCCGGCACTCGTGCAGAAAAACTTTTGGAAGAAAAAATAGAAAATATGTTGGAAGAACGGACTAAAATGGAACAAATTGTCGAACAAATACAAAAACAAAATGATGCTGAACGACAGCAACAATTGGAAAGATTTTTGTCTGAAAGAGAACAATTACAATTGGATATAGCTTATTTAAAGGTTTTCTTTTCTATTTTTTGAGGTTTAATTTGAAATGGGTTTTTGAGTATTTAAGTTATTTTTGGGGAAATTTTTGGGGTCGGTAGGCCTGGCTAGTCTTTGATTTTCGGAAATGTTTCGGGGGAACTTGAAAGAAATATCATAATTTTGGTTCCGAACAAGCTCGATCTCAGTTGGCTTATTAATGTATAGGAACTTGGTCATGATTGAGATTTCTTTTACCAAATAGGGTCAAGTTTCAAATTAGAGAGATCGGGGACTAAACTAGAGACTAACAAGATTTGATTAGAATTACCTAATTTTTACTAAAGTCCAGAATTTTCCCCAGGATCCATAATCTTGCCCAAAGCGAGGCTAGCATTCAAAGTTCAATTAAAATTAATTTTCTCTTATTTTTAAAGAAAGAATTAGCTGATCGTCATATGCTTATAGGTTCACAAAGTGAAAAAATATCTCAATTTAATTGTGCTTTTAAAAATTTAAATTTTAAACAAGAGGAAGAATTAAAAGAAGAAGAAAAAATAAATTTAAAAAATTTGACAGAATTGGAATTAACACACCAAGAAATTGAACGTTTACTTAAACGTATTGTGCAATTGGAAAAGGACAAATCTGAATTAATTGAAGCTTTTAAAAAATCTGACAAATTTGTTGGAATGGATGGGAGGTTTGTTGGGGAATTTTTTTTTTATTTTTTTTTAAATTCAAATGTCCAGATTTAAAAATGCCCAATTTCCGAAACGTCCAATTTTCATAATACCATAATTTTATAGTGTTAAATTAGGGTAGCACCCCGAGCCTTCGGGGGCGGGGATCTCGGGGTTTGCCAGGCTAGAGACTTGCGGTTTCGGAGGGCGAGTCGAGGTTTTGCCCGTACGGGGGTGGGCGTCGGGGATCGGGGTTTGCCGAGGTAGAGCCTTCGGGTAAGAGTTTTTGCATAAAAATTCGTCGGGGTTTCGAGGTGCTACCCTATGTTAAATTATTGGTTTGAAATGTCAAAATTTAAATTTCTAAATCTTTTTATTTTCAAAATGTCAAATTTGAAAATGTACAAATTTGAGAAAAAAGCTCAAAACGTCCAAATCCCCTAAAAATTGATTTTATTTTAAATAAAATTTCCCCTTCTAATTTTAAGTAATGATCTTCATAAAATGGCATTGTTATCAGAAAATCGTGATGAATTGTCAATAAATATAGATGAACGAATTGTTGGGTTTAAACAAAGAATTTTGGATTTGGAAGAGGCATTAAAAGAATCTGTTGAATGTACAACAGAAAAAGAAAAAGTTTTGAATGAACAGAAAAAATTAATTGAAAAATTGAATGAACAGGTTTTTTAAATTTTTTGAGAATTTTTTTTAATTTAAAAAAAAAGATTGGAAAAATTTTTGAATCTGGTGGAGGAGGAGGAAATAATTTAATAAATCAACAACAACAAAATGATCAATTGGAAAAAACTCAAAAATTATTGGAAGAAGAAAAACAATTGAGGCAACGACAAATATCGTCCCTGAGGTTTTTTTATAAATTTTTATTCCGGGCAAGAATCGAGCCTGCTTCTTTGCTTAAACGAGTTTATAAAGCAATTTTTAAACGCTTAAAAAGAGGGGTTAAGATCGTTAAATTAGAAAGTGGTTTTGTTGTCTTGTTGGCCTACTTGGTAGAGCGCTTGAATTTGTTAGGTGGAGGTCGTAGGTTCGAATCCTGTTGGTGACTGAAATTTTTTATTAACTCTAGTTGATAATGAAGGTGAAGGAAAATGTGAAGGTTAGGTTTTTAGGATCTAAAAAAAATTTTTTTAATTAAAATTTATTTAAAAAAAATTTTCCTTTTAAAGAAAAGAATTTGGAATGGCATTAATTGCAGAAAAAGAAACAGCAATAAATTTAATATTAAATTCATGTCCTTCAATAGATTTAATACCTGGATTAAGAGAAAAATTGGAAATTTTACAAAAACAAAAAGAAGCAATTAAACATTCTCTTTTAATTATTGATGAACAACAACAAAACAAACAAAATTTTGTTGTTGACGGAAAAATTGGAAATTTACATCAGAAAAAGGTTCTTATTTTTTAAAAGGGGGGGGGGGATTGAGGGCCTGACTATATCACCCAGGCCCGTAGTCAGGATTTTTTTCGGGGGGCCAAGGGGGGAAATTTTTTTCAATTTTAAAGGATATGAAGCCAGATTTCTTCCTTTTTTAGCGCTACAGGCGAAAAATTTGGAAGGTCGTAGGCTAAAAAATTCACTTCGTTGCCCAATCCCCTCCCCAAATTTTTCCCATTTCGGAGGGAGGGGGATCCCCCTGGCTACGGGCCTGATGTCACCTTCTCCCCCCTCCCCATTTTTTTAAAATTTTTTTTATCAATTTTTAGGTACTCACTCCTCCAAGTCAACCAATTCCCCAACAAAAATTTAATAATACAAATATTCAACCTGGAAGACCCATAACTTCTTTATCTGCAACAACCCCATATACTCAACCTATTCGAATTTTAACAAATAATAATGAATTATTTTTTAATAAACAACAAAATGGTTTTGGTGGTGGTGGTGGTAATTATGGAATGTCTGCACCTGCTTCTTTCAATTTTGTTTGTTTTTTCTTAATAATTAGAGGGGAAATTTTAGAAAAATATTTTAAAAAAATTTTAAGGAAGAATTTGAAAATCAGTTGGTGGATGAGGAAGGAATTTGGGCATAAATATAATTTTTAATAATCTAAAATTTTTCTAAAAAGATTCTGATCTCAAAAAACTAGGCTTTCATGTTAGAAAATAAAAAAATTTTTAGAAGTCACACTACGTAACAGGGGTAGGCCGGGTTGTGAAAAAAAGTCGAGTTTTGGGTAATCTGCCTCATCCTTATGATACATAATAAGCCTCCGATAGGATTAATATTAATAGGCCCTAGTAGAGATCGAGCTGGACCTTTACCAAGGCCTGGGTTTTTCTGTACCCAGAGTCCAGGTCCAGACATTTTTTGACCTTCCTGGGGGTTTTCTTGGGCCTGGGTTTTTCCTGGACTACAGGCCCAGGATACGGCCCTGGTCAATAAATCAAACCAAGGAAAAGCAGACCCAGGCTTTTCAAAAATCTCGACCCTAGATTCTTACAATTTAATGTCAAAAATCAAAACCTCAGAGACTAATTTTAAAAAAAACTTTATATATAAGTCACATAAAAGTAACAAATATCCTCCACTTTCAAAAAAAAGACAAAACAATACCTTAATAAATAATATAAATAACCTCTCTTTATCAAGTCCAAAAAAGACTATTTTTATTTACTCTTCTTTTTCTTCGTCTTTGAAGGATTCTTTGAATTCTTTTTCTCCCAATTATTTTGATATTGCAAATATATACGTAAAGCAATTTTAGCGTCCTTTAATTTAAAAAAAAGAAAAAATTTTCTAGAAAAAAATTAAAAAAACCAAAACAGAATCGTGTTCTCCTTGTTGAATTTGAACACCCAATAAATGATGGGCTAATAATTTTAATGAAGGCGTCTTTTTTGGATTATCAAGAGTTTCTCTGAGTAATTTAAACTTGGCTGTATCACGAATAAGTTTGGGAGGATGAGTAAGTCCCAAAACCTTTGAAGAAAATTTTTTTTGAGAGAAAAAATTTTTTGATGTCAAAATGGTAAAAAATCGAAATGTCAAAAAAATTTCGGATTTTTTTGTTTTTGGGGCTTTTAAAGTTTTAAATAGAAAAAATTAACCTGAAAATCATGTTGAATAGAATGCCCAACCACAATATTGTCAGAAAGTATTTTTCGTACTTCTGTTTGAGCTTGTGTAAATGGAATGCCTTTAAATTCAGAATATTACTAGAAATTAATTTTTAAAAAAACCTCTAAGCAAATGACCAGGACGTATTCCACTAACATGAACTCTATAATCTGTTACCTTTTCTGTCTGAAAATTAAGAAAATTAAAAATAGGCAAAAATAAAATTTACAGGCAAAACATATTCATCATAAACAGTTTCACCATCAACATTAACAATTGAAACTAAATTTAAAAATTGAAAAAAAAAAATTTTTAAGTCTAAAAATTGGAAGGAAATTCACTAAAACTTTGTTTTATCAAAATAAAAATACTTTTGCGTGAGTAGGATTCGAACCATGCCCCTATACTCCTCTAGACTAGGAATTTACCGACTACACCAAAGTGTCCATTTTTTGAGGAAATTGGAAAATTACTCGGATTAGGGAGGGAAATTTTGTTTTAAAAATTTTAGAAACAAAATTTAAAAAATTTAATAAAAACCTCTAGCCAACATATTCTCTGTCCCTCCAATTCCAACACCAACATATTCACAGTCTAAAGCCAAAACTTTAGTTATTGCTGGACCACTTGAAGAATTTTCCCCTTTCACCGATTTATCAATCTCTTGTCTAGCCTTCTTCCATTTATTAGCTTCTCCAGGCATTCCTTTCCTCTTTTTAGAATTTTGTTTGTGAACAACTTCTTTTCTAACTTCTTTAAGTTCCTTAAATTTTTTAAAGTTTAGTCTTAAAGTTTAATAGAAGAAGAAAAAAGAGACTTTTCTTAATTCTGCCCAATTTGTTGACATTTTTAAATTAAATAAATAACAAATAAATTTACTTAAATTTGAGAAAATACAATTTAAGAAGGAAACGAAACCCTTTAGAAACATTTTGATATCATTTTGGGTTATTTTTGACTGTTTACCCAATTTAAATTTGACCTAATTCAAGCGAATTAGGTAAGTTTCCATTTTAACATTTTCGTTTCGAAAAATGAAAAAATTGTGGAAAATATACGAAACACCTAAAATCAAAAATGCCCACCCGTCTAATTTTTTGCTTTACGTCCGCTGTCTTTTGACACTTTGAAATTTTCCTTTCTTTTAGATATTTTGAAGTTTTCTTTAATTTATTTTTCATTTTACCTAAAAAGTTTAAGGTTAATTTTTTTCTTGTGATTGTGTTACTTTTTTTAGCTTTTTCCTTTTACAGATTTAAAATAAGAATTTAAAATGCAAGTTGTTCATCATGATACTCGTCGTCCAAGTAATCCTCAACAACAAAAAATTGTCGTTTTACAAATAGAAAATAACAATAATGATATTGATGGAACAACAAATAGAGTTGCTAGTGTAACTTTAGAATCTGATTCACTTTCTGCTGACCAACCAATGAGTTTTAGAAGTAAAAGACGCAAAAAAATTCCAAGAAAGGAGAAAATGACAGAAATGGATTTGGATGGTAAAGAGAAAATGAAATCTTCAAGTGTTGAGGATGATAATAATAATAATAATGTTGCTTTGCCTAAAGGTTTGTGATATAACTTTTAACTTTTTTAAATGGTTTTTCAATATGTTTAACTCGATCTAAAAAATTTTTTTGGCATGACAACTTGGAGAATTTAAGCAGTCGATTCCACCGTTAAGATGTATTGACCGGCCTGGGAGTGTGTGTATCGATATCTCGAAAATTTTCAATCTCGTAACTGAGATTTTCGCTTGATGTCTCTTCTCAGTCTGATCTCTAGTCACACCCGGCAAACTTAGCCCCTAACTTTTCAGGTCTAATGTTGTTCCATTCTTAACTTCGGATACGTCTTGTAAATTATGTGATCCACCTATTTTGTTTATAGTCCTAAATTATAATCCTATCAAACTTTTTAATTTAAGGTAATAAAACGAGAATGGATTGGGAAATGACAGAAACTATACCTTCATCTTCTTTAATTTCTTTTGATGTGGCTACTAACTATTCTGATGTATTTTCTGATTTTTCTGATGAGAGTACTTCTGATGCTGATGCGGATGATGAACAATCGGATTGGCCAGGTTAATTTTCTTTGAATTGGGGTTTGAGGGGAAATGAGTTTTTTAACGCTTTGGCTTTTTCCATTAGTATAGATTAGCTTTTTAAGGTCTTTAGATTTTCCAGTAGCCAGAAATGAACTTTCCGCGCTTTTCGATTTTTTTGGTAAAAATTTTGTTTTAAAAGTCCTTGGATTTTCCTATCAATTTTTTAAAAATTACTAAAAAAAATTTCCAACAAAATTTTTTTTTAAGACTCTTGTAAGCCTCCTTTTCGTTCTTCTACAAATCAGCATGGAGTAGGCCATCATCTTCTCCATCCAGATATTAATTCAACTGGTGGAGATGCTGTTTTGAGTGGTCAAGTATTAAAAGAAGTTCAAGAATTTTTGAAGGATTCTTCAAAAAAAGAATTGTTTCTTGACAAAGTTTATCGGACTTCTGCTGTGAGTTTTTAGAAAAATCTACAAAAGAAAAAAAATTTTTTTTGAAGATTAAACAAATACTTCGACAAGAAGCAGTTCAAGTACAAATTGTCAAAAAAGGACGTGGTACTGTTGCATTGAAAAAAATTTGAAGGAAATTTTGGGCATAATTGAAGGTTTTCTTTTGTATTTAAAGGGAAATTGAATGTAAAAAAAATTTTTTTTAATTTGAATGACTTTTAAAAAATTTAATGACCTCTTTAAAAATGATTGACTTTTGTGTAATATTAACGTATACTAACAGGGATGGGCCGGGTTAAGAAAAAAAAGTTAGGTCAGGTTTGGTTCGGGGCAGGGGTGGGCGCATTACTTTTTTGCGCTAAATTTTGGCTTTGCGTTGCGTCTTCTATTTTGCGTCTTTTGAGATCGTTATTGCCCACCCCTGGTCCTTGGTTTCAACATTTTCTTTGGGCTTCAGGTCAAAAAATAGTCGGGGTTTTGGTAACTGCGGCCCATTTCTTTTACATAATGACTTTTGTAAAAAAATTTTTTCGATACTTATGATACTTTAACAAATTTTTTTCTTTTTTAAACAAAATTTAATTGACGAAATTTATACAATTTTGAATGTAATATACAAAAAATTAGAGACTGGATGAGGGAAAAATGCCTTTTCAAGAATTTTAAAAATTATTTTTTGAAGTATTGAAATTTTTTTGTTTTATATTAAAGTCTGGTCTCTAATATAAACAAACATTTTGATTTAATATTGGGGGATAAATTTTTTTGAAATAATTTTTTTCCTTAAATTTTATTTTAAAATTTATTATTTTTAAAATTATTTTTAAGCTTTCTTTTAAAGAAAAAAAATTTTTTTTTAGAATTTGTTTTAGATTAAAGAATATGAAAAATAAGAAGAAAAGGCAAGGAAATATTGAAAAAGGGAAACTTTACAAGCTTGTTATGAATTTGTATTTTTTTTTATTTTTTTCTAAATTTAATTAATTTTTTTATTTTTTAGAGAATTTGATAATCCAACAGAAAATGAAAATTTTAAAAGTAAGGATTTTGAAGGACTTGTGGATTCTGCAATTAGAAGAGGTTTTTTTCTTATAAAATTTTTGGGAAATTTTTAAGTTTTATTTTTGTTATAAGGGGAAGTTTTAGTGATTTCCTGTCATTTTAGTAATACATTCCTTTTAAATTTTTTGGTGATTTGAGAACCATTATGTTATTTTTTCTTTCTAGTATCTTGAGTGTTTCAGTTCCAAATAAAAAAATAAATGTTCTTATGGAGAATCTGGGCTTTATTTTTAAATTTGTATTAAGTGGGCTTCTGTTGGGGTATTTATGCTATATTGCAAGTCATTTTTAGTGTTCATTGAATTATACTAAAATATAATTGAAAATAATTTATTAGGGTTTTGGATGACTGCCTGACTCTAAAAAATTTTTAATTAAAAAAATTATTTAATTTTTTTCACAGTTTTAGGCGAAGCCGCCCCTTTATATCAATTTTTATCTTACGATGTTGCCACAAGACGAGGAAGTTTATTATTAAAATCAGAAGATTTTAGTTTAATTTGGGGTGCTTTAACAATTTATGGTTGTCATTTTGAACAAAAAATTGCCTTACATTTTTACAATTTGTTGTCACAATAAAATTTTTTTTGGAGAATTTTTTGTTGGCAAAATGTCTTTTTCATTGAAAAAATTTTTTTGAAATTTTTCAATTTTTTAAAAATTTTTAAAAATTTTTTAGCTCGTTAAGAATGCTGCCTTTCTATTTATTTATTGGTATCCTCTTGGCAATAATTTTATTTTTATTTGTTATTGGCCTTAGTCTGCCTGGAAGACTGCCTTTTGTGATTGAAGGAAAACATGCTGTTATAACAGGTTTTTGTTTCTAGTTTTTCTGTGAGGTTTTCCGCAAAATTTGCAGAAAAAACTTTGTAAAAATTTAGGAATTCGGAACTTGTTGGGGTACTTTCCTGTTATGACGCAACAGTCAGTTTTTTCGTCAGTTTTTTCGAAAATTATGTAAAAATGGTCAGTCTAAACAACAATTGTAAAACACATCGAGCTTTGTCGAATGACACCAAAATCAACAAAATCCGACTTGATTTGACCGAAATACAGACCCCTAAACCACAGGGGCACAAAATCATAAAGACGAAAATCTATACAAATGATAGCTCATTCGAAAGAGCTCGTCGAGCTGAGTCGAATGAGACCAAAATCAACCAAATCCGACTTGATTTGACAAAGTTATGACATAAGTCGTCGACTCCGGTAGGTCTAAATAATGTCATAACTTTGTCAAATCTCCTCAAAATTCGTTGATTTTGGTGTCATTCGACTCAGCTCGATGGGTTCTACAATTATTGTTCAGACTGACCATTTTTACATAATTTTCGAAAAAACTAACGAAAAAACTGACTGTTGCGTCATAACAGGAAAGTACCCTTGTTGGATATCTTATACAAATTTTTGTAAACCTAAAGAGGTCATTCACCATTTTAATTTTCCCCCCCCCCCCCCCCCAAGCATTTCTTTTAATTGTGTTTACTTACTGGAATCTTTTAGAAACTTTTTCGCAATTTGTATACATTCTGTAAGGAATTCTGCCAGAAAAGTTTTCCTTTAAATTCTCTAAAGTTTACTTCTTCTAAAAAGTCCGCAAATCAATAATTTTTTCAAAATTTCAGAAATTTTTTAATTTTTAGGAGGGTCAAAAGGAATTGGAAGATGTATAGCAGAACAACTTTTAGAAGAAGGATGTAAAATTGTTTCAATAATTGCTAGGGATTTGGAAGCTTTGGAAAAGGCTAGAAAGGAAATTTTGGAACTTGGATTTAATGAAGATTCTGTTAAAATTTATTCTTGTGACCTAAACAGTGGACAAAAAATCATTAAGGTTTGTTTTTTCTTCCTTTCTGGTTTATCATTAATTTATCGTTTACTTGTAATGATTGGGGAAAATTTGAAATTTTTTTTTGAAAAACTCGGAATAATGGAGTCCAGTCAGGAATCCGGTTAAATTCAGCCAGAGTTCGGTCCGTTATGAGCACGAAATCCAAAATCCGTCTTTCTGTCATGTAAAAAATTATTTCGTCGGAACAACAAATAAATTAATTTGAGACTCAAAATGGGCTGGGTCAGGGAGGGGCAGTAGGGGGTCAGTATCGGGAATAATTGTAAGAGGGGGGGGGGCAATTTTTTCTTTCTAATTTTTGAAATTTGCAACAAAGTTCCAATTTATTTTTAAACTTTTCTTTTTTTTAAAGGATTTGATAGAAAAAATAATTGTTGATTCCGGTCCAATCGATTTATTAATAAACAATGCTGGCACCTGTATACAAAATGCTTTTGATGAATTACCCGAAGATGCTTTTGAAAAACAAATGAAAACAAATTATTTCAGTGCAGTTTATATGACTCGGGCAGTTCTCCCTCAAATGAAAGAACGGCGTTGTGGACATATTTCTTTTGTTAGTTCAGCAGCAGGGCAATGTGCGATTTGGTGAGAGGTTTTTTTTTATATTTTTTTATTTTTTAATAGGTTAGAAAATTTTTTTAAAACAATGTTAAAAGTAGTAGATGTCTGCAAATTTTTATTTTTTTTTAAATTTTTAAAAAATATTAAAAAGGCCCACAGAATATTTGCTGATATATTTTTGTTGATACTTATATGAATTTTAATGGTCAATGAGCCATGAAAAATAATTTCTGATTCGATTGAAAAGGTATTTATATGATCGCGCTTTAAAAATTAATTTCTTAACTTGTATCAAAAGATTGAGTTTGGGGGTATTTACAAAATTTGTCCGCAAACTAAGAATTCAACTAAAAATATTTTTTTGAATTTTCTAGGGGGTATTCAGCTTATTCTCCTTCAAAATTTGCTGTTAGAGCCTTTGCAGATGTTCTTTATATGGAACTTCTTCCTTATGAAATTGGTGTTTCTGTTTTATTTCCACCAAATACAGCAACGGAAGGATTTGATGAAGAATTGAAAAATATGCCTGAACAGGTTTTATTCTTGGAAAAATTTTTGAAAATTTTTAAAAAATTTTTCTGGAAAATTTTGAAAAAATTTTTGAATTTTTTTGAAATTTTTGAAATTTTTTTTTGATTTTTGATTCCTAAAATCTAAAATTTTTTTGAAAATTTCCACTCAAAAATTTTTTTCAAGGTTCGTCAAATTTCAAATTCTGCTGGTGTCTTTCCCCCTAAACAAGTTGCCGCTGCCTTAATTCGTTCTATTCGCATAGGGGATTTTTGGACTTGTGTTGGATTAGAAGGCAAAATGCTTGGCTTTCTCTCTGCTGCAGCTTCACCAGAAACTAACTTTGTTAATGCTGTTATGCAGGTTTTTTTTTTGAAAATTTTTTAGAAAATTTTTTGAAATTTTTTTGAAAATTTTTTTTTGAAATTTTTGAAAATTTCTTTGATTTTTTTTTTAATTTTTTGGAAAATTAAAAAAAATTTTTTCCCTTGAAGATTTTCTTTGCTGGAATAATTCGTGGAATAATGCTAATCTACACAGCACAATTTAATGCTATCATCAAAAATTGTTATAAAAAGGCAAAATAAATCAGAGAGAATGATTAAAAAATATTTATATTTTTAGACAAAAAATTTAGGAAAAAAATTTCAAAGTTTTTTTTAAATTTTAAAAAAGATTTTTTTCTTATTTTTAAAAATAAATTTTATAAATTTATATCACTAAACAGCAAGAAAAAGACACTAGAAATTTAAATAGGGGGGGGGGGAGAAGAGTGTAGGGGAGGAAATGTGGAGAGTTAGGGGATTAACCAAGGGGCTTTGATCTCTTTCCACTCCAAAATTAAATTTTTTTTTTTAATTTTTTTAAATTTCTTTTAATAGATAATGCATGGATGGCTTTCTTCTTCTTTAAATTTTTCAATTTTAATAATAAAATATTATTTTCTAAAAGAAATTCTTCGGGATATTAAAGAAAGGACAAAAAACTGGTTTAAATGGTGGTTAACAATAATAAAGAATAATAATGTTGTTGAAAAGGACGCCGATAGCAGCAATGCTTTTATTAATGTTGTTGATGATTCTTCTCTGATTTTATCTACAACAACAAACAAAGAAGAGAAAAATAATGTTAATTTTAAACAAAGTTGGAGAAAAAGAAGAAAATGGTGGTCAGAGAAGTTAAACTTTCCGGAAAGTAAGTTTGATATTTAGAAAATAAAGTTGAAAAAATAGAAGTGGAAATAGAGAGGTTTTCCGGAAACTTGTTTAAAAAATTAAATTTGCAGAAAAATAGTGTAGGAAATTAAGAGAGTTTTCCGGAAAGCAAGTTGAAGAGAGAAAATTAAGTTGTAGAGTAAGTTTGGAGAAATAGTGTAAAAAATAGAGAGACTTTCCGGAAGGAGAAAAAGAACCTTCCGGAAAGTTATTATTTTAGAGAAATAAAATTGGGAAAAATAGCGTTAAAAATTGAGAGGGTTTCCGGAAAACTTTGTCTAACATAGAAAATAATATTGGAAGAAAATGTTTGAGTTAGAGATAATTTTCCGGAAAGTAAGAAAAAAAAGGTTAGAAATAAAGTTAGAGAAATTTTGTTAGAAATGGAGAGAGTTTTCCGGAAACTTGTTTTAAAAAATTAAATTGCAAAAAAAATAGTGTAGAAAATTAAGAGAGTTTTCCGGAAAGCAAGTTTTATTTTATACAGGTGTTAGAGGGATACTAAAAACTTTTCCGGAATAAGTTTTGATTTTATTAAAGAGAAATTAAAGTTGAAAAAAATAATGTTAGAAATAGAAATGTTTTCCGGAAAACTTTTTCTTGTTGAAGAGAAAAAATAAAAAAAAAGGTGTAGAAAAATAGTTTGGGAAATAAAGAGAAACTTTTCCGGAAAACAAGTTTATTTTAAATAGAGATAGAGAACTAAAATCTTTTCCGGAAATTATTATAAAAATATGGGGAGAGAGTGGGCGTGGTTTTTTGCATATTTCTAACATATATTTTTAACATTAAAAAGTTGCCGACTTGTTTTTAGGGGATAACAACAACAACGCAGCAGAGTCCATTCATTTACAACACAAAGCAGACGAAAATTATTTTGGCGACAATCAAAATTTGATCAACTTTGACGGGGATCGGTCTGATTTATTTTTATTAAAAATAAATTTTTTTGGTGAAAATAATTTTTGTTGGTAGAGGGATTTAAATGTCTCTATAACTATGGACAGACTCTCTTTTTTTGACTCGAAACCCCCTGACCTTAAAAAATTTTTTTTTTGAAAATCTCGAATCCGACCCGACTTTTCTCTGTAAAACGCCGCAACAGTGAGGGGGGTTATCTTGAAAATCAACTCAAAATTTGGGCTTTAAATTTGGGCTTTTCAGCTCTAATCTTCGTTGGTTTGTCTCCTTATTTAGTATATGAGGGGAAAGTAGGCGTGGCTTAGGATTTTTTTAAGATTTTCAGTCCTTAAAAATTTTTTTTTTAATTTTTTGAAGAATTTTCTTGCCTTCTCCTTTTAATAAACTACTCTAAAAATTAAAATTTAATTTAAAAAATTAAAAAAATAATTAAAAAATGAGCCAGAGGGCTGCTGCCATTCAATCTATAGCTGTTTTGCTTAATCATAGACAAAAACAACAACAACAACAAAAATTAACAACAACAAATTATTTTAAAGAAGAAGAAGAATATATTAAAAAATATAGTTATTATGATAATAATTTGTCTGCAAAAAAATCTATTTTAAAAGGGAAAAATGAAGAAGAAAATTTAGAAAATGAATTGAATTTAAATAATAAAATTAATTATTCTTCAAGAAAAAGTATTGGAAGTGGTGAACATCAAAGACAATTTAGTGGTAAATTTAAATTAAATTTGGGGGGAAAATAAGATACTTAGTGAGAGAGAGAAAAAGTACGCTTATCAATAAATGCCAGATATGGTTCGCAGGCATCGCAGGTTCGATACCTACTCCCGGGCCTAAACTTACTTTTACTTGGGGTTAAAAAGGCAAAACACACGCACACTTCCCACCCTTTTCCCCCAATCAAAAATACTCTTTTAAACCAAAAAGTACTTTTATTATGGCTGCTGTCCTGACTAGGGTTGGCATATTCTGGAAAATCCTTGGATGTACAGATCATACATATATCCGAAGTAAATTTCCAAAGATCCGGATTTTTTTAGTATACGAATATCCAGATCCTAGTCCTGAGTTTGTTCTTATTAATATTAAAAAAAATTTTTTTAGACGATAAAAATTTGTTTCAAAAGAAGGAATTGCGTTGGAAAAGTGGAGGAAATAATAATAATACATTAACTACAACAACAACAACAAAATCAGCAACAAATTTAAATAATCAACAACAACAAAATAACCAACAAAATAAATTTATTACTACAAAAATAAATAATAAAGTAGATGAAAATAATAATAATTCTGAAGATGTTTTTTGTTGTTGTTCTGTTTGTGGTGGAAGAATATGGTCTGGGGATGAGAAAAGGTGAATTAAATTTTTTTTAACTTTAAAATTTTTTAATTAAAAATAAAAGCAATTAGAAATACAGTCGAGTTTCTTTATATCCGAAGAATATCTTTATGGAGCTTGAATTTATTAATAAAATTTATTTTTTTTAATGGAGGGAGGTAACCTCATCCAATTTGTGCTCTAACCAAGTATCTTAAAAATTGAGTATTTTATTTTATATCTAAAAAATGATTTCTGGATAAGGATGGCCCTTCCTAGGAAATCCCCTGGATACCCAGATCCGATCCGACAATTTTTTTTTGAATATCCGGGCATTTTTTCGGATCCAAATATCCGGATCTGTCAATCTTATTTCGAGAATTTATTAAAAAAATTGTTAGTCTCTTCCTCTTCTTTCTTATTTAAAATCTTCTTCCTCCTCCTTCTATTCTTTTGCCTAAAAGTATTGTTCCTCCTGTACGTTGAAAAGCTTTTCTTTTTCTTTCAATTAAATTAATATCTCGTATAGAACGCCTTTGAATTATTGGGGAAAAGTAGGCTTTAAAGAAGCGATTTAATTGGGGAGCAGATTGGGAGTTTCTAAAATTGGGGGAAATTAAAAAAAAATTTTTTTGAGGGGGGAATTCAAGTACCTTTTCTGAAATTCATTCATAACTTCTGTTTCTTCGTCTTCTTCATTTTCATCTTCATCATTATTAGGAAATTGTTCTTCTAGTTCTTGTAAATTATTTAAATCTACTAATCCTGCAAGCATTAATCCATTTATTTGGTTAAATTGAATTGAAATCTATAAATTACGGAAAGAAATTAAAAAAAATTTTTCTATGTCTTAAACCTTTCTTATCCTCTACTACCAATGAAAAAAATTTTTTTTAATTTTTGGATCATAACTTTATCAATTTTTAACTATTCTGGATATTTCGGAACCTCAGAAAATTTTTTATAAATATATTCTTAAATATTTTTGAGCTAACACCCGTTTCAAGACAGTATTTTTGGCCACGACTTTCTCAATTCTTGACCGATTTAAATAATTCTTATATCAATCGAAAGCTCTAATTGTGAGGATTATTTAATCTAATAAGATTGATTTGATCAGATTATCACAAGAAAAGTTGTGGGTGAATAAGTGTGCGCAATCGTGATTTTTTTTATATTTCTCTAACTTTTCTTATCATGATTTGGTCAAAATAAAATTTAAAAACTTACAATAAATTTAAATAATAAAATTAACAAAATTATTCTTCTATTATTTTTATTAAGTGCCATTTTTGGAAAAGAAGAATTATTGGTACACTGTTCTTGTTTTCAATGTGCTACTTGTGGAATGGATTTGGGTAGAAATTTTGAATTTAAAAATTTATTTAAAAAAATCTGCAATTAGAATTTTTTGAAAAAAAGTTGATATGTATATTAGAGGGATTGGAATGAGACAAGATTTCACTCGAAAAAATTTTTTTTTGAAATTAAAAAAAATTGAGAGAAAGGGGAGGGATGGGAGGACATACAGGGTGCGTAAAAAGTTCCCGGAATTTTTAAAATTTCAACTATTGGGTTTAAAGATTGATTATTAAAACAAAATTCGTTCACAATCATATTCAGCACTATTTTTAGTTCACAAAACATTTAGTCTATAAAAAATTTTCAGAGAATAGATGTCAAAAAGTCCTCTCAAAACTCCTCCAAAAATGTCGTTTTTTGAAGCGCTTGGTCGCAGCTGGTCGGCTAAACGGGTGTTGTTTACTTAAATGAAAATTTTTACCGTCCAACGCTGTCACAATATCAGAAACTGACACCAATAAGTCCGTGAGACTAATTGGTGTGTAAAAAAGACTTTTCCCGCAATCTGTGATGATTCGGGGAGGAATTTGTGCCATTGGAAGACACCGTTGGTTTTTATCGCCAAAAACGTCAAAATCAATGCTTATGTCTATCAAAATGAAATTTTGATGAATGTTTTACTTCCCTGGAAGCATCAACATTTTGGTGAAAATGATTTTATTTTACAACAGGACTTGGTACCAGCACATGGAGCTAAAACAACAATTAACCTCAATGCAAAGTTGTTTCATGGATTTTGGGGAAAGGATATTTGGCCCTGTAACTCACCGGTCCTCAATCCAATGGATTTTCGGTCTGGTCTATGTTGTAGCAGAGACTCCCCTGCACACGACACACGTCAACAGAGCCACTTAGGACGGCATTAAAATATTCCTGGGCTCAATAACAGAAGAGGGGTGCGCGACCAACGAAGGAATTTTTCGGTAGTGTTTGGGTGCTTGTATCTCGGCTGTCGGATCTCATTTTGAAAATTTGTTTTGATTATTTATTTACATGATCCTTATAAACGTTTTGTATGTGTAAACTTATTTTTATTATGATATACAAGAAAATAAATCCATTTTGATTAATTCCGGGAACTTTTTACGCACCCTGTAGTTAAAAGCCTTTTTCAACCCCTTGACCTTTTTTACTTTTAGTTTTTGAAATTTATTTTTGACTGGTCCTATTTTTCTAACGAGAGAGATTTTGGTTTAGGGTCCTTCTCTCTCTCCCCTTCCTATTCCAAAATTAAAAAAATTAAAAAAAAATTTTTTTAAGTAGATACACCAGAAGAACAAGTATTTAAATGTGATGGACGTTTTTATTGTCAAGTACATGGATATTTAATTAAAAATAAAAATAAAAATAATATTGAACAACAACACTTGAATAAAGAAGAAAAATCAAAAAATTTTAATTTTCTAAATAAAGAAAAATTTAAAAATGAGGAGAATCAACAGCAGCAGCAGCAGCTACAGGAAGAACAACAACAACAAAAAGAATGGTGGGAAAGAAGTGCTGATGAATTTAATGGAAGTAAAAAAAGGTGTGGTTTTGGGGTTTTAATTAATTAAAAATTGACAAAAAAAATAATTTTTGTAGGGTGGCATTAAAAAAAAATTATTTTTTTTTAATAAATTTATTTCCCATAGGGGTTAAAAAAGGCACAAACTTTTCTAGTTGGGCCATTATTTTTTTTTTAATATTTTTTTTCTCTTGAAGATAATGCCAAGAAAAAATTTTTTTGGTCTTTTTTCTGGTCTTTTTTAATTTTTTTCTAGAAAATTATTTAAAACTATTGCCAAAAATTTTAAATTACATATTTAATTACCTACCTAAATATTATGGGAAAATGAAACATTTTTTTAAATTTTCCTTTTTTTCGGCATTTAAAATAAATACCCTTTTTTTGTCTAGTAATTAAATTGTGAAAAATATAAGAAATGTGAGAGAAAATTAAAAATAAAACTTTTAATTTCTTTTTTAATTTTAATTTTTTAAGTTCTACAATTGTTCGATTTTATGGAGAAGATAAGGGTATAAACTTTTAAATTTTTTTATTTTTAAATTAAAGAAAAATACTAAAAATCATTGGATGGACCCCCTCCAAGGCTTTGTTTTATGCCTGCAACTTTTTTTTAAATTTTCATCCGTTTTGATTAATTCTTATACCGATCTAAAGCTCTTGAAGAGTGGATTGGTTTCCTTTAATAAACCTTTCTGATCAGATTATTTTTCAATGATTTACAGTCAAATAATTATTAAAAATCACGATTGTCAGCACTTTTTTAGATATAACTTTTAAGTTAATATTCCGATCAGATTGGTCCTTTTAAATAAAAAGATATGGACATTCACAGCTTTCGAATGATATAAAAATTATTAAAATCGGTTGAGATCTAAGAAAGTTATGGGTCAAGAAAGGATATTTAAATGACAAGACTCTAGTGTCCCCTTAACACCCATAATTTGAAAACAATTAAAAACAAATAAAAACAGTGAAAAACAAATAAAAACATTTTAAGAGAAACAACAAACAAATAAAAACAACAATAACAACAACAACAATGGAGCAATGTTTTGGAAAAGCACAACAACATCAAAAACAACAACAACAAATGGACAACAACAACAACAAACATTTAATAATAATAAAAACAACAACAACAAAAACATTAATTATTTAAATAAACTTGAAACAAAAGAGAATAAAACAACAAAAACAACAACAAATTCCGCCTGTTTTGGAAAACAGGCGGAAACAAATTTAATAAATAAAAATTCCGCCTGTTTTGGAAAATATAACAAAAGCAACAACAACAACAAAGAAATAAACAAACTTGACCATAAGAGTCTTAGCAACAACAATAATAATAATTATGATTTTATTGATGATTCAAAATTGTGTTATTGTGGTTATTGCAATATGGAGCTTAAGTAAGGAGAATTATTTTTTTATTTTTAATTTTTCTCAGACTCTGTCTCTTTTCAAATTTAATTTAATTTTAATTTTAAGAGGCTCCTTTGTTTTGGCTAAGGGACGTGCTTGGTGTCCAGAACATTTTTGTTGTGCAAACTCGGCATGTGCCAAACCTTTAATGGAAAGTGGTTTTGTTGAGGATCCTGAAAGTCGTCGAAATTATTGTCCAAAATGTTATGAAGTTTTGTTGGCTCCAATATGTTTTAAATGTTCTTTGCCTTTAAATGAGGTGTAGTTTTAAAATTTTAAATAAATTTTTTTAATGAATTGATATTAAAAGGATTTTGGTATCATTCGATAGAGGAAATCTTCCTCTACAAAATATCCAAAAATTATAAATATTGATAGATGATAAAGAAGGTTATTGGCCAAGGTTTAAAAAGTTGCACTTAAGTTGAATTAGAGGGCCTTCCATTAAAAGTGTCATAACTCGGGACCTACTAAACTGATAAAGGTTATTCTAGTATCATTCGATAGGGGAGATTTTCCTCTACAAAATATCCAAAAATTATAAATATTGATAGATGATAAAGAAAGTTATGCTTCAAAAACTAAGAAAAACATCAAAATATAATTAAAGAGCCTCAATTTTAAAGTATATAACTCAATGAAAGAATAAGCTAACATGAGCTCTTGTAGCGCAATGGTTAGCGCGTTCGGCTGTTAACCGAAAGGCTGGTGGTTCGAGTCCACCCAGGAGCGTCCAATTATTTTTTGTGTTTTTTGACTTCGAAAAATTTTTAAAAATATTTTTAAAAATTTTTGAGGTTAGAAAATTTTTTTCGAAGGATACAAAATCTTTACTTAAATTTTAATAAAACAATAACACGGGATTTAAAAATACTTTTGGCATCGTTAGGTAAGGAGAGGGTTAAAGCTATAAAATTCTCAAAGAATCTGAATTTTTGAAAGACAAAATTAATATAAAAAAAATCTCTCACCGAAATCTAACGCCTTATAAATCCTTAATTATTTTTATTAATTATTCTAACCTACAAAAAATTTTTAAAAATTTTTTCAAGTCAAAAAACACAAAAAATAATTGGACGCTCCTGGGTGGACTCGAACCACCAGCCTTTCGGTTAACAGCCGAACGCGCTAACCATTGCGCTACAAGAGCTCATGTTAGTTAATTCTTTCATTGAGTTATATACTTTAAAATGGAGGCCTTTTAATTCAATTTCGATATTTTTCTTAATTTTTGGCCAATAACTTTTTTTGCCATCTATCAATATTTATCATTTTTGGATATTTTGTAGAGGAGGATGTCCTCTATCGAATGATACCAGAAACATTTTAATAAGTTCAATAAACCCCGAATTATGACTATTTTAATTTAAGGTCCTCTAACTCAATTTAAGTGTAAATTTTTAATTTTTGGCAATAATTTTCTTTATCATTTATCAATATTTATCATTTTTGGATATTTTGTAGGGGAGGATCTCCTCTATCAATCGATACCAAAATTAGATCAAAAGCCTTATTAATTCCTATTTTATAATTTTTTTAAAAACACCCATTCCCTTTTTTTCAGAATCTAGAGTTTAATTTAGAGTTCGTCCGAGTCCGAGTATTTGAGAAAAACCCGAGTCCGAGTAAAGCCGAGTTTGAAAAACCCGAGTAACGAGTCCGAGTTTTATTTTTTGACCCGAGCCCGAGTACGAGTAAAACGGGTAAAACGAGTAATTTTTATAAAACAGTATTCTAAAATAATTTTAACAAAAACAATACTTTTACTCATTATCAGTGCTGGGTATTGGGCATTTGTTGACAGTAATGCAGGGGATCATCATCCAAATCCCATTTATTTTCTTAATCCGCCTATATCCCTCTTAATCCGACGAAATTCCATGATACGCCCATGGAATTGATGATGATAGGAACCATCATCAATTCATTATCAATGCTGGTTTGATCAATTCATGATCAATGAGCAATCACCCCCCATGATCAATGCTGGCTCCGGGGAAATTCGAGAGATTAATTGGGATATCATTGGATTAGGTAAGTCGTCGAAAGTTAATCACGAGATCCGTAGCTCTATCCATCACTTTTCGCTCAGCTGGCTTAAATTTTGAGAATTTATGAAGGCCAAGAGGAACACCCATGTTCCGGAAGGTCAGATCCTTCCCTGAAATATCCGACTATCACTAAAATCCACCCAATCCATTCACATACTCCAATATATACACATAAGTCTTAGTTTTCAGCGCCGCAGGCGAAAATTTTGAGAAATTTGGAAGGCCAAGGACAAAATTTCTTCCTTTTTCAGCGCCGCAGGCGAAAATTTTGGGAAATTTGGAAGATTCCTAAGCCAAAAATCTTCCTTATCGCGCCGCAGATAGGGGAATAAAAATACTCGGTTTACGCCGAGTCTGCCGAGTATTAAGTTACCGAGTACCGGTAACGCCGAGTATTAAGACCCCGAGTAACGAGTCCGAGTAAAACAGCAAAAAACCCGAGCGAACGACACGAGTATACTCGTACTCGTTCGGACTCGGACGAACTCTAGTTTAATTAATTTAAAAGTTGTAAAAACCAGAATTAATTAAATCAGAATTTAATTTTAAAAAGTCAGAATTTAATTAAAAAATAATCAGAAAAATTTTCTAATTTATAGTCTTGAAAATATTCAGATTTTTATTTTTTTTTTAAATTTAAAAATAATTTTTTAGTCTTGTATTAATGCTCTTGGAGAAAAATGGCATCCTGAATGGTTGTTTAATTTATTTTAAATTAAATTAAATTTTTTTCAAGTTTTTGTTGTACTCATTGTCGTAAACCTGTAGGTGTTAGTTCTTTTTTTGTGGAGGATGGAAAGCCTTATTGTGATGATGGTAAAATTAGTTTAATTTTAAAAAAATTATTTTTTTTGTTCGAATTTTTTAATTAGGAAAACCAAAAAAATTGGGGATCTAAAAACTGAGTTAAAAAATTTAAAAACTTGGATCCTACCAATTAAAGTAGGCCAAAATGAAAAATAAAATTTTTAAAGCCTTATGCTGTTGATTGCAGAAATTTATTTTTAATTCAAAAATTATTTTTTTTGAATTTTTTAATTAGGATTTTTGACGATCGGTCGGTTAACCTAATAGAAACCAAAAACTGAGAGAGGGGGGGGGGGTGGGGAATAGAAACCCGACCATAGCCGAAAAACTGAGGGTATCTGCTAATACATAACTGGTCCCAGCAACCCTATTTTCACTTTAAAAAATTCCGAAAAAATTTTTTTTATTTAATTTTATAATTTTTTTTCAACTAGATTGGAATCATTTATTTACAACAAAATGTGTTGATTGTAAAGGACCAATTAAAGTAGGCCAAAAATGGTTGGAAGCTTTGGGAGGACAACCTTTTCATGCTGATTGTTTTAAATGCTCGGTAAATAAATAATTTTTAAAAATTATTTTAAAGTTTAAAAAAATTTGAATCTGCCTGAAAAATATTTTCTAACCTTTAAAAATATTTTAGAAATTTTTAAAAAAATTTTCCAAGTCAAAAAACACGAAAAAACATTTTTTAAAGCCTATTTTTATTTTATTTTTGAATAGTCATTATTATATATTAAAGAATTTTAAGTGTATTAACGTGAGCTCCTGTAGCGCAATGGTTAGCGCGTTCGGCTGTTAACCGAAAGGCTGGTGGTTCGAGTCCACCCAGGAGCGTTCAATTATTTTTTGTGTTTTTTGACTTGGAAAAATTTTTAAATATTTTTAAAATTTTTTTGAGGGTTAGAAAAATTTTTTCTGAGGGTAAAAAAATTTTTAAAAATTTTTTGAAAATTTTTTCTTTCATTTTTTGGACTTGCAAAACTATTTTGGATGGAAAAATATTTTTTGAAAGACAAAATCGCCCTTATTGTCGTCTACATGCAATTAAAGCTGCAATTGCTGATAGCCAGAAAACAACAAAATAATTTATTTAAATATTTTAAATTTTAAAAAAGGGAAAATTTTATTTTAAAAATACTTATATTTTTTAAATATTACATTATTTATTAAAAAAAATTTTTTTTGATTGGGAAAAATAAATGTTTAAATTCAATTTAACTAGTCATCATCACGTTAAATCATAAAAATTGATTTTTGCTGGTCTCTCCTCTACTGATAGTTGGTATACTTTGTTTTGATCCGTTTTGTAATGTACCATTTTGTCCACCCTTACCTTATGATCCGTTTTGTCCACTCTTACCTCATGATCCGTTTTGTCGCAAGTTTTCCATTTTAAATTTATATTTTCAAAAAATCGATATCAATCGATAAAATCAATACTAATCGATAATTTATTTTTTAAAAATTTTTATTTTTCAAAAAATCGATATCAATCGATAAAATCAATACTAATCGATAATTTATTTTTTAAAAATTTTTATTTTTCAAAAAATCGATATCAATCGATAAAATCAATACTAATCGATAATTTATTTTTTAAAAATTTTTATTTTTCAAAAAAGCGATATCAATCGATAAAATCAATACTAATCGATAATTTATTTTTTAAAAATTTAATATTTTCAAAAAATCGATATCAATCGATAAAATCAATACTAATCGATAATTTATTTTTTAAAAATTTTTATTTTTCAAAAAATCGATATCAATCGATAAAATCAATACTAATCGATAATTTATTTTTTAAAAATTTAATATTTTCAAAAAATCGATATCAATCGATAAAATCAATACTAATCGATAATTTATTTTTATTTTCAAATTTTCCCATTCCGCTCTCAAAATGCGGCACTGAACCAACCTCTATGTATATATTTATTTTTTTCTCTAACTACACTATTTCTTTTTTATACTTTCTCTGATTATTGGGATAAAGTGTCATTTATTTTAAAATGTTTATTTCAAAATATCAAAACTTCAAAACGCCCAATCCCTTCAAAACCCCAAATTGTCCAAATCATCTTCATGTTCATCTTCTTCTTCTTCCTCACCATTTTCCTTCAAATATTCGCCTTCTTCTTCCCCATCAATTTCTTCTTCATCCTCCATATCTTCAACTTCAATTAACTGGTTTTGCTGGTCTTCTTCGTCTTCCTCGGCTTCTTCATCGTCAGAAAGGCCTGCTCCCGTCATATTTCCAAATACGCGGATTTCTGAAGAGAAATTTTTTTTCTTGAGGGCCTTGAACGTATATATTTTAAGCCCGACAAAATGGAACGTAGGGGAAACCCGACAAAATGGAACGTAGGGGAAGCACGACAAAATGGAACGTAGGGGAAGCCCGACAAAATGGAACGTCGGGGAAGCCCGACAAAATGGAACGTAGGGGAAGCCCGATAAAATGGAACTTAGGGGAAGCCCGACAACATCTTCTAGTTAAACACACCGTTAGAACGTGAAGTATTTTCTCCATCAAAAGACTTGAAATTTCCAGAATCTGATTTAATCCCAGCAATTTCTAAGGCAGATTGTTCACTTTCTATACGCATTCTTTCAACAGCTACACGCATATTCTTTTCGGCATTAACTGCTTGTTCTCTTTCTGCTTGTTTTGCATTATTTAACTTGAAAAATAGAATTTTTTAAAATAAATTTTTAATGGGTAAAAGTAGGGGACAAAATTTCCCTGTGACAAAATGGAACATTGGGGAAAGACTGACAAAATGGAACATAGGGGAAAGACTGACAAAATGGAACATAGGGGAAAGACTGACAAAATGGAACATAGGGGAAAGACTGACAAAATGGAACATAGGGGAAAGACTGACAAAATGGAACATAGGGGAAAGACTGACAAAATGGAGCATAGGGGAGAGACTGACAAAAGGAAACACACCCGATAATTTTCTAAAATTACAAACCTGTTGTTTTAAATAATGCAGATTGCGGAACAGAGTAACATACTGAAAAAATAAAATTAAATTTTAAAAATAATATATTTTTTATTATACCACATTATAGCGATCCTTTAATTCCTTCTCTAAATTTTCATATTCATCCATATATGGAGGGCGGAAAGACTAAAAAAATAAAAATTAAATTTTTAAAATTTCAAAAATTTCAAAAAAAATTTTTTCAAGCCTAGAAAATTTTTAAAATATTTTTAAAAAATTTCCCAAGTCAAAAACCCCAAGAAAAAATCATCCGCTCCTGGGTGGATTCGAACCACCAACCTTTCGGTTAACAGCCGAACGCGCTAACCGTTGCGCCACAAGAGCAATTGACGGCTTTTTCCATTTTAATTGCTATATTCTTTTATTTTAATTAAATTAAAATTTATTTTTGCCTGTAATTTAGCCAATCTTTTTTGTAATTGTTCCAATTCCCGTTTTCTTCTCTCAATTTTTTTGGTTAATTCAACTTCATCATTTGTAATATTTTCTAATCTTTTTTTAAATTCATTTATTTTAAATTCAGCATCTGAAATTTTTTCTTTAATTTCATTTTCGATTTTGGAGGTATTCAAAGATTGACCCAAAGCTTTGTTTCTCATTTCCTTTAAATTTAAAATTAATTTAAAAATATTTTTTAAATAAGAATACCTTAGAAAACCCCTCATCTCTTAATAATTGGTAAAGATTTGCTCCAATTTTTGGTAATTCTCCAGCTGTTGAAACTGTTTGACGAAGTTCTTGACGCTGAAATAAAAATTCATAACTCGGGGCATAATGAAGTGATTGAAAAGATTTTAGTATCATTCGATAGAGGAGATCCTCCTCTACAAAATACACAAAAATGATAGTAATTGATAAATGACAAAGAAAGTTATGGTCCAAAAACTAAGAAGTTGTTCTCGAGATGAGTTGAAGGGTCCTCCATTTCAAAGGCCATAACTCTGGAACTACTGAACTGATTGAAATAATTTCTTTATCATTCGATAGAGAAAGATTTCCTCTACAAAATATCCAAAAATGATAATTATTGATAAATGATAAAGAAAGTTATGGAACAAAAACCGAGAATTTATCCTTAGGTTGAGTTAAAGGGTCCTCCATTTCAAGGGCCATAACTCGGTGCCTATTGAACTGATTAAAAAGGTTTTGTTATTGTTAGATAGAGGAGATCCTCCTCTACAAGAAACCCAAAAATGATAATTATTGATAACTGATAAAGAAAGTTATGGGCCAAAAACCAAAATTTCTGCTTAAAAAGTTGGGGTTTCGACCAGAACTTTTCTATCAGTTAATCAGAAATTCTGATTTTTTGATATTTTATAGCCTTAATTCTCCTCTATCGAATGATGTTAAAATTAAATCAAAAGCCTTAACAATCCCTATGTTATAAATTTTTTGAAATCACCCATTCCATTATTAAACTTATTCACCTTCAAATTAACTTGGCTTCTTAAAAAATTAATTTGTGTAGATTCTTCTTTGTTTATTCCAACATTATTTTCAGATTTTAATAAATTATGTGTTTTTAAACTTTTGTAGAGCATTTTAAGTACTGGAAGTATTTCTCTAACTGCATGGCCGTCTGACTGAAAAATAGGAAGTTATTGTGATTTTAAGTCCTTATAAAAAATCAGAATTATTAGGAAATAAACTTGGAATCAGAAATCAGAATTATTTATAAATAAACTTAAAAATCAGAAAAATAATAAATTCTGATTTAATTATTTTTAAAAATTCTGATTTAAAATTTATTTAAAAATTAAACCTAAAAATCAGAATAAAAACCTAAATATTTAAATAAACTTTGAATCATAATTAAAGTCAGAATTTATTTATGAACTTGAATTTCAAAAATAAACTTAAAACCAGAATAAATAAACTTTAATAAATCAGAATTTTAAAGAATAAACCTGAAATCAGAATTCCAAGTTTTTTTAAATTCTGATTCCAAGTTTATTTTTTTTTACTTGAATCAGAAATCAGAATTTTTTATCAAACTTTAAATCAGAATTTAATTAAAAATTCTGCTATTTTCCAACTTACTTGGTAAACATTTTTTGGATTCAGTTTAACATGCGCCTTTTGTAATAAAGAAAGCACAACACTTTTAACAAATAAAACACGTTCCTGTTCACTATCCATTTGTTTAGGTAGACGAATATTTGGCTCAAATCTTTTTTTTTAATTTTAAAAATTAATTTATTTTTTTAATTAAAATCACTTTTTAACAGTCCATTCAAGAATTTCTGCCATTAATGGAAAATTTGGAAAACGAAAATTTTCATTAGAGACGAGTCGAGGAAAGCCAAGTGAACGCAGAATTTCAGTAAATTCTTTAAATTTTTTTAAATTAAATATTTTAATTTTAATTAATTTACCTTTAAGTTCGTGAAAAGACATTTAATTAAAGTTGAATACAAATCAGAATATTTAAATAAACTTGAAAATCAGAAAATACCTAAAAAATAAATAAACTTGAAATTAAATTCTGATATTTATAAATTAAAGTTTATTTTCTGATTTCCAAGGTTATTTTTAAAATTCTGATTCCAAGTTTATTTAGAAAATTCTGATTGTTTTCTATAAAAATACAACTGTTTATTCTGATAATATTCTGATTTAAAGTTTATTAAATAAACTTGAAAACCAGAATATTAACAAAAAATCTAAAACCAGAATATATTTAAAAATCAGAATAAACTTGAATATTTAAATAAACTTTAAATTCAGAATATTATCAGAATATATTTTAATATAATCAGAATTTTCTAAATAAACTTGAAAATCAGAAAATAAACTTTTTTTTTTAATTTTTTAATATCAGAATAATAATTTTAAGTAAGGTTTATTTACATAGTAAATGCTTAGAAATTTTAATTCAGTAACCCTTGGCAACAGAATTTAAATAGCTAGAGAAACCCCTAAGGAAAAATACAGTAATATTATTTAAATAAAAAATATTTTATTTTTTATTTTTTAATTAATTATTTATTTTTAATTAAAAAAAGCTTCCGCTTCTTTTTATTTACCTTCTTTTTTGTTGATCAATCAGTACATTTATAATCCACTTGAACGTGGGCGGTTATTAAACAAACAATTTTTTGCAGTCAATTTATTGCTTAAAAATAAAAATAAAAGTTGAAAAAATTATTTTATAACGAATAAAATTTTATCTATTTATCTCCTCAGATTTCTAAAGAAAATCAGAAGAATATTTAAATTAAAAAAAAATCAGAATATTTATTTTTAAGTTTATTTCAGAATTAAAATCAGAATTTATTTCAGAATTTTTCTTTTTAATTCTTTAAATTTTGAAACATTTTTCTCAACTTTTTTTTTTGGCTCTATTTCAAATTTTAATAAAATTAATCTTCCAAAATTTTTTTAAAATAAACAACTGTTGGATTTGTTCTTTAAAGAACATTTAAATTTGACAAGTGGTTCTTTAAAAAAATTTTTTAATGCTTTCAAAGCCAATAAAATATCACATTTTCAAATCCCCCTCCTCCCCCAAAAACATTCAATAAATCCACTTTTCCCAATTTTTATAAAAAAGTTAGAAAATATTTAGTTGATCGATAGCTACGACAGATTTTATTTAATACCTCTTTTAATTTTCTTCTTCCAAGAAAAAGAAACTTTAAAAATTAAATTAATGTCTCGAACTATTTATAAGCTTATTAAACCACTCAAAAATTTGATTGTTTAGCCAAGCTTATTTAATTAAAATTCTGATTTTTCCAACTTTAATTTATTTAAATTCTGATTTTCTAATTCAAGTTTAATTTTTTATAAAAATTATATTCTTTCCGGTTATATTTTCTTTGTGTTTTCCGGTCAAATAAATTCCTTTCCGGTTTCCGGTTATATTTCTGGTTATTAAAAATCTCCTGTATTTCCGGTTGTATTTCCTTGTATTTTCCGGTTATATTTCTTTGTATTTTCCGGATATAGAATTAAAATTCTGAAAAAGTTTATTTTACAAATTCTGATTTCTCTTAAGAATTATAAATAAAAAATAAACTTAAATGGTCGGGTGTTCTCCTTTTAACACTCTTTTTTCAGAATAAACACATCTCCCCCCCCCCCCCCCCAAAATTTTTTAAACCTTCTAAAAATATAAAGTGCCTTATGAGGAGGAGGTAACAAAAAAAGTTTTAAGATATTGGCTTTGTTGCATTTTTCTTTTCTTTTTTCTTTTAATATTAACAACAAATCCCCAAATCCCCAACCATCAATATTCCTAAAAAATGGTCTTTTTAATATTAAATAGAAAATTTTTTAAATAAAAATATTTAAAAATATACCTATTTTTGTGGTTACTAATTTTGTATTTATTAATAAAAAAATTTTAATATTTTTTTGATTATTAAATTTATTTTTTTAAATATCTATTTAAAGAAGCCTCCCGAAAATTTATTAAAAATTTCTCCTAAAAATAAGAGAAAGTTCCAAAAAAAATTTTAAACTTAAAAAAAAATTTTTTTTCTCTTCAAAAAAAATATTTTTTTCTTCATTTTCCCCTTAATTATTCATTATTTAATTTAAAATTAAACAAATAAAATTAAAAAAAATTTTTTTTGTCTTTTTAGAAAAATGGAAACAAAAGAAGATCCTCCCTCCCCCTCTTTTTCTTTGTCAGAATTTTTTTCTGACAAAATAGAAAATTTTAAAAACTTTTTTGAAACAAAATTTAACGCGATGAATATCTGTTCGGCAGCAATGTATATATTGGCTGTAACTTGTGTAATAATTAATTTATATGTATTGCTTGATCGGAGTATTGAAAATATTCATTATCTGAGGATATATCATTTGGTATTCTGATTTACATTATTTTAAAAAATACAAATTCTGATTTGTATTTTTAAAAATTCTGATTTACAGAAAAACACAAATTCTGAAAAATACAAATTCTGATTTACAAAAAATACAAATTCTGTTTTGTATTTTCAAAAATTCTGATTTATAGAAAATACAAATTCTGAAAAATACAAATTCTGATTTGTAATTTCTTTTACAAATTCTGATTTTTTTCGAATCAAATAATTTTCATAGACGTTTCGGTTATATTCATTTTCCGGAAAGAAATTATAAATTGATAATCAGAATTTACGGAAGAATATTCATTTATGAATATTCCGGATAAATATAATAATAGCAATTCCGGAAATTCCGGAAACAATAATTAATATATTTTCTCTATTATTCCCGGAAATTAAAATATATAAAGTTTCCGGAATTTTCAGGCTGTCTGTTCTTTAATGTTCTCTTGTGGACTCCTTCAACTAGCTTTTATGTGGAAAGCGCAATGCGGAGATTTTGACAAATTAGCAAGACCCCACACAATTCCCCGGCCAACAATGATTTCTGCATTTGCCCTAACTGCAGGGATTGCTCTAGGATATGCCTATTTTCTTATTTTTAATATTGCATTTCGTAATTGTGACAAATTGTTTGATGCAGCTGGGGCTGAAGAACAATGGCAAGAAGCCCTCTACGATCTTTTAATGATTTCTTTTTGTGTTCTTTCACTCATTTATATCTTCCAAAGGTATTCCCTTCCCTTTGGATTAAATAAAAAAATTAATTTTCTTTTCAAAAGATCTTATTATGGCTCGCAAAATACAAATTTTGATTTAATTACCAGAAAATGGGTTAATATTGTGTTGACTATTGTATGGGTCAAAATTGTGATTTTTAAAGGATATTTGAGTTATCAAGAACTTTGTCAACGTAGTGAAATATCTGGATATTGGTTGGCTAATTTAATAATTATTTATACTTATTCCGGAAACATATATTATTTTCCGGAATTTTCTGAAAATTCTGATTATTATTTCTTTCCGGAAAATATACTTATACCGGAAATTTAATCCGTAAATTCTGATTACTTTTATTTCTTTCCGGAAATAGAATCCGGAAATTCTTTTTTAATTTAGTATTTTCTTTCCGGAAAATATATTTATACCGAAAAATACAAATTAATCCGGAAATTCTGATTTTTATCATTTCCGGAAAAATAAATATTATTCAGTAAATTCTGATTATTAATTTGTTTTAATATTTTCTCTCCGGAAAATAAAACTCTTCCGGAAACCAAAAATAATACACCTATTTTTAGGTGCCCAGTAATTAGACGTTCATACACTTGCGATCCCGAAACAAAATTAAAAGGAACACAAAAAACATGGTAAAATAACAAAAATAATTTTCGTGTATTTAACACCTTAAAAGGTATTATATGCACAAAGGTTTATTAAATTCTGCAATAATTTCGTGTGCCTCAGAATTTTTTCCAGTAATGTTAGTAGCTCATTGGTTAGCTTGTGGACGGGCAGAGCAAAGGGCTGATGAGCTTATAAGGAGGAGACAAGTAAAAACACGAATTTAAAAAATAAAAAAAATTAATTTTTAAAGGAAAAGAAGAGTGTTAGAAGAATGCTTCAAGGAATGATTGGAGATGTTTCAAAAATTTATGGCTTAGACCCGACAGCACAAATTAGACGACAACTTCCACCTCTCAATTTACCCACAATTTTAACTGCTTCACTTGTTATACTTGCTTGTATTACTGCTTTTGTATGTTTTTTCTGTTAAGGATTGTTGTTGAATATTTTTTTTTATTTTTTAGTTGGCTAGTCTCCGTTGGTTTGTAGGCCTCTATTTTGCTATTCTTTTTGGTAAGCAGACAATAATAAAAATCAGAATTATTGTAAAACAGAAATCAGAATTAAAACAGAAATCAGAATCCAATAGGTGAAAAAAAACCATCGAGTTGCTGTCACCTTCTCTTTAACAAATAACCTTAAAACGCCTAGGAAGCGTTTTAATGCTAGCCTGTAGGAAATCTCTCCTTTCTTCTTTACAAACCAAAAAAGATAATTTTCTCGTATAAAATAATTTTTTAATCCTTCAAAAAATTTCAAAAATCATCTAACCGGATATATATTGTTTAAGTAAAAAATTCATAATTTAGATGAAATGCACAAAAAAGGTTCAATGACAGATACTTATTCTGAATGTGCTGCTAGTTTAACACAAACATTTTTATTTGTTTTGGTATTATTTTTTTTAATTTCTTCAAAAAATTTTTATTTAAAAGTTGTGTTTATGGGCAAGACAAGCAATTACAGTTAAACGTTTTTGCCCTTACCACAAAGCAGAATCTAAAGGGGATTTAGTTTTAATTTTTGGAAGTGCTTCTTTTATGACTGTTAAACTTGGTTTACAGCTGGTTGAATTACACTTCCAAAGAGCAGACGGGTTTCTTTCATGGCCTGAAGCGTTGTTGCGCACTGTTTCCCTAACATTAATTCAAGCTTCGCAATGGTTGCAGTATATGTGTTTACATAGAATAATGGCCCTACATTTTGAGTTCTGATTTTGTATTTTTTAATTTAAAAATACAAATTCTGATTTGTAAAAAAATACAAATTCTGATTTGAAAAATAATACAAATTCTGATTTGTATTTATAAATTCTGATTTGTAAAAATACAAATTCTGAGAATTACAAATTCTGATTTTAAAATTCTGAAAATTACAAATTCTGAAAAAATATACTACACACTAATTTGTATTCTTCTAATTTTACAAATTCTGATTTGTAATTTATTTTTACAAATTCTGATTTTTCCCCCATTAACTACATATAATTTTCAGAGATGTCCACGCTACCCGCCGATTTTTACCTATTGTCGCGTTATCTGCAGTTGTAGTAAATTGGGTTGGATTTGGAGTAACATTTTTCGAAACAAATACAATAAAATATCAATTGGGACTAGAAGAATTACGTTTTAGTCAATCAACTTTAATAATTATGATTTTTACTCAAACAATATATCCGGCAGATTATCTTTTTTGTTTCACAGCGGCTGGGTGTTGGACAGATGTTTTGTTAAGGTAAAATAAAAAAATATTTTTGAATAAAAAAATAATAAATAGATATGTGGAAATGGGACTTTTCCAGCTTGGACCCCCAATGGATTTGGAAGAATTACAAGACTTAGAACAACAACATCATGAAGCTAGAAGAAAGGTAGAGAATGAAAAATATTTATTTTTAGATTAAGATTACAACAGAAAATTCTGATTCTGTGTAATTTACAAATCAGAATTATTTTAGAACCAGAAATCAGAATTATTCAAAATCAGAAACAAATAAAAAAATCAGAATTAAATTAAAAATCAGAACTAAGTCAGAACAAAGTCAGAAAAAAATCAGAATTAAATCAGAAAAAAATATTAAAAATCAGAATCATTCCTTTCAGAATCAAAAATACAAATTCTGGTCTGTAATCTAATAAAAAAGACAGAAGAAATAATTCTGATTTTTGTATTTTTACAGGGACATTCTACTCCTACAACAAATGTAAAAAGTCGAGTATCTTCTTCTACACTAGAAGAATTATCGTCTTTTGGTACAGACAGACCACAAATTGAAGAATTTAAAATTTGTAATGGAGATTTAAATAATGAAAATAAGGAAGAAAATAATGAAGAAGAAAAGGAAGAATTAAAAAATAAAAATAATAAAATTATTAAAGGAATGATGAAAAGAAGCGGTGGTGGGGATAAGGGAAATAATAAAAAGAATATTACACAAATATCAGTTAGTTTTTATATGGATCCAGCTATTATAGAAGAGGAAAAAGAAGATAAATAAAGAAAAAATTTAAAAAATAAAAATAAGAAAACGCGGGTAATTTTTTAATAAAAAAATTTTTTTTAACTAATTAAATGGGTTGTCTCCGAACGCTCCTTACTTTCTCAACCTTTGGACCTGTTCTCTGAGGAACAGGTAAAATCCAGCGAAACTGGATTTTAGCAACTCTTGGATTATATTTATAATATCCCATAATCTCAACCTCTTTCTCATTAACCAATTTTTCGAATAAAATTAACCAAAAAAACCCAAGGTAAATAGGAAGGAGATTGGGAGATGAGAGGAGAACGCAAGCATGAATTCTCCTCCATGTGTTATAGAGGGTGTCCGGAGACGAATCCAAAAAAATACTATTTTTTCAAATTTTTTATATCACCGGAAATATTTTTTTCAAAATAATAAAATATAAAATATTCTGATTTTTTTTTAAATTTTCTCTATTTATTAAATTTAACAATTCCCCCAATTCCACTAATTCCAATTTCTTCATTTCCTCCCCCAAAAATTAAGGAATCCAAAAGTTTTTTGTCATCACAAAAATTTTTTAATTTGAAATTTTTTAATAAAATACCAAAAAAATCCATTTGTTTGCCAATTACAAAATTTCCAATTTTTGACCAAATTCCCAAAGATTTTGCTCCATTTATTGTTGCACATTCAAGTAATTTTTGAGCAGACAAATAAGCACAATTTCGACAATTTGTACGCATCTATAAAATTAAATTTAAAAATTAAAATTTTTGAATTAAAAGTCTTTAATGGGGGGGGGGCTTAACCCTAAAAACAACCAAAAACACAAATTTTGATTTTTTTTTGAAATTAATTTGTGACGTAGGGAAGGTGAGCTTCACAAAAAGCTTTGGCTTTTTAAAAGGATTTAATACTACAAAAAATATGTTGGGCTTAAAAAAATTTTTTTCCAATGACTCAAGACAAGCTAACTCTGAAAATAAGCCTCTATAATTAAAATTTTGTCCAAAAAAAATTTTTTTAGATAAGCAAAACAAACAAATAAAAATTCTTTCCTATTCCCCCGCTTATATAACAGTTCCCAAAACCATGGACCCATCAAAAAATAGGACCCTCAAATGACTCAAAACTAGAAACCGGACCCAGAGCACCAATAAAAAATCGTTTATTAATTTTTCGTTTAGGGAAAAAATTTTTAGATAAAAAATATACCAACATTTTGACAAAAAGCAAGCCAACGCATTTCTTCTAACATTGCTTTAAAAAATAATTTTTAAAAAAACCATCAAAAATTTAAAAAAATACCAATTCTATTATTACAATCAGTTCCCAAACAAATATTATCAAATTGATTTAAATTAGGTATTCCATCACCCAAATAACCTTTAAAAATAAATTTTAAAAATTAAAAAAAATTAATTTAAAAAAAACCTTCAGTACACGGACATATACAAACATTTATTTTTCTTTTAACAAATTCATCAAGATTTGAGCGTTTAGTATGAGTACAATGAACAGCAGTAATTAACGAATTATTTATCTGAAAAAATTTAAAAAAAAAATAAATTTGAAAAAATTGAAATTTGTGGAGCGACATTTGCGGAAATTTGTGGACCCCCAAAGCTCCTAATTTTTGGAAGAACGACCACTTTTTAGCACGATACTTTTTTAATGGCCTATTACATACCAAACTACTTTTCAAGGGAGCATCGCCTACTGCGTATAGAATTTTGGTTTAGCAACCCCCCAGAAGCCTTAATCGGCCTAAGGTCACAATTCAGCTGGTTGTTCTTCCAAATGGAGATGTAAAGGTTTTTGGAAAATTTTTGGTGGAATATTCCAAAATTTCCAAAAATTTTTCCAAAATTCCACCAAAAAATTTTGGTGCTTAAAAAAATTTTTTCCAAATTAAACTAGTTAAAACCCTCAAAAAATAGGCTCGAAAAATACCAGTTTTTTCTATTTTTTAAATTTAAACCTCTTCTATTTCTCCATTTTCCAAAATATTTTGTAATAAAACTTCTGCTGGGTCTTTCCCTTCATTAACAAGGCGACAATCCACTAATTCAGCTGGTTGTTCTTCCAAGTGGAGATGTAAAGGTAAACTATGTTGTCGAGCATATTGATATAATTTAATTGCTTCTGGTATTGGAACAGCACGAAGAGAATGAACTAAAGGCAAAATGGAAAAACGTAAAAATGGACTAAATAGAAATGGGATCAAATGGATTTTTTGGAACGATGGACCAAATCAAAATTTGGATCAATGAAAAGTGGACAAAACAAGATTAAAACAAAAAGTTAAAACAAAAAGATTAAAACAAAAAGAGCTAAATTAAAACAAAAAGAGCCTTTGAGCCAACAGAATTTTTTTGGACAGATAGACCAAATGAAAATTGGTCCAAATGGAATTTTTGGAACGATTGACCAAATCGAAATTTGGATCAATGAAAAGTGGAATGACTCAAGCTAAAAAATAGGGTGACACGACTTGGGCACAGTGATCCATTTGCACAGTAAGACTTTTGCACACTGGACATTAGCACAGAAGACAATTGCACAGTAAAGTCTTGTTTATTCGCAAAACGACCTACCCATTTATTCGCAAAACGCCTGTTTAGTCGCGAAACACTCCAAATAAACGCAAGGCTCATTCACCTAAAGGTCATAACTTCGTTCAGAATCATCCAATCAAAACGATTTTGGTGTCAGCCGACTCAACTCAAAAAGCTCTTTCGAATGAGCTATAATTTGCATCTTCGAATTTTTTACCCCAAAAAACCGCTTGGTTTACTCTATTGTTTTTCGATTTTCGGGAGCCTATATCTCTGCGAGTTTTCGTCTCCCGCGAACAACTTTTCCAACAACGGGAAAAATTGCTTATAGAACAGGGAAAATTGTTTTTGTTTAAGAAAAACCATTTTATTATTAAAAAACTTATCAGAAAGTCTAACACAAAGCCACTTAACCACCGATTACTGTCCAATTGTCTTCTGTGCTAATGTCCGGTGTGCAATTGTCTTACTGTGCAATTGGATCACTGTGCCCGAGTCGGAGCGCCAAAAAATAGGACAAAAAGGGCCAAACAGTCCTTGGACCAAACTTAAATTTTTGGACCAAACGGAATGGACCAAACGGAATTTTGGCGAAATGAGATTTACAAAAAAATTTAAAAGAAACCTGCCAATGCCAAAGTGACCAAATCATTATTTTTCAATTTTTGCCTCAACTCCTCAACTTGTTCAATAAATTGTTCAACAGTTGCACTCGAAAATCGCCATTGTTCTGGGTTAATTTCAGGTTGAGAAAATCCTGCTCGCATATAAAGAGTTTCTAAAAATGATTTTTATAATTAATTTAATTAAAAAAATTAACCAATTAAAACTAATCTAATGCCTACTTCACAAGCAGCTTCTACAACAGCCATGTCTAAATCAAAAAATCCACCAGAAGAAGCTTTATTTGAATGATGAACATAATGAAATCTTGAATAAAAAAATATTTTTAATTACAAAAAATTGAAAACATACTCCCCAACAGTAGTTATTCCTGCTGATAACATCTCACTAAATGTATCGATACAAATCTAAAAAATAAAAATCTTAAAAATACAAAAAAAATCTCGGAACGAATTTAGAACCCGATTCTTATTCAAACTCTGCCTGGTGAGCAAATGAACGACATGGACATGATTTGGTACTCTTGTGTTATCTTCCCCCGACTTCCGCAAATGAGAGGAGAAAGAAGACGAAGGAATAGACAGAATGTTGCGACAAACATTTGCGGAAATGGGGGGGGGGGGGGGGAAGATAACACAAGAGTACCCTTGATTTAAAACCCTTGATTCCCATTCTAACTTTTCTGAGCCTCATTCGGTAGTTCACCATATTTTTTGGTCCCATTGAGTGTCCTCCTCCCCCTCCTCTTACTCCCTCATCCACTTAAATATAATCATTCAAACCTTTTTCAATTTTTCATAGTCAATATCCTCAACCAATTTGTACATATTTTGACGCCATTTCCAAAAATTATCAGCTCCCTCATTTCCAATTTGCGAGAGTCCACGAAGTTCCCGATGGAATGCATGTGAATGAGCATTAACAAAACCAGGTAATAAAGCCTTTAATTGAAAAAGGGAAATTTTTTTTTAATTTTCACAAGAGATTGGAACTTTTCAAAAATAATGACCCTGATTTTGTTTGAGGATTTTTGACCAAATTCACCTGGCATTGAAACAAGAAAAAAAATCAAGGTCAAGGAAAAAATCAAGGATAAGTAAAAATTAAGGAACACCGAAAAATGCCTGAATCCAAGAAAAAAATCAAGGACAAGGAAAAAATTAAGGAACTCTGAAAATACCTTGATTTTGACTCGGATACAAGCAAAAATTAAGGTCCAGATCCAGACCAATCTCTTATACATATGTAATTTTTAAAACTTAAAACAAACCATTTCTCCAAGATCCACAATTTTTCCCTCTTCAATTGTAAACAACTCATGATCCTCTTTAAATATGTCTTCAATTTTACCATCTTTATTTATTTTAAGCAAAACATTTTGTTGAAACGATCCATTAAACCAAATCCATTTTGCTGTTATTATTTTGCCTCGAAAATCGTTTTTTGGATCAAGTTTTGGTTTGACTGTTGAGGTGTCGAATTGCTTATTTTCTTCTTTTTTTATTTCCGTCGGAGCAAGTTCTGGTTTGACTGATGCAGCAGCGACTTGTTGCTCATTTTTTCCTTTTTTTATGTTTGACTTCATTCTTTTTAGTACTTGTTTACCCAATCTTGCTAAAAATAGTATACACCGTAAATGTCTAATAGAACCCATCTTATTGTTAGATAGAAAGAAGTCCCTCAATGAGGCCCAATGGAAAATAAAAACTTAGGTCTTCTATTATAACATATTCCCCAGTAGTTTTTTTTAAACCCATCGAAAAACAAACAACCAAGGCCTACATTGGAATCCCAGTCTATTAGAAGCACCCTCAGAGACCACCGAAAAATAAAATCACAGGGCTCCTATTAGAACATTTACGTTATTTAGTTATCCCCGCCCCCTCCCCAAAAAAAAAGAAATTAACAAACCTCCTACTGATGCTAATCGTTTTCCTTCCTCTACTTCCTTATGCCTTGTAATCAGTTGCTGAATACTTTCAAGTGTCAAAGGCACTTTCTTTTTTTTCTTATCAGTGACTTTCTCCGTTTTTATTTGTTTCATTGAATTTTTAAAACTAAAAAAAAGTAAAAAAAAATAAAAAAAGATAACAAATATTTAATTATCAGCAATAACCTTCTCTTTTCACAATTAATCATTTTTAAATATTTATTCTCTCAAAATTTTTTTAAAGAACACATAGAAAAACCCGGAAAATGATAACAAAAAAATTTTTCTTGTAAATAAACAGAAGAAAAAACACACAAAAACAATTATTTTTTGGGCACAACAAATAATTAGAGTTCAAACTTTTCACATTACCAGGCCGGAGTTCGAGGGGTTTTCCATCCAACCGGGTCAGGGGTCCTCGAGCTGGAACCCCCAAAACCTTCCCAAAAAACCTTCCCCGAGTTGGAACCTCTAAAGGGTTCCCAAAATCTGGAAACCCCGAAAAACTGGATTTTATCAAAACATAGCGTTCCCGGGCTATCGGGCCCGTAAAACCCCATGTTCCGTATAGAACTCTAATAATAAAAAAAAATTTTCAAAAAAAATAAACAAACAATTGTGAGGTTTTGAATATTTTTCTAGTATATTTGTACATACAAAAAAATATTGTTTGCCTGATTTATTCATCCATATGTTGCTTTGCATCAACCCAAGTTAAAGGATTAGAATCTGGTGTTGGAATAAGATTGGCCTTGAAAATATAATATTTTTAAATATGAAGCAAAAAGAAGAGGAGAAGACTAAAAAAATCGAAAAAAACAGAAAAATTCCAAGGAAAAAATATTGGAAGCTTCTTTGAGGAAAACTGATGCAAAAATCTTTTAAGGAAAGGAACAAATTGTAGAGAGGATCCAAAATGTCAAAACTGTAGAAAGCACCCAAGGATAATACCTAAGACCAAATTTTATGAGAGAACCCATAATTTCTCATAAAACCTTCACTTATTTTAATAAAAAACCCCTTTTTAAAATTCAAAAACTCCGTATTTAATTGAAAAAAATCCCCTCGTAAAAATAAAAATTAATTTCAAAAACAAACCTCATATCTCAAAGTATCCTTTACATTAACCAATTTTACACGAACAACACACATACAATTTATAGTTTGTCTTTCTTCTGGTTGCAAATCTTTTACCCATGAAGGTACTTCTTCATAAACATCCTCCTTAATCCTCTTTCCTCCTCCTCCATTTTTTCCTCTCTCCTCATCCTCCTCTGATTCCCCTATTCCTTCAACTACCACAACTCCATTTCCATCACTTTCCTCATCCTCCTCCTCAACATTTCTTAACAAATTATCAATTTTTTTATCCAAATTAGGCAAACATTCTTCTCTTCTAATTTTATTATTAGTCAAAGCTTCCTCTTTCCCAACAAAATAATTTTTAGCTTCTTCATTAAACCATAATACAAGGGTAACAGGACCATTTTTTGTTAATTTTCCGTGGTAAATTCGATTTAAAAATTTTTGTTTCTAAAAGAAAAAAAATTTTTTTTAATAAAAAAAATAAAAGAAAAAAAAACCTTAAGGTATATACGTTTAACAATTCCATATTTTATCAAAAGTAAATCAAAACATTCATCAAAAAGTGCCATAACTACACCAACAACTTCCATACCTCCATATTCCTTTAATAAAAAAATATTTTTCAGAATTTTTAATCAGAAGAATAAATCAGAATTTTAGAAAATATTTTTATTTCTCAGAATTCTGATTTCTTATATTTTTTTTAAAATTCAGAATTAAAAATCAGAATTCTCAAAATTAAAATCAGATTTTTAAAAATACCTATATCAATTTTTCAGAATTCTGATTTTTTTGTATTTTTCTAAATTAAATACAAATTTTGATTTTCAGAATTAAAAGAAAAAGAGACAAATTCTGATCTATTCCAGAAAACAGATGTCTTTTTCAAAAAAAAAATCTGAATTTAAGAAAAATGATTTTTCTTTTTTGATTTTTCTGATTTTTTATTATTCTGATTCTGCCTCTAAAATTCTGATTTTCCCTTTAAAATAAAACAAAAAACACATTCTGATTTTAATTCTGATTTTTTCTTAAAATCATATTTATTTTCTTACCCTTATAAAAGAACCAAAAAATATATCAGCACTAGTTTCACTACACATTTTAGCACAAGCTTTAGTTGAATTTGCTCTCATAGCAATTCCATTCAATTGTTTAACTGAATAATCTGGATCCTCAGTATAATCTAAACTTGCAGCCAAAAGTCTATGGACTATAATATCTGGATATCGTCGAATTGGTGATGTGAAATGTGTATAACTAAAAAATATTTAAAAAATTGACAAAAAATTTCAAAAAAAAATTTCTAAAAATTTTTGAAAAATTTCAATATATTTTTTAAAAAAATTCCCAAAAGACTTAAAAAATTTTAAAATTTTCTCAAAAAATTTTCAAAAATCTTTCAAAAATTTTTTGAACTGAAAAATGTTTCCAAAATCTCAAAAATTTGAAAGAAAAAAATTCACAGAAAAAAAATTTTTTTGATTTAATTTCAGAAAAATTTACCAAATTTCTCCCAAAAAAAACCTTCAAAAAATTCAAAAAAAATTTCTTCTTACAAATCAACTCCCAATCCATAATGACTAAAATCAGCAGGTCCATCCACAGCACCCGTACAAAAATATTGAGCAAAATTCATACATTTAATAAGTAATTGATTTAATGCTGGAGCAACTGTATAAGCATATTGTTCAACTTTTGTAAATTCTTCTATGGATTCTCCCAAAGTTTTTGAATTTGTTGAATCTATTTTAATTCCTAATTTGGCACATTTTTCGACCTAAAAATTGAATTAAAAATGTGTGGAAGGAAGAAATAGTAAATGGAAATAACCAAACAAATCTTATTCTAATTAACGCCCACTAAATTGTATTGATAATCACGACACTTAAAAATGAGAATAAAAAAAACAATAAGGATTAGTGCTCGGAAAATGGAATTTTAGGTATCGGTAGTACCGAGAAGTACCAAAAATACCGCAGTAGTATCGAAACGTGCTAAACACTAGAAAAGATAAAAAAACTGTTCATAGCAATAAGGAGTTGATCACCGCTCAATCTCAATTTACCTTTGCACCGATTAATTCTACTCCTAGAGAATGTCTCCACTCTCACCATCCCTTCACTTTAACTATTAGCAAAAAATTTTCTAACCATATTTTTTAATTCCTTCCTTTTAGGAGTTGGATGTCTTCGAAGCATAGCACGATCATCATAATATTTATAAAGTCTTTGAGCAACTTCCATATTTGCTAATAACATTAATTCTTCGACCAAAAAGTTGGAATCTTTTCTCTTTAAAAAATTAAATTTTTTTTTCAAATTTTATTTTTAAAAATTAGAAAAATAAAAGTAATAATTAAAATAAAATTTACCCATTAAAAAGGACTCGAACCTTCAACAAAAGACCATCGAGGATTATGCCAAAAAATTTATGTAATACATATAAACGATTTAGAGCGAGAGGTCGGGTTTACTATTGTCAATTTTATCTTTTTGTTGGCTTTAATTCATAAATTAAAAAGTTATAGGGCTTCAAAGTTTACCCTCACAATGATGTGTTACATGGAAAATTTTTAAGCATAGTTTTGTGATGGTCCGTGCTAGCTCCCAAAATTGCTTTTTAGCCCAATTTACACACAATTTTTAGTTGAAAAATAATTGTATTAATTTTAGAAAACCTGATCAAGTCTAAGTCCACGAGGAATCCAAGTTCCACTTAAATTTCCTTTTTCATCTTTATTTATTTGTTCAAGATCAAATCTCAATTTTGGCAAGTCAAATTTTAAACCTCCTCTTCCAAATCTTTTTCTTTTTAATTTTTTTGCGATAAAATTTAAATTGGTTATAGTCTTTTTTATTTGATGTATTTTTATTTCATCATGAATTTTTGGAAGTTCATTTATTGCAAATTGCTTTTTTGGATTTTCTATTATATCCTTTTAAAAAATAAAAATAAAGATTTTTTAAATTATTAATCAGATTTTGGGAAATATGGAGAAATAAGTATTCTTCCATTTTAGGATAAGAGATGGAGAGGACTTAAACTATAGTTTGAACTTTTCAAGGCGTCGGGCCCAGCATTCATCCAGATTTTTTTCTTTTGAACTAAACTGGACCGAGGTTTCCGGGTTAAAACTTCAAAAACAGGATATTACCAAAATACAGGTTTCTTTGCCCGGAAAACATAATCCTCGCCCGATTTCGAATTCTAAGTTAAACTGAGGACAGCTGGAAACGATAAAAGTTTCGAAAACATTAATAACTGAACTATATGAACAACAACTCAGAAAGCCTGGAAATCCTGTTTCCGATTGACCTCTAGCCCAAACAAACATAAAAACTCTATTCTAGATGGAATTTAAAACACTCATCCCTAAATAAATTTTCTAAAAACCTGTGCATGTTCATATGACAATTTAGAACAAGATTTAATTACAGAACGTCCAAACCAAGTAGAAAGTATATTTGCTTCATCATCCATAGTCCAAACAATGGAGAAGGTTAGCCTTTCGACACCTGGATTTAAAGAACATAAATGTTCACAAAGATCAGATGGAAGCATTGGAATTGCCTTAAAAATAATAAAATTTTAATTGTTTCTTGTGTCCAAATTTTGATTAAATAAAAATTGATATAAAAAGTTTACAAAGTTAAAGAGCATTAAACCAGGGTTTTTTGAATAAATTTATGAATTCTGTTCTATAATTGGAAATTTGGAATAGTTATCCAAATATAAGTCATGAACCACTAATGTAAGTAAGGATTAATCTAAGGGCGGTTATAAACCAGCTCCAAAAATTCTTTGCGACGTTTTTCACCTACTTTACCCTCGTTTCCCTGCGTCTGTGGTGAATGTCGTCGATGAGAGTGGAGCTGGTCCAAACAACAGATTATGGCTCCACGGTGTCAATGGATATCAAAGAACGGGAAGGGGATTCCACCAACAGTTTTGAATCCCCCCACCCTCCTTGTGCCTAGGGCTTCCCGGTGCCATAACGAACGAGAAGGGGATTTCACTAACAGTTTTGACCCCTACCCTTTGTATCGTTTAATGTCGACGAACGAATAATTAAAAAAAACCTTATGCACAAGATACACAGTTGTTCCTCTACTACGTGCCCAAGAATTAACTTCAGTATCAATTGGAAGAAAATAAGCAACATCAGCTATATGTACTCCAACTTCCCAACAATCTTCTTCGCCATTTTCCCCTTTTATTCTTTTTATATGTAAAGCATCGTCCAAATCTCTTGCTGTTAATGGATCGATTGTAACAACAACTTCTTTTCGAAAATCACGACGATAATCAAATTCTTTCTTTAAAAAAACATAAAAAATTAAAAGACCCTTATTTTTAAAATTTATGGACGTAGTTGCTGACAACAAGTAAAATATTATAAATTAGTGCGCTATGAAATCCATTTCCCCGGATTTATAACTAGAGCCTGACCGGATCCGGCAGATTCGAAGATCGTGAAAAAAATCCGAATTTGAGACCAGGAATTGGAAAAATTCTGCCGGACACGATCCGGACCCGCTCACTATCATAGACATTTAGCTTCAAAAAAAGGACAAACTTGTTGTTCTGACAAATGAAATTTTAAATTCTAAAAATTCTAAAAGCCATCCCCCTAAACGCTATCCTTATTTTAATCCCATGGACCGACAGAAATTTTTACTAAATTTCAAACCCTACTGGATCAATATTCAGTATTGGAATAAGCTTCTTTTCAATTGTATTCTTCTTTCCATTTTTCTCTTCAGCTTTCGCACTAGGCACTGCCTTCTTCTCTCCATTCAGTACTGCACGAAGATTCTTCCCTTCATTCTTTTCCTTCTTTTTATTTTTGCCTTCAAATTCCTCCTTTTCCACCACCTCCTCAGATTTTACTTCAATATATTCCACCCCAAGTTTAACCAAACGATCTCTCAAATCCTTCATAATTTGTGTGTGACTTTCATATTCCCTTACATCAACCCCATTTACTAGCAACAAAGCCAAATGTTCAGCGTTAACATCCCCAGCCTTTCCCAAATTATCGAGTAATTTTCCTCTTGGATTAATACAATCATCTTCCCATTCTTGTAATTGAGCCAAATAAAGAAATTTTTCAAAATCTTGTGGGCGATCATAAAATCCTGTTGGGGCACGCCTTTTGAAAAAAAAATTTTAAGTTAGGACCTATCCTTCTCTCTCCAAAAAAGTAACATCGATTAGAGGAAATTACTCAATAGCGATATTAGGCTCTACAATTTAGAAACCGGTATGTACCCAATGTTGGAATAGTCATCCTAATTACTGAAGCTGATGACGAGAAGCCGGTCGGAATTTCAGACGTTTTTTCCTTCCGTTTTCAGACCATTTCCGTTTCCAGGCATCTTCGTCATTTCCGACCGACCTCTGCTGGCAACGTAAGACAGAATCTTCTTATCACCATATTTATTTTAAATATTCCCTATAAAAAATAAAAAAATTACTTGATAGGAATTAAAATTCTTGGAACTCTGGAATCGACTGGAACAAAAATAAAATGAGCAGTACTAGAATACATTGGCCTAATGTGCCCAACAACTCGGCGACTTGCATTTTTTTCTAAAATTGCTACAACTTGTGCTGATTTGATCAAATGTTTTTCTTTGACAATAGAACAGCAATTATCAAGATCAGAGATTCTGTGATACTTGGCATGTGGGAAACGAGGACTGAAAAAAACTAATATTTTAGAAAAATCAGAAAAAATCATAACAAGAAAATTCCAAAAAAAATCAGAAAAAAAATCAGAATAAAATTCTGAAAAAAATCAGAACAAAAAAATTCTGAAAAAATCAGAACAAAAAAATTCAGAAAAAAATTTTTAAAAAAATCAGAACAAAAAAATTCTGAAAAAATTTCAAAAAAAATTTCTGAAAAATCAGAACAAATTTCCAAAAAAACCTGAGTTTATATTTTGCCCGATAAGCTTCATGCAAAAACCAAAATTCTTTTGACTTCAATTTTACTGCTACCAAATCTCCATGTAAACCTCTATTTCTATCTTGCGGACCAAGTATTAGCAATTCATTGTGTCCATCACCATCTGGATTATCAACAAAGCATTGTTCTGTGTTTCGTTGGTTAACACGCAGAATGCCCTAAAAAACAAGTTTCCCAAAAATTTTGGAAAAAAATTTTTTTGGAATGGACAGGATATAGGATAAAATATATGGCACTTAGAAGAGCTCATCAAGTTGCTTGTGAGTCGATTGACACCCAAATTATGAGAGGCTCGTACTTTGGGCTGAAATAGAGACCCTTGAGTATCCTTGGTTCCCTACTGTTTTTGACCATTTTGAGCCTTATCTCGGCCCGTAATTATGCCCCTTCATAGCTATGGTGTCATTCGACGCAGCTCGAAGACCTCTTTTGAATGTCAATATTCTAGCCATTATTATGGGTCTTGAAAATTTTTTGCCAATTTTTTGTCCTGTACAATAGAGACGGAATTATTGAAAAGCCTGGGCATGTTCCTGGATTCCGAGTTTGATTTATTGACCGTGCCGTATCTGTGGCTGTAGTCCAGGAAAATCAGTGTCTCAAGAAAACCCAGGAAGGCCAAAAAATGCCTGGGCCTGGACTCTGGGTACAAGAAAGACCCAGTCCTTGGTCCAGACTCAGTCCGTTCCCTACTGTACAATTTTTGAAAATTTTTCTAAAAAAATCCAAACCTCAATCAAAGAGCCATTCTCCAATCCTTCCTTCACTTCTTCCTCGCTTAAATATGCAGGGTATCTAAATCCAGTATTTTTGCCCACATTATTATTGTTTGGAGCACTGCTAAGACTGCTATTATCGTTGGTTGAACTTTCCTCTTTTGCTGTCTTTTTATTTTTCTTTAAAGACTTGACTTTCTTTTCTTTATAAGGTTTGTATGTTACTTCTATCACAGACATGTTGAAATAAAATTTAATCTAAATTAAAAAAAATTTTTTAAATTTTGAAATAAAAAAATTTCAAGATTTAAGAAAATTAAGAAAAAGACATTTTGCCAAACTTTTAAATTTTAACATAAAATAAATTTTTCGAAATATCTACAGACACTTCGCCACACCCCTACTTTTTTCTCATTTAGTCGAAGAGAGTAAGTTGGACATTTGGACATTTTGCCACACCGTCGATTTTCTCTCATTTAGTCAAAAGTTATTACACTTCCGGTTGTTTCCGGAAAACATACAGTATCCTTTTTTGTTATATTACCGTAAGATTTTAAAGCAAAAAATTCAAAATGTAAAAATTAAAAAAATTAATTATCCAAAAATGTTTTCAATAATTTTCTTTTATTTTCCATTTTTAAATTTTCTTTAAAAAATTTTTCAATTAAAAATATTTTTTAATTTTTGTGCTAATTACTTTTGATAGGCTAAATATGGGAGAGAGAAAAATTTTTTTCTTTTTTTCCTCTCCAAAAAATCTCCAAAAAATTTTCCCATTTTTATTCTCTACTAAAAAATGCGTATTTTATATATTTTGGAAATTGGTGAACGTAAAACTAAATGTTTTGGGTGTTTAAGTTGTTCTAATCGCTCTCTCTGTATTTTCTTTTGTATTTTACAACTTGTTGTTGTTGGGTGTTCTTTGTTTCAGGTTAATTGTTTTTCTCTAAACTTTCTCAAAGTTTTGTTTAACGACTTGAACGACATTTCGTCACACTGTTGATTTTCTCTCATTTAGTCGAAGTAGTTCCGGTTGTTTCCGGAAAGTCTTTCAGGTTTTCCGGTTGTTTCCGGAAAATCTTTCAGGTATTCCGGTTGTTTCCGGAAAATCTTTCAGGTATTCCGGTTGTTTCCGGAAAATCTTTCAGGTATTCCGGTTGTTTCCGGAAAATCTTTCAGGTATTCCGGTTGTTTCCGGAAAAGCTTTCAGGTTTTCCGGTTGTTTCCGGAAAATCTTTCAGGTTTTCCGGTTGTTTCCGGAAAATCTTTCAGGTATTCCGGTTGTTTCCGGAAAATCTTTCAGGTATTCCGGTTGTTTCCGGAAAATCTTTCAGGTATTCCGGTTGTTTCCGGAAAATCTCTCTCCGTTTTGTTTAACAACCTGAAAGTTTTCTCAAGATATCAGAAACCCCCGAAATTTTCAAAACATCAAAACCCCCAAAAATCGTCAAAACACCCTATTTTACAGCACTTATATTCTTGGTCTCGTTTCGGACACGTTTTCAAATGCAATTCAAATATTACCGCGGAGGCTACTTTTGACGAAAGACTGTTAGCCTATGATATTGTAATTTTTGATTTTGGATTAATGAATATTGTTTTGAAAATGTGAGAATTATTTTTTAATTTATTTTTATTTAATTTTGAAGGAGTAAATGTGTGGCAAATTATTTGGATGGAGGCTATTTACGTTTCTTTTGGTAGGGGATTTTTAAAATGAAATTTGACAGGAATCAGGTCGAACCTTACTTTTAGATAATGAAGGGCAGCTCTCCAATCCTCCACTTACAAAGGAGAGATTTTGGGTGTCCATGGGACTTCGGGATGAAATTTGGTAGACAGGTAGATCATACCCTTTCTATTGTAAATTTTGGACCATTTTCGCTGAATGGTACCCAAAAGCCTCTCCTTTGTTAGGGAAATTTTTTTGTTGGTATCTGAAAGTGAGGTATGGGAGGAACAGGCCAGATAGGAACTCTCGCTTACTAAAAATCGTAAAGTTTCCAAATTTCTTCCTAAAAAGGAGCCTAAAAATCAAATCTATTTATTTAAAGGTGTGTTGAACACACGTCTGCTTTGCTCATTCTTCTCGCTGTTTTGTGTTTTGATTTAAAAAAGATTTGGCTTTACTGGCCAGGTATTTCCTCCCAAAAATTTTTTTAATTCCCCCCATTTACAGCCCTTTTCATGCAGTCCTCTTTTGTATTAGGCATGGCTATTCTTTCAATGGCTACAACCCCAAAAATACTTGAGGCAATAAGTACTCGGGTTGACAGCCATTTAACAACTTTATTGAGTATTTATGTTTGTGGGGTATTACTTAATTGGTAAGGCTAAAATTATTTTAAAAAAAAACTTAAAAAATTGAAGGATGTTTACTCTCGTTCTCTGGCATCACTATTGGGATATGGAAAAAGTGGTTAGATCTCTAGAGGAAAATACCGGAACGGAACAGAGAACAATACAACAACATAGACGTAATAACCAATCTCTATATTATTGCTGAAAAGGGGAAAATTCTGAAAATAAATAAACTTGAATTTATTTATTAATCAGAATTTGTAATTTTTCCGGAAAATTGTAAATTCTGATTTAATTTACTTTTAAATTCTGATTTTCTATTTAATTTCTTTCCGGAAAAGAAAACTGTAGTTTTGTAGTAGTTGTAATTTTCTTTCCGGAAATTGTAATTTTTAATTCTGTTTTTTAATTCTGATTTGTTCTGATTTAATTCTGATTGTCCGTTATTAATTCTTTTTACAAATTCTGATTTTCTATTTGATTTCCGGAATTTGTAATTTTAATTCTGATTTTTTAATTCTGATTTGTATTTCTATTCCGGAAATAAAATAAAATATTCCGGAAAATAAATTATATTTTCTATTATTCTTCTTACAAATTCTGATTTTCTATTTAATTTCCGGAAGTTGTAATTTTAATTCTTTTCAAGTTTTTATAATTTACAAACCTGAATTTTTACTATAAATAACCTTTTTTACAAACTTGAATTTTTAAAATAAATTTTGTGATTTTACAACACAATAAAAATTAAAACTTTAATTTTTAAACATTTATTAAATTTTGTTTTTGTGTGTATTTTGATAAATATGTAGAGAATTACTGTAAACACCCCCAGTTGAAAATTAATTAAAAATTAATTTTATTGAACAGAAAAATTTTTCTAATTTAACTGGGATGTTAAAAGGTCATTAAACAAAAATTTAACCAACCAAAAAGAATAAAATTTAAAATTGAAAATTATAAGGTCTTTATAAAGTAGCCAAATCCAAAGTACCATTCACCGACAAAAAGTCTTTCCAATTAGTAGAGAAATTGTCTACCTTGCAAATGGTCATCACAATATATGAGTTGTCTCCTCGCTGTTGAATCTGATAGGGAAATAGGTAAAATTATTTAAGTTTTTAATTCTGATTTTTAAATTCTGATTAAAAATTAAAATTAAAAATTCTAAATTAATTTGCTATTTATTTTCCGGAAAGTTGTAATTTCCTTTCCGGAAAACTGATATATATTTTCATTCCGGAAATAAAATAAATTATATATCCCGGAAAATAAATTTGTATTTTCCGGAAATTGTAGTCATCAATTTATTCTACAAATTCTGATTTATATTTAATTTCCGGAAAGTTGTAATTTTGATTCTTTCCGGAAAATTGTAAATTCTGATTTTTTGCTAAATTCTGATTTGATATTTAATTTCTTTCCGGAAGAGGAATTGTAATTTTGTAGTAATTGTAATTTTTTCCGGAAAAATTCTGATTTATATTTTCATTCCGAAAAACAAAAAATATTTTATATTCTATTTTCCGGAAATTATAAATAATTCATTTCACAATTCTGATTTTTATTTAATTGCCTCCAAGTTTTCTAAACTTACATTGTAACCAACACTATTAGGATTAATTTGCGTCGGGAAACGTCCAATACTAACAACAAAACGTTTACAATCTTCTGACCGTTTACTCATTGCAGACTTGTCACGATAAACTTCCATTAACAAAGACATACTCTGTTCAGTTAAAGAGTATTGTCCAAACTTAACATTTGATGCTAAGGCAAAAGGGTCTTTTGATTTGATATGTAGCCAACGCTTTAAAGTCAAAAGGAGGCCTCCACGTTTTTTCATTCCCGGCACCATTATTGTCATTATTACTGAAAAAAAAATAATTTTTAAAAATTAATTTTAGTTGAGTACCTTTAGTTCCCGTATCTTGCATAACTGCCAAAGGTGCGTCAATTTCACCCCGAGAAGTGGTAGCTGATGCCATTTATTTTTAAGAATAAATATTTTTTTTAATAAAAGGATATGTCTAAAAATTAATAAAAATTAAAGAAAAAATTTTTTTGATAAAAAAAAATAAATAAAAAATACAAGGACAAAAAGGCTTTTTTCCGCTGCTAGGAGACTAGTACAATAATTAAATCAACACAATTAAAAAATACAAACACAGTCTTGAACGATTTTTAAGCCTAAAAGAATGCGCGAATTTGAAAAAACCAAGAGAAATAAAGTAGAAATAATACTAAATATTTTTAATAATAAAAATGTAAGGCTTCGAGAGACGCATGAAAAACATTAACAATAAAAATAGCAAAAATATTATATGGCTGCCACCATTTGTTGAGGGAAAAATCTTTATAAGGAAGAGGTTAAAGACAACATTACAAAACAAACAAACAGGTCTTGTCTCTATTTTTAGTTGAGTTCAGAATTGAGTAAATATATTTTGAGGGAATGTTTGTACAATGAACTCACAACCAGAACAATTAAAATATATATTAAAGTTTTGAATTTTATTTTACAAACCTTCCGGAAAGAGTAATACATTTGTAAAATAAATTTTCCGGAAAGAATATAATTACAATTTGTAAAAAATATTCTACCGGAAGAAATATCTATTACAAACCTTCCGGAAAGAATTTGTAAAATGTTTTCCGGAAAGAATATTAAAGGAATATATATTACAATTTGTAAAATAATTTGTAAAATAGTATTCTACAATTGCAGATAATATTTATTCCGGAAAACATATTCTATAAACTTTCCGGAAGAATTTGTAAAATAATTTGTAAAATAGTATTCTACAATTGCAGATAATATTTATTCCGGAAAACATATTCTATAAACTTTCCGGAAGAATTTGTAAAATAATTAATGTCTCCGGAAAGAATATACAAATTGTAAAATAATATTCATACCTGAAAGAATATTTTCACAATTCCGGAAAGAATATATTAAAAAAATAATATTCTACAATTGTAAAATAATATTCTTTCCGGAAAGACATCATTTTACTTATTCTTTCCGGAAAGAATATTGTAGAATCTCTTAACAAAGTTTTAACAAATTTTAAAACATAAAAAAAAAATAATTGATTTTTTAAAAAATATCAAAATTTCATAACGACAGTCTAATTATGGTGAAATGAATATAAAGAGTAAGTATGAGCAATAAAATGTTCGATAGAAAAATAAAATTTGAGAAAGTCCCCCCAAAAACAAGTTTTAAAAATAAAATGGCCATCGAGAATGACAAACTTTGTCCTAAATATTATATTGCAATTGAGACAAAATAAAGTAAATAAAACAATAAACAGCTGTGCTTTTAATAGATTATTTATATGAGATTATAAATGCCCGAAAATAATTATGTTTTAAACTGACCCAATTATAAACAATCGTTTTATGTAAAAATAAAAATCAGAATAAAAATCAGAATTTGAATAAAAATCAGAATTTGAATAAAAATCAGAATTTTTTCTGAATAAAAATCAGAATATAAAAATCAGAATAAAAAGCAGAATTCTGAATTAAAATAAAAATTCTGATTTTAAAATAAATTTCTGATATACCTATAAATAATAAAAATCCTTCCCTATTAAAAACAGCTTATAAATTAAAAATAATTTTAAAAACAGGCAAAACATCCCCCAGTTTATTTGTTTTTCTCCCTCGTGTATTTGTCATATCTAATTTTGAGGAAAATTGCCGATGGGCGTCTGTCTCTAAAAATATCTAAAAAGTAAACAAAATGTCTAAAAAGACGTTATTGAGTCAATTTTGTTTTAACCGCAAACTGACCTAATTACTTAAAACAGAAAATAATTTGGTCAATTTAACCGGAAGAAATAAGAAAATAAGGAAATTGAATATAAAATTTCCGGAAGAAATAAATATTTTTCCGGAACAACCTAAATTGTGATTTAATTCTTTCCGTAAAATTGTAATACATACTATATGGTGCTTTTTCCGGAAGGAATATATTTTATTGTTTCCGGAAAGTTTCAGGAAAAGAATTCTAATTAATTTTAGTTTCCGGAAATTCGGAGTGTGTGAAGCGAAATTCTGATTTTATACCATAAATCAGAATTAAAAAATTTGACCGAAGGGTAGAATTCTGATTCTATTTCATTTCCGGAGTTTTAGGAAAAGTAAAATTCTGATTTTATTATTTCCGGAAAATTATACATAATACCAACAATAACCTTTTTCCGGAAAGTTGTAAAACTATTACGTCTTTTTTCTTCCGGAATATGTAAATTCTGATTCATATTTTTGTATTTTATTTATGACTAGAAGAATAACATTTCTGGTTATCGATAACATTAAAAAATATGGGAAATTTGTAAAACCGCTATTTGGAGTGTTTGCTGTAGTAGGTGTGCGCCTCTCAATATTTTTCCCTCATGCGAAAAATTTTGATTGGGGAAACAAAATATAAAAATGCTAAAAAAAGGAGGCGATTGAGTGAGTGGATGAAGAAAAATGAAGTGACTAGTAAAAATCCCCTCCCATCCTCCTTTTATTCTCGAGACCCTTTTAAGGGAAGGGCGCTACCTCCACCACCACCACCGCCATTTTTCAGCCTTTTTAAAGTAAAAAAAATATTTAAGTAAAACTAACAGTCATCATCATCTTCTTTTCGTCTTGCGCACGTCAAAATGTGTCGATAGGCGGATTTTACCTTTTTATGGGTGAGTAATGAAGAATTAAAAATAAAAATAAATGATTGAGTGGAGAAAAGAAAATGCTTGACCAATCTCAAGGTTAAAAATAATTAATTGATATATTAATAAATGAACTGACTTTTGGATTAATTGGTTGAAAAAAGAGAAAAAGGAATTTTATTAAAAATAAATAGGTTAAATTACAATTATTTACAAAATCAGAATTTTTGTGTTTTTACAACTTTATAAAATCAGAATTATTAATTAAACTTAACGGTCAGTTTGAGTTTCCTCATAAAATCAGAATTTAAAAAAATCAGAATTAAAAAATCAAAATTTAAAAAAATCAGAATTTAAAAAATCAGAATTATATAAGATCGGAATTTTATAAAATCAGAATTAAAAATCAGAATTTTGTAAGGTCAGAATTATATAAAATCAGAATTTTGTATATTCATTTATAACAGAATTTTAAAAATTTCCAATAGCCGTTTCAGCTTCTTCTAAAAGTTGGTGTGCTTTTTCTAATACCGCAGAATTTGCATCGTTTAAATCTTCAGGAAGAAAGAGAAGAAAAGTGAGGGCAGCAAGAGGAATATAACTTTGAAAATATTTTAAAATTAATTTTTTTAAACTTTTTATTTACTGTTCAAAAGCATCTGTAACTCGATCCAAAGTTATTTCTTTTTGAAAATCGGCATCCGCTCCAAATGATTGTAATCTTCTGAAAAACAAAATTGTAATTTGTTAAAAAAGTTTTAAAATTCTGATTTATTATTCTGGTTTATTTTGTACTTTTAATGAAATCAGAATTTTCTGAATATTTTTTCAGAACAGAATAATAAAAATCAGAATTTTCCAGTACAGAATATCTAAGACCAGAATTTTCAGAAATTCTTTCAAATCAGAATTTTAACCAGAATATTCAAAATCAGAATTTCCTTTTACTTTAATAATTGGTAATGGTAATATTGAAGTAATTTAACGAGTTGTGTTTCATTGCGCTCCTTGGTTGGCATATTCCAACAAATGCATTTGGCCAAATCTTCACCAATACATCCACAATGTGTTTCTGAAACAGAAATAATTTTTAATTTTTGATAATTTTCAGAATATTTTTTCAGAAAATTTTCTGAAATTTTTCAGAAATTCAAAAATTCTGATTTTGAATATTCTGATTTGAAAAGAATTTTCTGAAAATACTTTTTCTAGCCCCCCCCCCTTCCTCCCAGAAAACTTACGTGTCCAATCAATCAACACGATTCCCTTCTCCAAATTTGTATTTAACAATTCATGGGTATTCTGTTTATTATTCAAATAAAAAAAGAAATGTGAAGCAATCGGATTTCCATGTACAAGACATTCAGGAATACCAAATTGAGCACCATTTTTGGTTATATAACGTTGTAAATTGTTATTTTGAGTTAACATTTCTAACAACTAAAAAAAGTTTTTTCCTTGAAAAAATTTTTTTTCGGATTTTTAAACTTATATTTTCTATAAATTCTTCCATTTTCCCCATTCTTTTCATTCAAAAATGTTTCAATAAATCCTTTTAGTTGAACATAAAAATATTGGGGGAGTTCAGCATCTCCGACAATTTTTAGCCATTCATCCTTTTTTATCATTGAGAGAGCGTGGAATTGTGCTAGAATGCGCAATATGCCTCGAATCCCTTTAAAACAAAATTTAAAAATCAGAATTTTGTATTATTTTAATATTTTACAAAACCAGAATATTTATTAAATCTAATTTAATAAAAAAATCAGAATTAATAAATCAGAATTTTCAAGTTTACACACCAGAATTTTGTATTTTATTATTAATATGTAAGCAGAAATGTGTTTTTCTTTATTTTTACAAATCAGAATATTGTATTTTTAATGTTTTACAGAATCAGAATTTTGTGTTTTACTTAATTTCAGAAATCAGAATTTTGTATTTCTTAATATTTTACAAAATCAGAATTTGTATTTATTATGCATATTCTGGTCAGAATTTTCAAATTTACAAACCAGAATTTTTAAGTTTATTTAAAATCAGAATTTTGTATTTTATTATTAATTTGTAAATCAGAATATGTGTTTTTTTGTATTTTTATAAATCAGAATTTAAAATACCTTCAGCAGAAATTCCTTCAGTAATTTTCCCAGTGCGTGCCCTATCGCTAAGATCTTCCATTAAAAGAAGAGCACTACATGATTTTGACCATTTTTTCTTTAAAAAATTAAATTTTGAATTTACTTCAAATTAAAAATTACTTTAATTACAAAAATGCGAGGTATTGCAATTTTCTTGTGTTTTGAAAGCCATTCATATACTTGGCATTCTCTTAAAATTCTGATTTTTATTTACCACATTTTTTAAAATTTTACCTTCTAAAAAGGTCAGAACCAAGCTTTGATTGCTATAAAAATCAAAATTAATTTTCAAAAAAAATTCTGATTCTGAAAATCTTGCCTCGGGCGAGTCGTCCTCATTAGCTTCTGATATTTTCAGAACAACACTTGTAGGCAATTTCTGATTTTCCCACCCAAAAGTTATTTTTAAAACACAAGTACGGTCAAGATCTTTGAAAAAAATTTAATTGAAATTCTGAAAAAATCAGAATTCTGATTAAAAAAAATATTTTCTGTCACCTTTTTCATTTGTATCATTAAGCCTTTCAACTATCCACTGAGGTTCTGGTTCGTTTGGACATTTAAATTTTTCTATTAATCTTTGGAAAAGCCATTCAAAAGAAACTTGGGTTCCACAAATCCATTGTCGACGAGGTTCTTGTTGTTCTTCCGGAATGGGGGAGACAAAACTGAAAAATACAGAAAGAATAAAAAATTCTGAAAGAATCAGAATTTAGAAAAATACATAGAAAACACACTTGTTTCTTATAAAAATCAGAATTCTGATTTTTAATTCTGGTCAAAATTCTGATTCTTAATTCTGATTAGAACTAATCCTGCTTTTAAGAAAAATCAGAATTCTAAATGCAGAAAAATACTCAGAAATAAAATCAGGAAAAAAATCAGAATTTTAACAAAACAAAATTCTGATTCTTAATTCGGATTAGAACTAACCAGAATTTTAATTTCTGATAAAAATCAGAACAAAAATAATAAAATACAGAAAACACAAAATTCTGATTTTTGTATTTTTAAACTAAACTCACTCAGAATTTGCAGAAAGAATAGAAGGTTGAGGGGATCGACTACAATTTTTAATTTGTTGTTGATTTACAATAAAATTTTCATCATTCACAATTGGATTACTCGAAAGATGAGGTCGAAGCATTTCGTGAATAAATGTTGTATTATTATTTTCTTTTTGTAATATTCCAAATCCATTGCAAAATACCCGATTCATTACAATATTCCATCCTTTAGATTTTATTTTTGAATTTTTAATATTTTCTGTATTTTCGCTTATAGTATTATTTTTATTTAGTGATCTTGCACTTTCTGTTGATGATACTTGACAACCCATCTATCTATTGTAATTAATTCTGATTTTATAACTGAAAAAACACAAATAAAACACATTCTGATTTGTAAAATGCTCTTAAATTAAAACTTGGAAAATACATTTTATAATTTTTAAATTCTGATTTCGCAAATTCTGATTTGTAATCTCAAGTTTGTTTAAAAACAAAACACATTCTTAAAGAAAATAACCTTAAATTCTGATTTGTAAAATTCCAAAAAGTTTTGGTTTTGTAAAACTTGAAATTTCTGGTTTTGATTTTGTAATAAATTCTGATAAAACCTAAAAACAAAACGCCCAAGTTTAAAATGGAAGATTAAAAATTCTGGATTGTAAGAAGAAATAAAATTATTTTTCACGTCTATACAAAAATTCCCTGCTGTTTCTTTTCCAAAAATAATTTTAAAAAATTTCCAAAAATATTAATACAACAATAAAAAAATAAATACTTTCATTTTTACTTCCTTAATATTCCTTTTATTAATTTTGGCCAAATATATTTAAATGAACGTGAAATTCCAGCTGTGAAGGCATTTTTAATTGATTGGTGTTTGCTTGAATGACCAACAATTTTTTGTAAAACTAAATCTAGTCTTTCTGGGACATCATAACGATGAGAAATGTGGTAAATTAATTCCTTAAAAATTAATTTAAATTTTTTAAAGAATTTTTTTAATTGAAAAATTTTGAGGGACAAAAACCAGAATGATTTTTGGAACCAAAAAAAATCAGAATATTTTTTGAAACAAAAATTAAAATAATTCCTGATTCAAAAACCAAACAGAAATCAGAATAGCTTTTTGGGACAAAAATCAGAATAAAAATGAGAACAAAAAATCAGAATAATTTCTGAATCAAAAATCAGAATAATTTTTGGACCAAAAATCAGAAGAAAATCATAAATCCTCAAAAATCGGAAGGTTTAAAAGATTAAAAAAAAAGAAGAACAAACCTCAATATCCAAGTTAGTATTGTATCGTCTAAACCTCCTCGAAGGGTAATAAGAATTACAAAGGCCTCTTTGTACAAAATAGGGAAGCATTTGGAGACGATGAAATACTGTTTGGATTGAACTTGAAAATTAAAAAAAATTTTAAATTTATTTTAAAAATTTTCCTACTTATCCTGTTCAATCATTTCATCATTTTCCACCAAAATTTGTTTATCACTAAAAATAAAAAAAAATTAAATTAAAAAAAATTTTTTTTTGAAAATTTCTCAAACTTTTTTAATAAAGGAATATAAAGCATTCTGAGTTGTTCATTTGCACCTTCTACCAATTTATCAATTTTTCTTGAATCTTCTGCCCATCCCATACGTACATCTCCTTTGTAGGAAAGACCGACTATTTTGTGGAGAAATTCCTTTAAAATTTTGGGAAAAAATTTTTTCGTGAAGTTTTATTAAAAAACTTAGGTAGTAAGCTATTTGTAATAATAGTTTTTCAGTCGATAAATGTCGGAAGCTTCCCAGCCTCACGGGTTGAGAAAAAAGTTCGATTTCGGATCGAATTTTCAAAATCTTCTTCGAATTGGATTTTGGGCCGGGTCAGCACCGGGAGATTAGGAGGAACATCAGGAGAAAGAAAAAAAGTTGGGTCGGGTTCTGGCTTCCCTATTTTATACAGAGGCTTTTTCTCAAAAATTTCTTGGGTCGGGGGTTCTGGTTGAAAAAGAGAATTCGGATAACCCGTGACATCCCCTGGGCAGAGGCCCACAGAATTTTTTAAATTAAAGCCTTACTTTAACACTAAATTTATCAGGTAACAATAACAAAGATGCCTGTACAGCCATCCATCTATTGTCATTAATTGCTTGCCAAATTGGTCTATTAGGTTCTTGACCCAAATTTTGGTTATTTGGCCATACAAGAACGTTCAAAACAGGTTTGTGTAATCTACCAGCAATATATAATTTTGGCCAGTCTAATAAATCCGCTTCAAAGTCTTCTGTGTCAATTACTCCGTATTTAATGAGACGACCTTTAAAAATTGAAGGGATTTTTTTGATTATTTTTTAGGGTCCAAAAACAAAATTTTGAATTGGGAGAAATACTCAAAAATAATTTAAAAAGGCTGGACCCTGACCCCGTTTAACTCCTAGCCCCAAATCCCTATATAAATTTCAACCCGGATCACGAACGATTTTGTCTAACAATAAACCGCCCCTGATATCCACCCCGATTTTAAAAAATTAAAAATATTTTAAAAAAACCTCTAGAAGGTATCAAAGTATTATAAAACAATTTAGCTCCTTTAGGAAATAAAAATCCATCTCGTTGAAACCAGTACAAATTATTTATTAATCTTTCGGTTTTAAAAAGACGCCAAGGAAGTGAATAATGTGCTGGATTCCTCAATTTAATTTAATTTAAAGGAAAAAAGAAAAAATTTAAAAAAATACCAAAGCTGGTTTTTTTGATGAAAAAGCATTGAATTGTTACATACAAGAATAAAATCAACCTTAAAAATATAAAAATAAAAATTGGGAAAAATTAAATTTTTAAGAATATTAATTGAAAAAAGATTCCGCAACTCGCAATCTTTAAAAAAAATCCGCAAACGCAATCCGCAACTCACAAATGCAAAAAACTCAGCAATTTACGCAATCCGAAAATGCGTGCAGCCTTTGAATTTCAACCTCCCTTATTGAATTTTGAGACTTAAATTAGGAGAAAACAACTTCCAGCCAAGAAAAATTTTTTGGAACCGATAAAAATATTTTTTGTGAGTAGTGAGTCGTTTGGTTTAGTTGGAAAAGTTTTAGTATTACAACAAAAACAGGTCCAAGGTTCGGTACCCAGTGGCGGTAATATTTCTTAAAAAGCATTGGAAAAGTGTAAATATGAGAAAAACGGTGAGAAAAAATATTGGTGGGCAAAAAAAAATTTTTAACCCCCAAAATATTAGAAGAAACCCCCCTCCCCCCCCCCACAAAAAATATTAAAAAATCTAACCATTTTTTCTTTTTGATTTTCTCCTTTTTGTGGAATAGCTCCAGATCCATAAGCAAAAGCATAACAAACTTGATCCAAAGGGAGAGAAGCACCAAATAATAAATCTAAATAATCATCATTGCAGCAAATATTGAGAGAAGTTTGGGTATTTTCTGGTGCTGGTTGTTTTGAAAATGGAGGGAACATTTTTTGAAATTGAATGGCTAATTCAAAAATTAATTTTTAAAAAATTTAAATTAAAATAATTAAATTGAATTTTTAATTACGAGTGAAAAAATAAAGAAAATTTTAAACAAAAAATTTTATTCGGAAAAAAATTTTTATTTACCATAAAAGAAGAAAAAAAGTGAATATTTAAATTAACAGCAAGTTTATTTTTAAACCTCAAAAATTGTTCGTCTCTTCGATTTCTCAAAAATTAAATATTCTTTTCAATCGTGCCCATTAATTTCGACTACGTCTTGGACTGAAAATTGAATTATAAAAATCGACAAAAAATTTTTTTCAAACCTAATCAGGCCCGTAAAGAGGATTTGCTGGGGAGGGGGCCAAGGGGGAAATTTTTCTGCGGCGAATTTTTGGCGCCGCAGGCAAAAATTTTGAGAATTTTGGGGATGTAGACGAAAAAATTTTAAGAATTTTGAGGGCTTTAGAGAAAGAAAATTCACTTTTTCTCTCAATCCTCTCCCAAAAATTCTTCCTTTTCCGCATTTCAGGGAGGGGGGTTCCCTTTAACTCCCCATGGTTACTTGCCTGAACCCCCACCCACCTCCTACCAAATTATAAAAAATTTCAAAAATTAAAAATTAAATTTACGTTTGTGTTTGGACATTATAAGCTCCACTGCTGAGAATAATAGATTTAATTGTAGCGTTGAGTTCGTCCTGTTTTTCTTGCAATTTTCTGATGTCCCCAGTCGCTTCATTGTGAAGTCGATTAAAATGGTCGTAATTGACAAACTAAAAATAAATATTTGTTAAGTAGAAACGTCCTGAGTCATTAACGTAGGATGACTCAGGACAAAGGAAAATCATTTGGGGAGAGTGGATTTTAGATTAAAAGATTTAAAAGACGCAAAAGGGTCAAAAATCTCAACCTTCAAATTTTCTAAAAATCTCAACTTCCCCAAAGAAACCCCTCACAAATAAAATTCAAATTTAAAACCTTAGCCTCTACCAAAGCATTTTCACATCGCAAATTTGAATTGTCATGTTGAGAGTTTAAACTTTCACGTTGTGAATTTGACTTTCCACTTGAACTTTGTTGATGATTTGTACGTCTTGGAGTTTGATTATTCATTGTAGCAAACTCTTATAGAAATTTATAATTTATCTAAACTAAATTTTAAAAATTAAAAAAATAAAGAAAAAAATCCGTTCGCCTATCCCTCAAAGGAAAAAAATTTTGTTTGAATACCATTTTGTCGTATTTTAGCCTAAGTACCGTTTTGTCACGTCCCATTTTGTCGTAATTTAGCCTATGTACCTTTTTGTCGCGTACCATTTCTACCAGAAATGTAACTTTTCTAAAGCTGTTTAATTATCTCTTTCTCTGATTTTCTTCAAATTAGACACAAAAATATAGAATGCCAAAAAATTAATTTAATAAAAATTAAAAGGCGATAATTTAAAAACGTGTCTATTATTTTTTAGAAATTTTGAAGAAATTTTTTTTTTAAATTTTTTGGGGGGATTTTATTTGTTTTTTTGCAGAGAAGCTCAGAAAATGTCGCTTTATGAAGAAGAAAATGAGACGGTCGTTAAAGAAAAGGAGAAGGAAGGTTTGAAAATTTTAGATTTTTAGTTAAATTTTTAAATAAATTTTCTCAGATTCTTCACAAAATATAATGAGCAATAAAATGAATTTGAGCTTTTTAAAATCACAATTGGAAGCTAAAAAGGCTTTGCTTCAAAAATCTGCAGCTGCACAAAATCAGGTTTTTTTATTTTTTTATTTATTTTTTTGAGTTTGGCTTCCTCCAATTCAACCAATTTTTTTCGAATTTGTTTAAGGAGGGATAGATTTCATTGGGTAGTATTTAAAATGCCTAGGGGATTGCTTAAGGTCTTTAAAACAATAAGTAACAGCGTTGGGGGTCCAATCCGGCCCGGTCCTAAATATCGAGCCGGGCATTTAATTTTGACCCGAAAAAGGCTCGGTCGGGCCGGCCCGATAAAAATGACCCGAATGTCGGCCCGACTCGAAAACCCCAACCATAATAAGTAAGGTTAGCCAGGCTCAAGAATGTGGTATCCAAAAATTTGTTAGGCCTCTGGTAGAGACTGGATTGGGAAGGGCGGACGTAAAATATTTCAATGACCGAGTTTTTTAAGATCTCGTCTCGGTCTGTTTTTAACCTCAGGTTTGATTCCTGCTTCTGCTAATCCTTTTCTTGACATTACTATTTGAGATCGATATTTTCAAAAATCCTGGATCTGGATTTTGGTTTGGATCTGGATAATCTGGACAGGATTCGTGACTGAATCCAGGAAAAATCCAGACTGGATCCAGATCCTGACCGATCTCTAATTGCTATTCTATTTTTTCTTATGAAAATATTTTTTAAATTTTTAGAAGAATTTACAATCCCAACAACACCAGCAACCTCCTCCCACCCCAACAATTCCAACAACTCAAGTAATTGAACAACAATCAAATTTACCAGAACAAAAACCGTTGATTTCCAATCTCAAACCACAGCAAAAGAGTACATTTAAATTAAAAACACACAAAGCTTTCCCTCTTCCGCTTGATTCGTCTGGAGCTTTTTCAATTATTCCGAAAGCGTTTAAGGAAGACAAGGTTTTTTTTAATTTTTTATGATTAAAATTTAAGCCCCCCTCCCTAATTCTAACATGTTGGAATATTTGATTTTTTCACTAGAATTGTCCCAGGCTCGTAGCTGGAGGTAAAATTATCCCATCGCTCCGTGGCACGCGGACATATCGGGATATTTCAATGTAAGAACAAATACCCTACTGATTTCGGAACGGCCATTGGGTCTTGGATAGTATATTGTCCGGAATAGAGTTTTTATGTTTTAGAACAAACGTAAACACGCAAGAAATTATTTTTGTCACCACAATCCCGATATGTCCGTCCCTATATGTCCGCACCCGTAGCTAGATTATTTATGTAAGGACTGGGTGTTGTTGTGACGTATTTGTACTGCTGTCTGATGGTTTTTTTTGGGGGGGGGGGAGGGTTACTAGACTCAGGGAAGGGGGCTTTCTACTTATCGAAATCACAAACATCCCTAATCTTTTAAAATTTTAAACTTTTTTACTTGTAAATTTTCTTTAAAAAAATTTTTTTAAAGGTTTTTCTTTTTGGTGAAATAATGATAGATGATGAATATAATCCAACAGCCCCAACAGATTATTCTATTTTTAAACAAAAAAGGTTTTTTTTTAATTTTTAAAATTAAAAAAAAATTTTTTTTAAGAGAACAGCAACGCTTAAAAGAAAAAATAGCAAAAGAAATTGCTGATAGAATTGCTAGAGAAGCTTCTGAAGAGGAAGAAAAAAGGAAGAGAGGGGCCGCAATTGCCCCACCAACTTCATTTATGGTTAAAGAGGAACCACAAATTCAGGTTTTTTTTGAAGATTTTCTATATTAGAGAGGGGAATTGGGAATGAGAAAACTTTTTTGGAGGGCTTTTTTTGGAAGAAAAAACTTTTTTGATTATATTTAATGAAGATCTTGGCTATTTCACTTAAAATTTAAAAATACCTTTTAACTTCAGTAACTCCCTTTTTTCTATTTTTTCTGGTTTTTCGTTTACTTCATTATTTTCCGAACCCTCTCGTTTCCCTTTCTCTATTTTTTTTAAAAGACTCATTGTCGGACACTTGGTTTAGGCACTCAAAACTTAAAATTTTAGAACTATTATAAGTTTTGATTTTCATAAAAATTTTTTTTGATTTTCCGATTGGATCCCTACACCTTTTCTGTTAGTTTTAAGTTCAAAAATTCTTTAATATTTTTTTCTTATTTTTCTCGCTCATTTTTTTAATTTCCATTAGCAGCAACCTCAACCCCAACAACAGCCACAAATTGATCATCATGAAAGCAATGAAAAATTGGAAAAACATTTTGGAAAAGGTGTTTCTAGAGGTTTGGGTGTAGCTGCAACAATTATGTCAAAAATGGGTTATCGAGAAGGTTCTGGACTTGGAGCTAAAGAACAGGGGATTTGTAGAGCATTACAGGTTTTTTTTTTGAAAAATTTTTGAAAAATATTTTTAAAAATCCTTTGAAGGTCCAAAGAACTGGAAGAAATGTTGGTTTAATTGTTGGAGAAGAAAAAGCCTCTGCTGTGTTTACAAGTTTGTCTGAAGAAGGGGGAAATAATGATGAGGGAAGAGAGCAGCAGCCTACGCCTTGAAAATGTTTGTGGAGAAGGTTGTTGAATATTTTTTTAGTTTTTTTAATTTTTTAAAAATTTTTTTCTGACATGAGAATTTATTTTTTGTTTTTATTTTTCGAAATTTTAAACTGTTTTTCTTTAAAAAAATTTTTTTTTGGAATTTTTAAAAAAATTTTTCCTGACTAATAAATTATTTTAAATTAACAAAAAAAACTCCAATTAAATTAACACAAACTTTAATTTTTATTTTTGACAAAATTTAAAAATTTTTGGGAATGAGAGACTTAAAAAGATGAGTAAAAAAAGGAGCGAGAGCATATTTTAACAATTTGGAAAAAATTTTTTTTTGAAAATTTTTTAAGGGGAGGAATGCTGCAAAAAATGTAGATGGGTAAGAGAATAATAGGCGGCGATTTTCTTTTCAATTTTTTTTCTTTTAAAATTAACCAAAACGAAGAAAGTTTGGGTTATTAGATTGACGATATTCTCTTTCAAAGGCTTCAGCTTCTGATGGAATATCTAGAAAAAAATTAAATTTTTAGGGGAATCTTTAAGAAAATTTCAAAAATACCTTCAGCTCCTCTTCCAAATCTTAAAAAATTATTTCCTTTATTTCCACCACTACTTCGGCCAAATCGAAGATAACTTTGGTCGACTAACCCCTTATTGTGTTGTTGTTGTTGGTTACCCAATTGTCTTCCAAATCGTAAAAAATTTGGGTCGTATGGGGCTGATCTTCCTTTAAAAAATTTTTTTGAAAAATTTCTGGGCCTAAAAAAATTTTTGAAATTTTCCCTACCAAATCTAAGAAAATTTGCAGATTGTCCAGCAGCACGTTTAATCCCTTCCTCATTTGATGGGGCAGATCTGCCAAACCGTAAAAAGTTTGGGTCTGCATCTGACCAGGAATTCAACGCCCAGGGCCCACTCATAAGCAAAGAATTTCTGTTGGCACTGTTAGCACCCAAAACTGACATCTAAAATTTTTTTATTTTTTAGTCACAGTTGATTGTGTGATCCTCGCGGAAGTCTCATAGTTGAAGAGAATTCCTCAGAGATTAGGGAGGGACAGTTTCTCTCTCTCAACTAGGTTTGGGGCAGTTCCCCCTCTCTCTCAACTAGGATTGGGGTATTCTGAGATATCCTCCTTGTATATTCGGGCATTTATTCTTATCCATGTAAGCTTCTCTAGATAGCTCCTAGATCCTTTTTCCTACAATCTTAGAATCCTAGAACAATCTCTCTCGAGGTAAAATGAGAGATTCTCTCCCAAAATAGGATTGGGTGATCCTGAGACATCATCTGGGGGCATTCTTTCTGATCCGGGTCATATCCAATCATTCTTTCTGATGCCCGGATCCTTTCTTTTTAGATCTCTCTTTCCTTTTGACTCTTGAACTTCTTCTTCTTCCTTCCCTAGCCAAAATCCTTAATTTAAACTTCCTTCCTTATCCTTGATTTTTAATTTAAGCAGAAAGATATATTCTTCATTTACCTGTGCAACAAAAATTACTAGCAATCCAAATAAAGCCAATTCAGTCATGTTGCAATATCCCTTCATTTTTAAACGTTGAAAAAAAATTAAAATAAATCTTTTTACTCGTTTATGGGCAAGATTCCTTTAAGAAAAATTATTTCTTTTTAAAATAATGACTATTTATATTTCAATGCATTATTAAATATCCCCATCTTTTATATATACTTTTGTTTGAGGATTTTTTTAATAAAAAAAAATTTTTTTTTGTCCATTCAAATAACGTTTTTGTGGGGGGAATAATAAAATATTAATCCAATTTATTTGTCAGATTTTTTAAATAAATAAAATTGGTCAACATCTGGGACCTAAAAATATTCTTTTTTGGATTTTTCTTTTATTTATTTAATTTATTTTAATTTGAAAGACATTTTAAAAATGATGTGATTAATTAATAAATAAAGCAAGGGATTAGCCTCTGTTAAATTTCCATACTGTAGGGCACACTCAAATGGGCACTGAAACGGCTTTTAGTTAAATTTTACACTTTGAAATATCTAAAAGCGAAACAGTGTAGGAAAAGAAAAAGAGAAATAATGGCGGCCATTTTTTTGGCGGGCTTTGTTTTTCCTTTACATTTTTTTTGTTTTTTCTAACGAAGGGGTGGTATTTTGATGTTATTGATTTGTTTGCGTCTCTTGTTTATCAATAACCTTTTTGTTTACTACTTTTTGAGAAAAACATTTTGTGGACAGAGTCCAAAAATGAATTTTTATTCTAAAAACAATTTTTTTAGTGAACAAGCAATCTAAAATTTGATGAAGAATTATTTCATCAAAATGTTTCAACAACAACAACAAGTTCTTCAACAAACAAATTTTTATTTCAACGCCCTCCAATCAATGAATCATTCATTTCTTCATTAAAACAACAGTTGAAAGGATTCTTGTCTCCTTCAAATTCTCCAATTGTCAACAAAAATGGTTTAGGAACACCTTCATCAGCTCGAATGATGGAACAATTTGTAAAAATATTGGGAATTTGTTGCTGATGACTCCAGGTTTTTTTTGATTATCTTTGTGGTCACTTCTGGGGATCGGGGTCTTTTTGTGAGCCTGTAAAAGAGAATAGGTCCTCTCCTTTTTCCGATCCTGTCTGTTGATGGTGCCATGTTATTATAAGTCCATGTTCCCTTTGTCCACCGATCTTTTCCATTTGCTGACACAACAAATGAGTGTCAGGCTTATCATTGAACGGGGTGTTCCGGGATCGTTTTTTCCAATAAAAAATTTTCTTTTAAATAAATTTTTCCTTTTATAGAAATGGAACAATTGATTTGGACACAAATCCGACATTGAAAGATGGAACGCCGAAAAATGATTTGGATTTGGCTACAATGGAAGATAAACCTTGGAGAGGGTCTGGAGCTGATTTGATTAAGGTTTTTTTGAAAATTTTGGGAGGATTTTAACCTTAAGGGCCCACTTTTCCTTCCTACTTGGGGAGGGGGGTTTAGGTAAGGTTATCTCCGAGATTTGCAAGTCTTGGGTAACTCAACGGTGAGTCGCGTCGTTGTTTAAACGGTGAGTAGTCTCATCGTTGTTCGGTGTCGGGTCTCAGAGTTGTTTTGGTGTCGAAACGACGTCAGTTGTTTCCTCAACGATTCAACGGGGACTCATCATCGTTTCAACGGTTAGATTTTCTCATCGTTACTCAATGGTGGGTCTCATTGTTGAGGGCGGTGGGCGCGTCGTTGTTTAAACGGTGAGTAGTCTCATCGTTGTTCGGTGTCGGGTCTCAGAGTTGTTTTGGTGTCGAAACAACTTCGGTTGTTTCCTCAACGATTCAACGGGGACTCATCGTCGTTTCAACGGTTAGATTTTCTCATCGTTACTCAATGGTTCGTCTCATTGTTGATGGTGGATTTGCAATTTCGGATAGGAGTCTTGGGGGGAAAAGGGTTCTTTAAAAGGGAGAAAACGGGTTAATTATTTATTTGCTTAATTTTTTAAAGATAAACTTTTTTTATTCTTGTTTTATTTATTTGTGTTTTAAACAAATGGTAATTTAAAAGAGGATGGTTTACTTAAAAATTAGCTTATAGCGAAATATGTAGAATTCGACGTTGTCTCTTAATTTTTTTATGATTTTTCCATCTCCCTAGAAGATTAAGGAAGAAGTTCTTTTTTGATATCTTGCAGGTTTGCTATACTTTGTTCTTTTTCCTTTTCTTCTCATAATCAGTATCGATGGTTACAAAGAAGACACAGTTTTTCTTTCCCATTTTTCAATTTACACTCCTTTGAAGTTTCACAACTCTAGTGTCGCCCCTTTTATTTTATCGACTAGCCACATTTTTCCATCTTATTTTGTTAAATTATAAGCCGTTGATATTTCACGATGCTAGTGCTTCTAAACATTGCGGCCGTTTTTATTTTATTAATTATATTTCGTTAAATATATATTTTCCAATTATTTATCACTTTTGTTTTATTACATCGATCTACGTTGAGGTGATAATTTTTTAGATATTAGGACTCTGGTATTCCCTTTATAGATTTTTCACCAATTCTAGCAAAGTTGGATGTATAAGGTAGAGAAGTAGATGATGAAGATAGTGTGTGAGTAGAGATGTAAGTTTTAAATAAATGACATTTTGTCCCTTAGTTTAGAGAAAAATAAAAAGAAAATAAGTGGTTAGAGAATACAATAAATAAGAGTTGTCTAGGTCGGTTGAGTGCCAATTTCTGAGTGGGAAAAGCTACTGTATTCGAATAAAAAGTCTTAATTTTTTCTTAAGTATTTAATTAAAGGAGAGGGTCAGCAATCCATTAATCGATCAGAATTTGTTCCAATCCTTTGACAAAAGCAGAAATTTCTCTAGAAATATAAAGAACCGGAAATAAAACTAATACAAATATAGGAATTCGTAATTTTAAAATATTGAAAATCAGAAAATTGAAAATCATTTAATATTTTAAGCCTTCAACACAGCTTCATCATATCAAAGTTAATCCAGGAAAGATATAATTTATCGATTTTGCAGTTGCTATAATCGATAAATTTATACAGCAGCTATTGTGCTCTCAGAATGCAGCAATTACCGCCTATAAAAAATACCGGTTAGTAAACTGACCGTTGCAATAAAAGACCGAAACGGCCGAAGAAGTTAAAAGACCGATTAATTAAAATACCGTTGCAATAAAAGCCCGAAACCAAAAATGTTTTAAAAGACCGTTAATTAAAAGACCGGAATTAAGATTGGGTTAAAAGACCGCTAATTAAAAGACTGCTGCAATAAAAGACCGGAACAAAAAATGGGTTAAAAGACATTAATTAAAAGACGGAACGGCAAAAAAAGGCTTAAAAGATATATTCTATCTTTCCTTGATCAACTTTGATTAATGGATGATGAAGCTGTGTTGCAGGCCTAAAATATCAAATGATTTTCAATTTTCTGAACAGTGGCTTTAGCTCTCAAATAGCCGCGCTCAACAGACCTATCTGCATTCCTATCTTTTTGTCTCTAACTGCACTATTTCTTTTTTATAATTTCTCTAACTATGAGGAAAAAATGTCATTTATTTTAATAAAATTATGCCAAATCCAACGCCGATTTTTAAACAACGTAAAAATTTTCAGACGCCAGACCGCCCAGAAAATCGACGACCATCTAAAATCAATCAAAATTTGATTTATTTTAAACAAAATACAATAAAAAATATAAAAATTTAATTAAGAAAATAACATCATTCTATCTCCAGAAGCTCCTCCTCCACTCAGAGTTGTAGTTATTCCTCCTCCACTTTGTTCACTGCTTCCAAAGGTTTCAAATTTTGAATATCCAAAATCAAATTGTTCCAGCACATAAACACTGTCGCTAATTAATAATCTTAATTCTGCTGGTGGATTTGTTATTACCTTTGAAAGAAAAATTTTTCATGAAAGTTTAACCACACATTTCACCAATTCCACATTTTGCCAATAAGGCTAAAAACTCGCATTTTGTCAACAAGCTTATTGACAAAACGTGCATTTTTACCCCAATTGGCAAAATGTGTTTTTGGTGAAATATGGGCGAGCCGCAAACAAAATTCTTTTTCTCTTACGTATCGTTTGTTTGAATCCGCAGAAGCTTGGTCATGTAAACGATAGAGGCCAATACACAATTGTCCATGTTTTTTAAGTGCTATACTAAACATTTCTCCATAAGTTGAACCAGTACATATTCCTTCATAAGGTTGATCAGTTAGGGAAATTTGAGCAATTCTACATCGATCTCTGTTTGATAAAGTTTCGGGAGTGCTATAACCACCTTAAAAAGTAATTTAAAAATGATTAAAAAAATTAGAAATTCAAGTTATTTTTCTCTGCCCACACTATTTCTCATTTATCTTCTATAATTAACGGGACAAACTGTCATTTACTTATACTTACATTTAGCCAATACCATATTTTGCCAATAAGGCTAAAATCACTCTTTTAGTCAACAGACTGATGACAAAATGCAAATTTTTACCCTTATTGGCAAAATGTGGAATTGGTGAAATATTGACGAGCAGACATTTACTGCAATTAATTTATCTCTCTGCCTACACTATTTCCCAACTATATTTTCTCTAACTAATACAGACTGATTTAACATTAAAAATTAATGCTAAATTACAAAATCTCAAACGGACAAAAGACCCATACGGGCAAAATTTAACAAATTATCTAAACGACAATTGGCTTCAGTCCAAAAGATTTTCCCAGCCAAAATAGTACAAATTGTCGAACGGGAACTAAAAAATCTTCCAAACGGAGGTTTTTTGATTTCAAGACCCCCCCGTGGGACCCCTTTTCCCGTGTAAATATAAAAATCCACAAACCTCTAAGTCCAGCCCCTTCAGCCAATATCCTTTCCAATTCAGGCGTAGCTCCCCCAGTCACCAAAGTTCTAATTAAAGTAAGTGCAGAATCATTAAAATAAGTTGTTGACATTAAAGAATCTAATACAGAAATTGCAAAAGCTGTTCCACAAGCAAATGGTTGGGTTAAATATAATTCTGTGTCTGGCTAAAATTTTGAAAAATTTTTAAAAAAAATTTTCTTCTCTTTACATCATCATCATCGTCTTGATCCAAAAATTGAACATTTGAATCATTTACCAATTCTGTTATCATAGGTACATTTGTGCCACTTCTAACACCCATTAAAGGTCTCTAAAAAATTTTTTTTATTAAAAATAATTTCAAAAAGGGAAAGGCACTCGAACCAATCTCAAGGACTTATTTTGTGCATAACTTTTTAAATTCTTAACCGATTTAAATAATTCTTATACCATTCGAAAGCTCTAGATATGAGGATTATTTTTCCTAAAAGGATTAATTTGATCAGATCATTCTACAAAAAGTTATGTGGACGGAAAAGTCCATAAAATTTTTGTGGACTTATCCACGTAACTTAGAAAAAGAAGGACCCTCCCAACTTAAATGCCAAAAATTCAAAAATAAATTCGATAAAAACTTCTCTACAAACCTGACTTAATAAAGAAAAAGCTCCAGTATTTGGTAAAGGCACAGTTGGCACCACAACTCTTTGTACAGGTATTGTGTTGAGTAAACCTTCTTCAAATTCCATAGCCTTTATATTTAAACTGGCCAAAATAGCTTCTTTGTCTGCCAATGTTGGATCTTCATTTGGATTTGGAATTCGAGCACTTCATAGGGGAAACGGGGAAATTAAAAAAAATTAAATCAGAAAAGAAACCTTATAATAACACACATTACACACAAATTTATATTAACAGCACGCAAATCAGCTCGAGAAAGTGGATTGCCCTTTAAAGAAGAAAAAGAATTATTTAACAGAAAATATCCTAATAGAAGCTCTGGGCATTTACAATGGGTCTCATTGAGGGGCTTCTAAAAATGAGTTGACCGCCAACCTGAAGGTCAGCTCCGTAGTGGTCAACTGACTCTGGAGGTCAACTCCAAATTATTTGGGCGGATAAAGAAGACTCAAGATCAAAAAGACGTTAACCTGCTCCACTTTGCCTTAACCGACAGTACTATAAGTTAATTGTTCTTCTATCCCGTAATCCCACCCTTAATCCCAACAAATCCATCGATATCCCCTTTAATCAATACAAAACCTTATTTTATCCACCCAAATATTCGGAGACCTTCAAGGTCAGTAGGGAGTCTCATGGAGAGGCTTTTAGAAAGGCTTGGGCCTGTATTAGGTATTTTTAAAGACAAAAAACCTCTTCAAAACTCACATTTAAAATAGATATTTTAGGCAAATTATGTAAAGTTTTCCATTCATGCCTCAAATATTCAACATCCCCAACAATCACAACATGTTTTAATTCGTGATAATGAAAATTTGAAGACCTCAAAGGCATTATAAAATTTCTTAAACCAATTAATGGTGAATCCTTATCGGCAAATAAACAAACAACTACATGGCCATTTAATACAGTCATTGCTGCCTTTAAAAAAAGAAAAAATTAAATTTAAAAATAAGGTGTAAAATGGACGATTTAAGCAGATCCAATCATCTATTCCCGGCCATAACTTTTTTCAAAATTTATCTAAAATTCTGAAATTTTGCATAGACATTTCCAATAGTCCTATCTACCATCACAAAAATTTCAGAATTTTTGGTTTAAGTCAAGCTAAAAATACTAGGCGAAAACCTTGAAAAATACAAATTTCTTGTCTTTCATCAGCCATAACTTTTAGAATAATTAATCAAAAATTCCGAAAATTTTATATTGACATTCTCCAAAGTATAATCTATCCCCTCAAAAAATTTCAGAATTTCTGATTTAATACTTCAAGAGTTATATGATCGGAAAATACAAAAAAATCGTTATTTTTCGAGGTTTTTTGCCTATATTTTTAACTAGATTTGACCAAAAATTCTGAAATTTTTTGTGGAGGTAGTTGATAATTTTGAGAATGTCTGTGCAAAATTTCAGAATTATTCTTGAATTGTGTAAAAAGTTATGGCCGAAAAAAGGCAAAATTTTGAAAATTTTCCAAGGGTTTTCAACCATATCTTAAATAGAAACAAACAGAAAATTCTGAAATTTTTATTGAGGGTAGTTGATACTTTTTGGAATGTCTATGCAAAATTTCAGAATTTTAAAAAATTATTTGGCCAATTTAAAAATTAAAAACTTGAAAGATTTTAAGGCACGGACACCTTCCCTCCCCCTATCATTATCAAAAAATATTTTAAAAATTTAAAAATTAACCTGACTTCTATCCAAAATACACTCTTCAATACTTCTTGGATTACACCTTTAAATTAACAAAAGTTTAAAAATTCAAAAAAAAAATTAAAAAAAACCAATGAAACATTCCCGTCGAGTCATATTTCATTTCTTGTTGTTCAAACAAATCTGCTGTATTTATTAAATTTTCTTTTCCTCCATTTTCAAAATTAATTAATTGTTTTAATTCTGAATCCAATTTTGTTCCCATAATTGATCCATTTCGAATTTTTGTTGAAAGGGCGCCGGTTATTGTTGAGGCTTTAAAGAAAAAAATTTTAAATTTCAAAAAAAAATTTTTAAGAAAAACCTCTTTTCATTAACACTTTTCCACCTTTCCGGAATAATGACAAATTTTTACATTTACATTTTTTAATTAAAGAAACATCATAAACATCAGCATGGCAAATTTTGCACCAATAAAAGGCTCTAGAAAAATTTTAGAAATTTTTTTTCAAAGAGAAAAATAATTTTTAGAATAAAAAAAATTTCCCCAGACCAAAAAAATTTTTTCCCGAATATTCCCAGGCCAGAAAAATTTTAAAAAGTAAAAAAAAATTTTTTTCCAAGCTAGAAATAATTTTTAAACAATAAAAAACTCAACAAAGTAATTCATCATATTGAATAAAAAGGAAAACTCCCCAATTGCTTCCGTGGCGCAATCGGCAGCGCGTTCGGCTGTTAACCGAAAGGTTGGTGGTTCGAGCCCACCCGGGAGCGCTTTATTTTTTAAAAACTTTCTAATACTTTTTATCATTTAATTGATATTAATTTTGATAAAAATTGGAAAAAATTTTTACTTTTAATTTTTAAAAAATTTTTTACCTTTTAACTTCATCTGCTGATTGTGCAATAAAAAAGCCTTGAGTTTGTGGCAAAATGACGGTTACCGGACCTGAAATATCCAACATATTTTTATGTCGTTTGTTCAGTCTTTCAAGGATTAGTATTTAAAATAGCCCTAGAATTTTCTCTCATTCCGGGGAATTTTTTTTCTAAAAAAGGGCGCAAAACCTGATCGTCAACCACTAGTTAGGGGATTTCATTCCAAATCCTAGTCTTTTGCTTAAATAATAAAAACCTATACTTACCCGGATTTATCGCAATGCTGTAAAAATAAATAGAATTAAAAAAAATAATTTTTTTAATAAGAAACCTGCATTCCTTTTTATCTTCATCTTTTAATTCTATAGCCAAAAGTAAAAGTCCAAGTCGAGTAAATAAAAGGCTGAAAAAAAATAAAATAAATGAAAAATATTTAAAAAATATATTTTAAAAGAAATTTGAAAAATAAAAGATCGTAAAAAAATTTGTGATGCCCCTTTCTCAAATCTTAAAAAAATTTTTTCGGTTACACCTCTCCCCCTCTACCCCTACCCTGCCTCTTACAAGGGAACATATGTTACTGTCACCACGAATTCGGTATTTTTTTTGGTACCATTCGATAGAGGACCCCCGACTTACTATTGGATAATGGTATCCGTTTTCTTGCAAAATTAGTTTGGGCCGAGTTATGGCCGTTCAAAGTTAGACCGCTAGAGTCTGGAATTACAGGGTAAATAAACAATTTCTCCCTTATTTTTCATCCTCAAAAAACCGACACGCCCCTCTGCTCTTTATTTACCGTGTCTAGCATTTTTCTTTTCTTTTATTCCCTTGAGCCTCTTTCGTTCTTTCTCATCTTTGTAAGTCAATATAAAGAAAGCAGAGAGAGTGAAAAAAGGACATAGTTCGCTCATTTTCTCTCTTCTTCTTATTTTTCATCCTCAAAAAATCGACACGCCCATTTTCTCTTTATTTACAGTGTCTAACATTTTTCCTCCCTTTTTTCCTCGCGCCTCTTGCGTTCTTTTTTTTCCTTTTAAAACAATGTGAAGAAAGCAGAGAGAGTGAAAAAAAGTTATAGCGCGCTTCTTTTCTCTCTTGCTTATACTCAACCACTCCCAAGGACTGAAACTTTGAACGGCCATAACTCGGCCCAAACTAATTTTGCAAGAAAACGGATACCACTATCCAATAGTAAGTCGGGGGTCCTCTATCGAATGGTACGAAAAAAAATACCGAATTCGTGGTGACAGTAACATATGTTCCCTTGTTAGAAAATCATTCAAAAAATTTTTTTATTTCTACTCACTCAGCAGCATCAGGAAATCGTAGACCCACAAAAGAATGTGACAACATTTCTGTATACATTTCCATACCTGCCCCACATAAATATAGGGAAAGCCAATCTGGGGTATGTTTGGACTGGAAGTTGAAGGGAATTTAGAGAAAATTCAAAAAAAAACAGCAGAGGACAAAAAAATATTTTTTAAAGACAAGGAATGGAACCCCAACATTAAAAAAAAATTTTCAAAAAAAATTAAAAAATTAAGCAAACTCTGCAGCATCAGGAAAACGCATTCCAATAAAACTAGAAGACATAGTTTCTGTATACATTTCCATTCCAGATCCTCTTAAATATTCATTTAACCATTCGGGAGTGTGTGGAGACTGTTAAAAATAAGCATAAAGTTAATTAGCAAAAAAATAAAATTTTAATTAATTAGCTAGTTAAAATCAAAGGGAAGGATCAGGTTATTAGGAGGGCGTCCGTCAATGATAATGTTAGATGAGTAAACAAAAGTGCTTAGAAATTAAATCAGAAAATAAAAGGCCAGAGGGATAGAAAAAAACAAAGAAATCAAACAACGAATAAGTTAAATTTTAAATTAAAAAACCGTTTTAAATGACCGCATTGCAAACAAATTAGCCATCATTGTTGAAAATCCTGGTGCTAAACATGATTGAGCGATAAAACCCAACTTTAAAGAAAAAAATTTAGATTAAAGCAAATTTTTTTGAAATTTTGAACAAATTTGTGTTTGGGAGAGGGCAAGAAATGTGTGAGTCTTCCAAAATTCGGGAAAATAATAAATCTAGCCAGAAGTTTATATGTAGAAAAATCTCTCCCCTCCCTAACAGAGATGGATCGGGTTGAGAAAAAACGGGTCGAGTTTCAAGTTCGGAAAGGTAAAAAAAATTTTGGTCCATCCCACCCTCTAAAAAAATTTATTATTTTTTAAATTTTGGAAAGCCAAGAAGTCAGATTCCTTCCTTTTTTTAGAAAATAAGATCAATGAAAGATGTCAGGTTTTGGCCCGGGTTTTAGAAAATTTCTAAGATCCTGAGAGTTGAAAAAAGCATGAGGGCTTCGAGTGACCTAACTCCACTTTCCTTAAAAATTTTTAAAACAAAAAAACCTTTAATTCAGCCAAACAAATAACATCATCTCCCCTTCTCCAATCCCAACTTGGAATATTTAATAAATATGCTTTATTGTGATATTGCATTAATTGAACAATAACTCTAATTTCTGAAGAATAATTTTTTATTGAAATTACTCTCATTATATTTGCTGCATCCTTTTTTGAAAAATTATTTTAAAAAATTTAAAACAAAAAAATACTTCAGCATCAGGATCAGAACTATATTTATTTGCTAGTACTAAACATGCATCTGCTTCATCTACCTAAAAATATTTTTTAATTTAAAAATAAAATTTAAAAAAACCTTTACACGCTGTAAATCTATTGAATCCATCACTGTGCCTAAAAAAATAAAAATCACAGAAAATATAAAAATGATCGAGAAAGGGAACATCGTTAAAGCTTTCCCTAAATATGTTAAAAAAACCAAAAAAAATTTTCAGAAAAACTCAAGATCAGAATCAAGATTCTCGAATCCAACGCATAATTAATAAACGAAAAACCCCAAAAAATCACAAAGACTTTTTCAAAATTTAAGACCAAAGCTCATTCCTAGAACCAAGATTTGCGAGTCCTACAAGACTAGAAGCTAGATGAAAGGCCAGTCCTCTTGAAGGTTTCCCGAGTTTTTTACCCTTGAGAAAAAAAACATAGCCTTCTCAACTTAATCATCCAGTAACTAATTAAATAAGAAAAATCCAAACCTGTAAAGAATTCCACTTTTGTAAAATGCCTTTTAAAAAGCCCTTCCAATTCCAAATCAGGAACTACTCTATGCAAGAAAACAACTTCAACATCAACATCTTCTCTGTCTTCATGTAAAAAATCTTGTAGAAAATGTGAAACGGATTCGTAATTTATATGCCTACAAAAAATAAATTTTAGAAAAAGAATAATTTTAGGGAGGATAAAAAAAATTTTTTCCAGATTCAATCAGATAGACCTACTACTAAAAGTTATGGAAGGGTAAGTGAGCCTAATCGTGATTTTTGAAATTTATTAGGCTGTAGAACTATTGATCTGATTAAATCAATCCTATAAGCATTATTTAAATCGGTTAAAAATCCCCTACACTAAAGAATTGGGAGTGCCAGGGAGATTCAATTTAAAAATTAAATTAACATAGAGACTTAGAATTAATTAAAAGAAATTTTTTAATTAAAAAAATATATACCCGCAAACAACAATATGTCTTTTTCCATGTTCTCCTTTATATTCTCCACCATATTTTTGTCTATTACCAATTAATTCTGCAATTTCGGGAACAAAAGAAGCAAACATTGCAAGACCTCCAAGAATGAAAAATACCATAAAGCCTCTACCCAAAACTGTTGTACAATACTTTAAATAAATTTTTTTAGAAAATTTTAAAAAATAAAAAACAAACAATATCTCCATAACCAACAGTCGACATTGTAACAAGCAAAATATAAACACAATCAGGATAGGAAATTCGATGAGAATTGACAAAATCTCTTTAAAACAATAAATTTTTTAAATTAATAATACGGAAAAATTTTTTTTTAATTTGCGGACAAAATTTGCGGATTTTTTTCTTGTCCGCAAATTTAAAAAAAATTAAATTTGCGGATTTTTTTCTTGTCCGCAAATTTTATCCGCAAAAATTAAAAAAATTTTTTCTTCAAAATTTAAAAAAAAATTAACAAACTTCCAAGGATCTCCACTATTTTCAAGTAAATGAATAACACCAGCACCGGCTAAACATGTTGAAATAAATATTGAAAGTAGTTGGGTTAATCGAATTGAAGATGAAGTTTTTAAAATATTTAAATATTGAAGAATATCTGGGACTGTCATTAAACGTAATGCTCGTAGAAAACGGAGACCTGTTTTTAAAAATTTTTTAGAGAACTTTTTAAACTCAAATTTTTTGTTGAACTCAAACAAAGATTTATTGAACTCAAAAATTAGAGGACTTGCGGACTTTTTATGAGGATAAAGGAAGAGAATCAGAGCATATCCCTCGATTAAAAAAAAATTTTTTTAAAGGCTAGTTTGGCCACTGGATAAGGAAACTAAACGATAAACTCTAAAATTTTTAATACAACTCAATTTTACTTATCGCTATTCTATCCCATAATAGTCTCTATCCCTTATGCCCTAAGAGAAAATACCCCCAAACTTCTAAAAATCAAATTAATAAAAAATAATTCTCTTACCAATCCAATTACGTTCCAAATAAATTGCAACAAAACTTGGAGGAATTGTAAAAAAATCAACAAAACTGTAACGATCCAACAAAAACCAAACTTTATCAGATGCAGCAATGAAGCGAATAAAGAAGTAAATTAAAAAGAAAATATTGAAGCCTTAAAAAATTTTTGTAAATTAAATAAGAAATTTGCGGGCAAAAATAAATTTTACTAAAATTGGGACAATCCGGTATTAGATCTTATCCCAAGTTAAAATAATTTTTGAGGGATACCAGGTAACATGGAAGGGCTGATTCAAAACTCGAAACCCGAACACACTTCGAAACAAAACCCGAAACTCGACCAGAGAAAATTTGGAAACCCAACTAGACTTGTCTAAACCCGGCTTTTTCTGCTAGACATAAATCAGAAAGGAGCCCCCGCAAATATTTTCTTTCTAAAAAATCAAAAATTAACCTAAATCAATTTGTTGAGTTGGACTTTCACTCCTTTAAATAAAAAAAAATTTTTTTATTTAAAAAATAAAATTCAAACCATGGCACACAAGTTTCAACTTGAAAAGAATCTCGGTAAGTATCAACAAAATATATAATTAAAGATCCAATTGACAATAAAAATACTAAAACAACTAAAATACGTCCAGTCATGCTTTGTCCAGATATTAATTCACTTAAAAAATTTTAAAGAAATTTTTTTAATTTTCAAAGTTTTCTATCATTTCCTTTATACAATGGATGGGGGCCAGGCTACCAAAATCCAATACCCAAATTTTTTTAGACCCAAAAATTCAACCCGATGAATTGAAACCTGAACCGATTCTTTCTCCCAACTAGAAAATTTTATTATGTGTCCGCAAATCAAAATATTTATTTCAACGAAAAGAGGAGGAAAAAGAGGATTAATTTCGGAGAACTGAGAATCCTTTTCAGAGATACCACACCCGGAAAGATATTTTTTGGAATCCATACTTGCGGACACTTTTTGCCAAAATTTTTTATTTGAAAATTCACAGAAAATTTTCAGAAAAATTTTCTTCAAAATTCTTACCCAGCCCAATCCTTAGCTTCTGTCATCCACCCAATTTGTACAGGTTCTTTTCTCATTTCTTGATTAGTTGTTGCAGCAATTTTTGTTTTTATTATTCCTCCTTGTTTGTAACTTTCAACATCTTGAATTAAAGGTTCGGATAGACCTCCACCACCTCCACCTCTTTCTCTTGGTTGTAAGAATAAATGTGTTGATATCTGTTAGAATTAAAAAAAAATTTTTTTGCGGACAAAACTTGCGGACAAAAAAAAATCCGCAAATTTTGTCCGCAAATTATTAAAAAAAAATTTTTTTATTAAAAAATTAATTTATTTATTAAAAAAATATACCCTCCAAATAACAACCAAAAGCATAGAAACACAAAATGTAACAATTGAAGAAAGTAAAAAACACCAATATTTACGCTGTTCTAAACATTTTCTTTCCATCTTCAAAAAAAATTTTTTTACTAAAATTAGAAATTTTTAATTTACTTCAGTCAGATCCATATAAGCCCTTGAAATGTTGCAGTGCCTAAAAAAATTTTTTTTTATTTTGACATTTCTATTTTTTAATTTAATATCACAAGGAGGGTTGGCGGATCTTGGGAAATTCATGAATATCTGGATCATCCTTCCTAAGTCCAATAGTCCTCAAATCCGGAATCTCAATTTTAATCACATTTAAAAAAATAATTCTTAAAATTCCTACTTCCTCAAAAAAATTATAATAAATAAAAACTATACTAACATAGCTGGATATCCATAAGATACTTGTCCATAACCTCCACCACCCCCTTTTTGTTGTTGATAGTATTCGCCCATATTTTCCAATTAAAAATTGCCAATTATTTGCTTGTAGAAAAGGTTAATATTTGTTTATTTTTGTTGCTTTTCTAAGTTTTCAGAAACCTTAAAAAAAGGGGAAAATTAATTCTTAGAAAAAGGCAAGAAAAAAAATTTTTTTAAATTAAAAATTTTTAGAAGGGGAGATAGTTCTTGCCAAAAAAAAAAAGGTAAGAGCAACGCTCCGGTAGCTCAGTCGGAGACTATTCCTGTCAAAAAGAGTCGTGGTAGCTCAGTTAGTGGTGAACGTCTTCAGTCACAAGGAGAAGGTTCACCTCTGTACGTGGTGAACGAAAGCCCCTAGCCAATGAATGAAAGTCCCCTCCACTCCCCCAGGTGAATGAAAGTACCAAGTCACAGATTAATTACCAGATTTAGGCTTAAATAACCTCCAGCCCAAAAATGCCCTCCTAAAAATGGCCCTCTACCAAACTACTCGATAACGACAAAAATTTTTCTTTTCGGTTCCTTCGCATTAAATTTATATCTCGATTCGATTCGCTAAAAAATTCATTTTTTATTTGAAATAAAGAGTGAATAAAAAATTTTTTCTTTAGTTTTTTTTCAAGGCTAAACATTAAAAAAAAAGAAAAAAAATATTAAAAGCAATTGGAAATGACAAGAGAACCGTGAGAAAAAAATAAAAAAAAAACAGAAAATGGCTGGCCAAATAAAAAGAAAAAAAGTGATGTTGGCACTAAAAACATAAATTTATGCATTTTTGGGAAATTAAGCGTGAATAAAGCTAATGTAGAAAAAAGGTTAAAAGGCCTTTTAAAGGGATTTAAGTAAAAAATTTAAAAAATAATCAACTTTGATGACTTTGTAGATAAAATTTTTGCGGACTTTTAGGGAGAAAATAAAGGAAGAAACCCCCCAAATAAATGACGATAACCTGACTTAGCAAAAAAATTTTTCTCAAGTCAATTACAACAAAAAAAGTTAGGCTTTAATCTAGAATAAATAAAGTCGAACCTCGTCATATTCTGTACAACCCTGAGGCTGGAAAAAATGCTTAACCTAAAATGAGTTGTTCACTAAAAATGGAGGTATCGCTTTTACAGCTCTCCCAATCGGTGGTCAAACACAGTTTAAAAAATCGTACACTAAAAACAGAGATAAATACAATAATACTCATTTTTTGTTGCAATTGTTAAAGAGTAAATAAACAATAATAAATAGTTGCTAATACTTGAATAGCTTAAAATATTTGTGTATAAACAAGGGGAAAAGAGGAAAACAGCTCTAAAAAATAATTGGAAGAATGTGTTGATTTACTAGGTGTAAAATTACTGTTTGATTATTGTTCTTTAATTTTTAAAAATAAAATAAAAATTTAGGAAGATGAAAGAAATTAAAATAGACAGTTAAAACAAGAAAATTAAAAACCATGTCAGGCATCGAACCTTACACCCTCTCTCGCTTTCGTTCACCAAATACAGATGCTCTACCAACTACTCTACCGGAACACTACTCTAAACTTTTCTTTCAACAGAACTTAAACCTTTCCGGAAAATACAAAAAATATAAGAAAAGAAAAATTTAGGAGATTTAAAACTAGCCTAAAAGTAACTGCTATTTTTAACTACTAAAAATCCAAAAAAGATATAAATAACATATAAAAATAGAGCCGATTACTCAAAATCAATTTTAAGTACAAGAATATGTTTTTGAAGGAGGGGAAAAATATAAGGAACTTTTCTGGTTCCTTTCAGTTGTTTTGACCAAAACTTTCTTTCCTAATGGCCAGGCCTTTTTCCTTCCCTCTTTTTATTTTTTATTTTAAAGTGCCAAATGACGGACACATGGCTTTTTTTCTTCCTTTTATTATTTTTAGTCACGCAAAAATTCCAATCTTTTTTCTCAAAGCTCTCTTCTCTATATTTTCCCTCTCTTATCCTACTAGCCCTTTATTTTTAGTATAAATATATATACTCACATATTTTTTCCTTCTAGCTTGTTTATGTTGAAAAAAGCCGACCAACTACTAACCAAGCCAGCCAGCCTCGAATACAAAAAAATAAAAGCATTTCCAAGTAGAATGCCATGTCTCTTCTAGAATATATCCAACTCTTCTCTGCACAATTCATGTAGAACCTCTCTCACACACACAAAAAATGCCATGAGTGCCACAGAACATAGCCTAGAATATGAAATTTTGCATATCTTATACCTTCACAATCTCGTTCCCTCTACATATTTTTAAAAAATATTTCTACCTGTATGGCCGTTTATTTCCTCCCTTGTTTGTGCCACTCTGCCATCTCTTTTGCTCTACCACCTGCGACCATATCCTAGTCCGTCACGTCATTTTGAGGTTGTTGGTATAATATTTGCCTGAAGGGAAATTTAAAAGAAACCAAGGGCCTTTAGAGTATTACGTTTTCTAAACCCAAAAAGAGATTAATCTAAAGAAATTTAAACAAACCGAGTCCACTAACTAAAAAAATATTTAAAAAAAACCTAGTCGGCCACAAAACCATCTATGCTTGAAAAAATATATTACTCATCTCTATGGAATGCCAATAAGCCAAACTTCTTTCATTTCAGCGCAGCCATTGGGTGGGATTGAACACCTTGACCCACAGGTTCGCCAAGGTTTATCTTCAATTTACTTTTATATTTTATCACTTAGCTTTAAGGTGAGAATGTGTTTGGTGTAGAACACATCTTCACTTGTTTAAACGATACTTTTATGCATGTCACTCACCATTCTGGACGTGAATAGTGAAAATTACTGGTGGAATGCGTGTAAACGCTGACAGGGATGAAGCCAGTCCGTAAGAGTCGATGACTGGTTCTCACTGTCAAGAGACAATGAGATGCTCAATGTCAAGAGACAATGAGATGCTCACTGTCAAGAGACAATGAGATGCTCACTGTCAAGAGACAATGAGATGCTCAATGTCAAGAGACAATGAGATGCTCACTGTCAAGAGACAATGAGATGCTCAATATCAAGAGACAATGAGATGCTCACTGTCAAGAGACAATGAGATGCTCACTGTCAAGAGACAATGAGATGCTCAATGTCAAGAGACAATGAGATGCTCACTGTCAAGAGACAATGAGATGCTCACTGTCAAGAGACAATGAGATGCTCACTGTCAAGAGACAATGAGATGCTCACTGTCAAGAGACAATGAGATGCTCACTGTCAAGAGACAATGAGATGCTCACTGTCAAGAGACAATGAGATGCTCACTGTCAAGAGACAATGAGATGCTCACTGTCAAGAGACAATGAGATGCTCACTGTCAAGAGACAATGAGATGCTCACTGTCAAGAGACAATGAGATGCTCACTGTCAAGAGACAATGAGATGCTCACTGTCAAGAGACAATGAGATGCTCACTGTCAAGAGACAATGAGATGCTCACTGTCAAGAGACAATGAGATGCTCACTGTCAAGAGACAATGAGATGCTCACTGTCAAGAGACAATGAGATGCTCACTGTCAAGAGACAATGAGATGCTCAATGTCAAGAGACAATGAGATGCTCACTGTCAAGAGACAATGAGATGCTCACTGTCAAGAGACAATGAGATGCTCAATGTCAAGAGACAATGAGATGCTCACTGTCAAGAGACAATGAGATGCTCACTGTCAAGAGACAATGAGATGCTCACTGTCAAGAGACAATGAGATGCTCACTGTCAAGAGACAATGAGATGCTCACTGTCAAGAGACAATGAGATGCTCACTGTCAAGAGACAATGAGATGCTCACTGTCAAGAGACAATGAGATGCTCACTGTCAAGAGACAATGAGATGCTCACTGTCAAGAGACAATGAGATGCTCACTGTCAAGAGACAATGAGATGCTCACTGTCAAAAGACAATGAGATCCAATCATCGACTCGTACGGACTGACTTCATCCCTGTCAGCGTCTACACGCATTCCACCATTAATTTTTACTATTCACGTCCAGAATGGTGAGTGACATGCATAAAAGTATCGCTTAAACAAGTGAAGATGTGCTCTACACCAAACACATTCTCACCTTAAAGCTGATAAATAAAATAGAAAAGTAAATTGAAGATAAACCTTCGCGAACCTTTGGGTCAAGTTGTTCAATCCCACCCATTTCCACTCCACATCATCATCACATCTCGAAAAGCAAAACATAAGCCAAAATTTGCCATTGATCCAAGCAGGTTGATAACAATTGTGTTTGACATCCAAAATCAGATCCTAAAAACAAAAATTTCAGAAAATTAAAAAAAAATAAACCAGGGACATTAGAGTCTTGAGTTTGCTAAAAACAAATTAGAGCACAATAAAAGTTATAACAAGTCAGTAACTAAACAAAAATCTTTTAAAAAACAAAGAATTTGGCCACAAAACCATTTATGCTTCAAAAAATATATTAATTAGAAGAGAATAAAAAAATAATCAAAAAAATTTTTTTAAATAAAATGAGTGTCACCAAAAAATTTAAAAAATTATTTTTTCAACATTTCTTCCCTTCTTACAAATTTTTTTAAATTTAAAAAATAGCAATTTAAAAATATTGAAAAAACAAAAAATCAAAACTTTTTTTTCAATTTTCTCCCCTTATTTTTTTCATTCAAATCATCTCTCCCCCACAAAAAATCTCCTCTCCTCTCCCTTCCTTCTTCACTGCTGCTCCAAACGAATTCTTTTAGTTGGAGTAGTACCTGATGTCAAATATTCGCGTACAGTTAATCCAGGATTTAAAGGTCCTTCTCCTCCTCTTCCACCACCAGAAGTTGAAGAAGGTTGTTGCTGTTGAACCATTATTTTTCGGGTTTGTGGTCCTCCTCCACCTCCCTGTCCACCAGAAAATGTTTCCTCTTGATATTGACTACTATTAGTAGTTGTTGTAGCAATTGACGTTGAAGATCCTTCCATATGTTGCAAACGAATTTTTTGTGGATGCTCTGTAGAGGAAGAAGATGATGACATTAATGGTATAATACGTCGTTGTTGTTGGTGTGGCGAACTTGTAGTATTTGTTGAAGACAAATCATAACTGCTAGTTGATGGTCTTGCGGAAGGAGATAACTTTAAAAAAGAAAGAAGGAATTAAAATTTTATAAAAAAATTTTTTTGAAAATTTCAAGGCCTAACCCTATTAAAAATTTTCAAAAAAATTTTTTTTTGAAATTTTCTTGGCCCTAACCCTTCAAAAAAATTTTTCTGAAAATTTCAAAGCCTAACTCTATAGAAAAATTAAAAAAAATTTTTCTGAAAATTTCTAGGCCCTAATCCTTCAAAAATTTTCAAAAATTCCTTTTTAATTCTCACGTGTAATTGAGGCTGAACCATTGCAACATTTCCTGTTGTCGACGAATATTGATGCATCATAGCTGGAGAAGAACGTTGTCGAATACTTGAAGTTGTAAGCACTCTACGTGTAATTGGGGCTGTGGAAGGATAATAAATTGTTCCTCTTTCACTTCCACCACCTCCTCCCCCAGTTATTATAGGAGTACCAATTTGTTGTTGTTGTTTTTGTGGCTGCTGTTGTTGTTGATAAGTATAAGTACCACCACCACCACCAACAGATTTTCTAATAACATTACTTGGAGTACTTCCAAGAATTGGAGCAGTTCCTGGAGAAATACCAGAAACAACTGTAGCAGTTTGATTTGTAAGTAAAGGAGGCATAACAGCCATAGGACGTTGATCTTGTAACCAACGAACTTGTGTTGCTGGGCCATAACCCTTAATAAAAAAATTTTTTTAACTTATAAAGTAGAGTAAGGGATAGGCCAGATGATCATAAACCCGATCAACAACAGAAAACAACAACAATTTAAAAAAATAGGAAAAAAGTTCAGAACAGAAGCCTCCGTTGAACCTAGAATTTTCGTTTCTTCAGTTCTTGTATCTGGCCCGGATATCGAAAGGATTTTTCAACAATCAACAACCCTATACCTATCCAATATTAATTTTATAAAATCAAAACCTTATCGTTCCTCGCAGCAATCCGAAATATTATTGCTGGTTTTAGGCTAGTATCAATATGTGCCAATTGAAGATTTTGATGATTGACCTTCAAATAAAATTAAAAAACAATCTTAAAAATCCAAAAATAAACCATGCAATTAGGTGCCGGCCCAATATAAACTGGCACAAATGCAGGCTGTCCATATGAAGCAGAACGCATCGCCAAATAAACAGAATATTCAACAATATCGCCATTTGTAGTCTGTGGTGGTTCCTTTAAAAAATTTTTTTTGAAAATTTTTCCAAAAACTTCAAAAAATAAACCCAAGATATAATTGCTCCATCAGTTCCTTTTGTTATTTTAATTGAAGAAGGTGCACCAGGGAATCCAGGAATACAAGTACGAAAACTATTAGCAGGTGACCATTTGCTTTGTCCAACAGCATTGAATGCACAGACACGAAACTAGATAAAAAAATTTTTAATTTTTGTAACCAAAACAAGTCAACCCCTCCCACGAAATTTACCCCCTGGTTATGCCCTTGCTCTTTGGTAGGTATTTTTGGAATGGTTTTAAAATGGTTGAACAGGATGGAATCCCGTGGGATTAATTCAGTAAATCCTGGTAATCCCGTTTGGCACTTAAAAACCTGGGATCCCTAAAATCCCGGATAGATATTTCTGGTAAATCTCCGTAACCAGAATCGATAATCGAACTGAAAATTTCCGAATACCCGGACATTTTTCTGTTCCGGATACCAGGAAGTTCTTAAATCAACCAGTGGTCAACCAAGTGAAACGTATCCTAAATTAAAGTGTATCTTAAGTGAGTTCCGTCTGACTAACTAAAGTTTTTTAATTTATACCCTATAAACAAATCCAGGTTCCAATCCAACAACTTTTCTATAATCTTGTGTTGATGGTGAAATTCCTTGATCTTGTGTAAATTGTTGCTGAAGAAATTAAAAATAAAAAACAAATTTTTTTAATTATCTTACATAATAAACCTGTTCATTTGCATCCATTGGCGCCAAATATTGTGTAACTAAACATTTACTTTCGTTTAGTGTAGCAACATCACACCTTTTTAAAAGCAATAAAATGAGAAATTTTGAAACTTTTCTGTGAAAAAATGAATAGGCCGAACAAATTTTGCCACAAAAACTTGGGAGATGTTTGGAATTAGTGGCCGGAAAGCAAACATTATTCTAGTTACGGAATTTGGATTTCGCAGACAATGCGGGCGGATCCGGCGAAAAAAACTTATATGTATGGGACCCGAACCGCGGTAAATCTGGTTGGATCCGGTTAGGCGCCGGACAATAGTTGTTGGCCTTTCTATAGAAAAAACGAGTAGGCCGAACAGCTATCATCGTGGAGCACAAAACAAAATTAAGACCCTTTGAAAAATTTAGTTGCCAGAAGTAAAATAAAGTGGAAAAGATAGAATGGAAAAATAGGACCCTGAAATTCCTAAAAATTTCCCCAAAAAATTCCATCAAAAAATACCAATTATCCAATGATTGATGTTGCTGTGTCGAAGAAAAATTAAATTGACGAGGTCCAACAGTAGTTTGCTGCTGTTGCTGATTCAATGCAATTTGTGAAGAAGATCCATTTTGACTTCCCCCAACTTCTTTTTCTTGTTCTTCCATTGTCTAAAAAATAATTTTAAAAAATGATAACAAATTTTCAAATAAACCTTATTATCATTAGATTGTATTTGATCATCCAAAGTTGCAACAGCATTAGTAAGAGTAGCGGTAGTAGAAGTTGTCGTCGTTTCAGCAATTGTTGTTGATTCTGCTGTTGTTGTTGCATTTTCTACATTACTTGATTGAAGCTGCTCATTTTGTTGTTCTTGATTCTGAAAAAAAATATTTAAAAAAATAAAAACATTTTTATATTTTCAAGAGGATAGAAAAACTCAAAAAAAGCTCAAAGCTCAAAAAGCTTAATTATTTTACAAATTTGAATAGTCACGAAGCAAAAATAAGACAGTTATAGACAACGTAATTCGAATCAGGAACCTCCCACTTTTTACAGCCGATGAAGTCGGGCGAATACACCACAGCACCACAAGGAGTCTGTGGCTTCAACTTTAAGTATACATAGTACCCCAAGTTCGAAATTCCATTTTAAGACAAGACTTGGCGACTTTGGGAACCCAACCAAAAAATTATAATTAACAGATTTAACAAACCTGTCCATCTTCCCGATTAGTTTCATTCAAAGAAGTATTAGCAGCATCATCTTCAAGAGGTTGAAAATATCCTCCTTCACTCGATTCACCACCAGCAATTTCTTCTTTATTTTTTCCATCATCTTTTTCATCATCATCCTTTGCAGCACGCATCTAAAATTTTTTTTTAATTTTTAATTCCAAAAATTAACAACCTGTTCAACTTCAAGTATAGAACTATCACCAGTTTTATTTTTTTCTTCTTCCATTTCCTCCAAAGATTTTTCAATTTTTTCCTTCAAATCTTTCTTTCCCTCATCAATTCCATTTTTCTTCTTTTCTTCCTCTTCTTCATCAAATTCTTTAACTTGTTCTCCCTCTTGTTGTTTTTGTAATTGTTCATCAACAAAACTTTCAGCTTCATTTAATGCTTCATCAAGTATATTTGTTGGCATCGTTGACTTAAAAAGTAAAATTATTTTTTTGTTAAGGTTGTTTCCACGGGGACAGTGATCGAGGTGATTTTTGATTTGGGGACGAGGACCCTGGCTCTGGGTGAAAAAACCTATCCACGTCAAATGAATCACCGTTACTGTGGAAGGAATTCTAAACCCAGGGGTGTGCCGAAAGATTTTAAAAAGCGAAAGACGAGAAGGCACATCCCTGTTCTAAACATAATTTCAACACATTTACAAGGAGGTAGCAAGGGGTCGAATTTCAGGACTAAAATGAGGTGTTTTGTCCCCTGGATACGCCCCCTCTTATTTAAATTTTTACATCAATTGCTGACGCAACTTGTGCAGTATATGTAGTTCTTGTTGGAGTTATTGCTGTTGTTTGTGGATTATAAGGGGATGCTAAAACAAAAAAAATTAAAATCAAATTTAAACCAATTAAAAAACCTTGTTGTTGAAGAACCCCAAATTTGGTCCGCTGCGGCTGCTAAAAACGGAAAAATTATTTTTCTCAAAACTTTTTTAAAAGAAATTTTCAAACCATTGAATGTCCATATTGATGTTGAAATATTGGTGGCTGTGCAGGAGGACCTAGAGGCCCTTTTTGAACAACAATAGAACGTGACTGACCAGGTGACTGATGCTGTTGTTGTTGAGTAAAACCTAAAAACAAGAGTGAAAAAAATTTAGAAATATCGGATTATATTTTAAATAAGCCCAAGAAAAGTAACAAGCGCTTTTAATAAAATTGGTCAATAAAAAGAGATGTGACATGATGATTTAAAATTGGTTAATCCAGGGAATCCCCAGATATCTGGATCAGCCATCCGAACCGAAATTTAGGACATCCGGACTTTTTCGGATCCGCCAACCTCTATTGAGGATCTATAAAGTTTTACATAGGATTCGAAAAGTCCCACTTCTTTAAAAACTAAAAAAGTTTAGATCTCACCCCCCCCCTCGGTCCACTCTCAAAAAATAATATTTATATACCTCCACGCTGTATCATAATAGAACGTTGCTGTTGTTGGCGATAAGTAGAAGGCCGAACCATTCGAATCTTTAAAAAAAAATAAGAGTCATAAAAAATTTAAATAAAATTTACAGATCCTCCAGAAGCCGGAATTGTACGGATAATACGCTTTCCACTTTGGAGTTCTACAAAAAAATAAATTAAAAATCCTTTAAAAATCAAACTTTGATCAGCAGCCTCTTGAGATTCCAATTTAAGTATTTGAAGCAAATAATGATCAGCATTTGGAACTGGTGTCCATTGAATCTCTAATGTGTTGATACTTGCTCGAATTAATGAAATAGCTGTTGGGGCTGCTGGAGGTTCTGCTTCCAAATACCACAAATCATTGCAGCAAACTAAAGAAAAAATTGTTATTTATCAGGAACTTGGACGCTTTGGCGCGGTCGAAAAGGTGCGAACATGTGTGTGCGAAAAGGTGTGACACGTGTGTGCGACACAAAGGTGCGACATGTGTGAAAAGGTGCGACACACGGTCGAAAAGGTGCGACACACTTTCTCAGCACAGCATTCTCTTAACGAAAATTAAAAACAAATTTTCCACAAACCTTGACTATTCCAAGCTTTTTTATATCCATCACGTCCAGACCAAATATAAAGCCTTCGATTAATAACAACAGCGCTATGTCCTGCTCGACTACAAGGTTTTATCAAATCATCATTATTTGTTGTTGCTGCTGTTGTTGAAAAATCATCCAACGAATGTTGTTCCCAACTTAGCGCATTTAAATTTAAAACAGCCAAAGAATTTGTACATTTCCATTCTTTATCTGGAGTTTCTACTTTGTCTGCTGGCTGAAGAGGAACCCTAGAAAAAATATTTTATTAATGATCAGACATAGGCTATCAAAAACAAGTTTATGGGGGAGGGGGGGGGCAAATTAAAATAAGTCACAAGAGGAGAGGAGGAGGGGGAGGAAGGACAAAATGAGAAAAATTGGTAAACAGGTTTAGAATGATTTATTTTTTAGGAAGTAATTGTGCTCCGAAAATAGATTACGTATTCAAAATTATAAAAAATAGAACAAAATCTGATGACCGAAACTTTCAGGTAAACAACAGAGGTAGAGGCCAGAGTTCAGAGAAAATAGCCGGATCAGGTTCCCGGTCCAGTTTTCAAAATACTCATAGAATCGGGCTTCGGGTAGGGAAAAGACCGAGTTTCAGCTATCGAATTTCGAATAACCCCACCAATAACCTAATGGTATAAAACTCAATCAAGACCCAAATACACCCCCAAAAATCCAAAATTTTTTCTAAACTTACCATCCACCAAAAACAACCATTCTACATCCAATAACATTGGCAGTATGTAAAGAACGAGGTAAAGGCATAATTCCATTAGGTACAGGATTTGTCCACATCCACGTTTTTAAATCCAAAATCCAAACATCTCCCATTCGATTTCCATCCATTCCTCCATAAATAATTAATTGTTCTTTGCCTGTTTGGGTTAGAAAGTGAACGGCTGTGTGTGATTCACGAGGTGAGGGAGGCATTCCAACCGTCTAAAAAGTAAAAATAAATATAAAAATCCGCAAAAAATTTGCGGACAACTGCAATATTGCGGACAAAATCTAAGGGAACTTATCCACCCATCTTAAGAATAAAAATCCACAAAAAATTACGGACAGACATTGCGGACAAAATTTTGAAAAAATTTAACTCAAAATCCGCAAAAAATTTGCAGACAAAAATATTGTCCGCAATTTATTTTAGTGTAAAAAAATTTTTAATACCATTGGAACTTCCCACCACATTGTTGGCGACTGACTGAGATCAATAGCATACAAATCATTGAGGTAACGAGGAATGTTGATTTTTGGATCTTCACTATCATTTGCCAATCCTCCAAAAACAAAAGCATAATGACTGCTTCCGAGTGTAAATGAATGTCCTAAACGTGGACAGGGACCAGCTTGCCCAGTTTGTGGTGGACGAACGCGAATTTGACGCCATTCCCAGCGACTGGTTTGTAATTCATAAACGTCGTTTGAGTACCTTAAATGATGAAAAAATAAAATTTTTTGAAAATTTCAAGAAAAGAAACCTTCCATATTCAACCATTCCACCAAAAATAAAAACTTTTAGTTGATCAGTGACCATACCTAGAATAAAAAAATTAAAAAATCAATTCATTTATAAATAGAGCTGTCCAAAATATAAACGGAAAGTAGCCAAAAATATGCGAAAAAAAGAGAAAAAATATACCCAGGGATCTAGACGTCAGGAACCCCCCCCCCCCCCCCGAAAATCGTGAACTTATTCATGTTGGCTAAAGCCATGACATAGACAGAAAACGAACGAGAGAATGCATGAGAGGGCCAGAAGATTAAATTAGAACCGGGTCCTAAAGGCTTGGACCAACGTGAAACAGTAATTATGGGAGGGGGCAAGTACACTACTAAAATCCTATTTTTTGGCTTTTCACTTGAGAGCATATCCTAACACAAAACATCCCTAATTATAATCAAAAAAAAATTAACCATAAGCAGCAAATCCACGCGGAATATCCCCTCTAACAACAGGCACAAACCATTTATTTTTGGTTGCATTATAAACGTGTAATTCATCAACTATTCCCTCATTGCCTCCACCAAAAATAAGCATCAAATCTTTGATACCAATACCACGATGGCCATGACGCGGACTTGAAATAAAAAAATATTATTTAGTTAAAATTAGGGTTGAGCAAAATCGGTTAACCGGCTAAACCGTGGATCAAAAACAGGGGAAACCAAAAACCCAAGTGAATAAAACCGACCGGTTCAGCACAGTAACTTTAAATTCTCAGTGTTACTCTAATTTCAGTACAGTACTTTTGTGGTTTAGTTGGTTAATAGCCCGGTATTTTGAAAAATGAGAAGGGTTCGAATCTTCCGGTGGAAATCAAATAAACTCTAAAACCACCCCTAAAAATGAAATTTTTTCGAGATTTTCGGACATTTTAATCCCAAAATACACTTCGCCAAAATATTTTTCTAAATTTCCTTTTCAATAAATACTTTTCGAATTGGTCTTAATAGAAAAATGAGACCGGCTTAGACTCCCCCCAAAAAACCAGGGTCAGTCAAAAAGCAAATACCGAGGGTAAAACTGGCCATCACCGAAAAACCGAGGACACCGGCTAATAGACCAGTTGTGCCCCCCCCCCTAATAAAAATATACAAAACAACTCACCGAGGTGTTGGCCCTTCACTTGTATCATCAACTTTTACCCATTTTAACAGTAACGGTTGTTTTAATCTGTTTGGATCAAATGTCGAATTCATTTTTTGCTTAAAAAACCTTAAAAACAAAAAATTTTTGATTTAAAGAAGAAAAAAGTATACAGAAAATATAGATTGGCTTAATATTAAATATTTGAGAAAACCGGGGGAAACTTAAGTCTAAAACAAAACAATAGAGAAAAACGACGCCTAAAACATATGTCACTTGAGTCCCAAAAACAACCCTTCTTAACCTCTCTTAAAAATAAGACTCAAATTGCCCGACTAAGAATTTCGGTAGACTCAACAAGCGATACTCGAAGTTTGATACCGCTTGAAAATTTTTTTTGACATTTTGCATGGGACGTTTTGAGAATTACTCTCACTCTGGTTTACTTCAAAAATATAAAAGTGAAAGAGAAATAGACACATTTTTAGTTATTTTGGCTTTGTTTACTAAAGAAAGAAAATCAATATAGGTTCGTGTCAATAAAAATATATATCTCTATTTCTCTAACCCCTAGTCTCTAAAATGAAGGAATGTCATAGTGGTAACTATCAGTGAAATATACAAAATAAATATCTCTATTTCTATCACTCCCAGTTTCTAACACGGAAGAATGTCAAAATGGTAACTAGACATAAAATAAACAAAACATCAAAAAATCCTTGGATAGGGGCAGAAAGGGGCTATTTTTGATGGAAAAATGGGGAAAAAACAAATTTTAAAAATAAAAATACAGGTTTCTTAACCTGTTCTATGTAACAAATAGTTGGAAGTATCAACTTTAATTTTTATTTATAAATTAAAAACATTAATAGATATATTATATAAAATACATAATTGTAATTTAGCTGCCGTTCATTAAAACACAATTAAAAAATCATTATTTTTAATAAACAAAATTTATATTTCATTTCTCCTTATTTCAATAACATTTTTTATTTTATTTAATCCGTCATCTAATGCTCTACAAAATTCTGATGCATTTCTGTTTTGACTCTAAAAAAATATTTTTCTATTATGTGCTTAATTTAGAGATATCTAATAGAAAAAAACAGTCGGAACTCAACACAAGGACCTTAATTCCTTATTCTAGTTGCCGACAACCTTTACCTGTTCATCGACATTTAACCAAGAAAAAATCAAGCAACTAGGAAAAATGTCCAAAGCTTAACTCTTAACCCAGGAAAAATTAATGTCTGGACCCAGATCAGGGCTGATCCATGGACTTTGGATCAACATTGTGTTAGTCATTTTACCCCAGGACATTTTGTCCAACTTGTCCACATAAACCCAAAAACAACCAAAAAAAGCCCTGGTGATTTTTCCCCTTGACTGGGCAAAATGTTCTGGGATACATCCAGAAAAGGTGAAGAGGTCTGGATTTCTAGTTCAGATCAAGGCTATATCTCTAGACTGTATCCCAGAACATTTTGCCCAGACAAGGGAAAAATCAAGGTCTTATAACACCATAACCCCCAAAAAAAACAAACAAAAAAACCTTATAACAAGAAACAGTAGCCCCGAGCTTCTTATCAGTAACATTATAACCAACACCAAAACCATCTTTAACAACTGGGCCAAATCCACCAAAATAAATTGTGTCTGTAGATAATGTTGAGGTAGAAAGTACAAAATGTGACATAAATTTTTGGTAAATTGGATGATTAAAAATTGGAATATTTTCTATTGAACGGCCCAAACGTTCTGCTGTATGTTTAAGTCCAAAAAAGTGTCTGTCGAATCCTTGTCCCAATGAGGCTTCTTTTATCTGTAGAAGAAAAAATTTTTTTTGAAAATTTTCGAAAAATTTCTAAAAATTTTTTTCAAAATTTTTAGAAATTTTTTGAAAAATTTAAAAAAAAATTTCAAAAATTAAAAAAAAATAAATAAAAGAAAACCAATTGTGAATGCATATCAGAACATTTTTTAATTAATCCAATCATTTCTTGAGGTGATTTATTGCCTTTTTCAAAAGCTAAAACAGCTTCCTTTGTTGCTATTGTTGCTGAACGTATGCCTTAAAAATAGTTAAAAGTTAAAGAGGCGGGGGTGGGCTGAAACAGATTTTGAAAAGCGAAAGGCGAACTTGCAGCACACTCCCTGCTGAACAGTCGGATAGGTTTGGTGGCTTGGGGGGAGAAAACCTTCTCTCGTCCTCGGTGAAGATTCTCCTCGCTGCACAGGCCCACAACCAGGATTTTTTCGGGAAGTCAAGGAGATCATGCTTGGCGCCGAATCCCCATACTCCCCACCTGGTTACGGTCCTGCCTCGCCCATACAGCTTGAATTCACTGCATTAATCAGAAGAAGCCTCTCACATTATTTTCTAATGGGGGGGCCTTAAAAAGAAAGAAAAAAAACCTCTCTTTTCCCTTACTTTCAGTTCTTCCTTTAAGAAAAGCAGCAGTAGAACAACTTTCATAAGTCGGCACAAATTCTCCATAAATTGAATAAAATGCTAGCTGCATTCCCAATTGCATAATTGCATCTGGCGACATTTTTGCCATTTTTATTTTTTCTTTAGTCAATTTTGTATGCTCAATACAGTCAAAACCCAAATCACTACAATGATGAACATGTTGTTCACTTGCCTTGCGAATTTTTGTTCGAAGAGAATCGTTCAATTTCCATTCTAAAATTAGAAAAAAAAATTTTTTTTTAATCGAGTCAAAGAATTTTTCTTCGTTGCTTGTAGAGAAGTCTCGAACTAGGATTGTGTTCTTAAAAAATCATACGACATCCGATACTAAATCAAAAAAATTCTGTTCCTAAATTAGGTTCCGAGAACTGGCAACCCTTACTCAGTAACTACAGAAACTATTAACTTAAGATCTTATGGCTCTTGAATTATGCCTCGGGTAGTTCCTACAAAGCATAACATCGGGAATTCCAAATTTTTAAAATTCCCGATTTTTGGAAATCATTACGGCAGGATGATCACTCATCGGTTTTTGCATACCTAATGGATACACGTCTAAACTTAGAAAATTTTCAGTCACAAGAAATGGTCCCACAACCGGAAAAAAATATTTAAATTTAATACCCAATCTTTTTGTCTCTCCAGCTTTAGCAGCATCAACTTGTCTACCAACAGATACAAAACGATTTGTAATTGTATCCTTAAGTATCTCCTCCATTAAACGAAGTACAGCAACTCCATCACCCCAAGAATGTTCCAAATTGATTGTCTAAAAAATTTTTCTAAATTAACGAATAAGTCAAAAGTCAAAAAGGTGGCGAAAGACTTTTCGTCATTTTGAGACTGAAAAGTATTTTTATAAGGAAGGAAATCTTTTAAGCAGAGCCCCCACCCAGTGCTCAACCAAATTTTAAAATGAGGTGTACCTAATTTTGGGGGTGTCTTTATAATAAAATTCCGCACATCCGAGGTGTGCGGAAACCCAATTTAAAAAGTGAAATATGAATCAAACCAGAATTTAAAAAAAACTCCCTTACAGTTTGTCCATTCCCATCCACAATTAATTGAAAACATTTATCAAACCTTTGAAAAAAATATTTTTGAAAATTCCCTCAATTTAAAAAAAAACCATCGATTTCTTCCATCATCCCCACACAAAAGAGCATTAGCCAAACGACAAGGATCTTCACTTCCCAAATCATCAAAACATAATAAAAATAATGCAGTTTCTAAAGTATTTAATGATTGTAAATTTTGTTGATTTAAATCAATTAATTCTTGTCTTGTGTCTGCCCAAGTATCGCGATCCTAAAATTTTTTTTAATTTTATGAAAATTTTATTGAAAAAATTTTTCGTTTGAGAGAGGAAATCCCCAACAAATCCCTTGAGAAAATTAAATATCCCAGTTCACTCGGTTCAGTTGGTTAGTGTTGTGTTCCCAATTCTTGAGGGAGTAAGGTTCGAACCCCAAACATGGGAAATAATTTTTATGCTTAATATCTCGTAATAAATGTGTCATAACGTGTTAAAAATGTATTAGAGCTTCCAAAAAATTTTTTAGAATTTTGAAATTTTTAAAAATCATTTAATTTAAAAAAATTAAAAAAAACCAATGTAGTTAATGAACCAACAAACGACGATTCTTCTTTTTCATAAGAGGATGAACTGTTTAAAATTTTATGTAGAGAAGAATAAATATTATCAGGAGAAAGTAATTCGCCTAAAAAATAAAATTAAAAAAAATTTTTTTAAATTAAAAATTAAAACCTTTGTCATCAAAAAGATCAACAGAATAAAATGTTCCTTTACGTGCAACAACAAAATGTTTCCTTAAAATAAAGAAAAAAATTAATTTAAAAATCACAACCAAAACCTCATTTTTTAGATACCCCTCTATTTAAAAATTTTTTTAAAAAATTTGGTAGTCCACTAGGCGATCCCCATCCCCCAACAACGACACTTATAATGAGAGGTACCCCTATTTAAGGTACGTACGATTTTAAACCACTGATTTGTGAGTTTTTAAAAATGAGGAGTCCGAGCCGATGGGTGGAAAGAAGATTCCACGCGAAACCCAAGAGCACGGATTTTGTAATGAGGATTTTTAACCAAAGGGGTATTTAAAAAGAGGGTCCACTGAAATTAAGCGCACCCAAATAACAGGTCTTATAATGAGCGTTACCTCCAATTTAAGGCACCCCTCATTTATAAGATACACTTTTAACCCTAGGGATATCTAAAAACTAGGCCTGACTAAAAAATTAAAAAAAATTTATACGAATCAGTCTTCAAAGCTAATTTGTCTTTTCCACGTTGAGGTATTCTACAACCACCAAATAAAGATTTGTATTGGCTCATATCTAACGGAAATGCTTTAAAAGCCGCAGCACCAAACCAGCTAATACTTTGAGGAAGCAAACTCCAAAATTTTTGAATTGAAAGTTTGTTAGATTTTTCTGGATTTAAATGAAAAACTTCTGGAGCCAAAATTTCAGCATCTAAAGAACGTTTGAAACGACCACAAGAAATTACAAAATTTGTAGCGCGGATTAGCTTGAAAACAAAAAAAATTGATCAAATAAATGAGTCTACCGCAGAGTTTATAATAGAGTCAGAAACCCAAAAAAACATCGCTCTGACAATTTTTACGATTATTTTTTATTAGACATAAGTCAGAAAGGATGTCACAGGTTAGTCGAAAAATCGAAACACGATTTCTTCACCTGATGTCCCTCTTATAATTCCCAAATCCTCCGGTACTGACCCGACCCGAAAAAAATTGTGAAAACACGACCCAACTTTTTCTTTCTCATCCCGTGACATCACTGCTTCGCAATAAACTCTGCAGTAAACTAGCCATCCTTACCAAAAAATAAAAAAAATAAAAACCTGATCGTTATAACGAGGATCTGGATCTGGTGCAAACATCATAAAAGGATTGTAATTTACAGGGAGTGGAACACGTGCAGACAAATACATATCAAACCAGGGTTCAGACTTTAAAAAAAAATTTTCCCAACTCAAAAAAATAAAAAAAATTACAATGTAAGAAGTATCCAAATGTTGTCGATCATAATCAATTAAAGCTTTGTGTAATTCTGGCCCTTCATTTTTCATAAAATTGTCAATTAAACCTTCCATCTCCTTCACCTCATTTTCCGAGTAAATTGCTTTAACAGCATCCAAATAGCGTTTACAAGAATTCTCCAATTTTGGTATTGGTAAACGCCTCAGGGATTTCTTTAAAAAACAAAAATTACTGACCGGTAAAATCTATTTTTCAGAGTCAGATCCGCGGTTTGTAACTAGAATTGGATCGGATCCGGTCGTATTTTTTAGGAAAAAAATCTCTGAAAAAATCCTGTGGACGCCTTCTAGAAAAAATCCGACGGGGCGCGAAACCTCTATTTGAAATCCGGAAAAAATTGCCAGATCCGGCCCAGGTCGCGAGTAAAAATTAAATGTTAAAACCTGAAAATGATAAGTTGGAATTATGCTTTTCTGTAGATATTGATAGGTTTCGGAATTTACATCAGGAGCAAACAAATGTTCTGTTGAAGCATTCCGAATACTTAGAGACCTATAAAAATGGGATAAAATTAAAAATATAAGATAGAATTTTTGGGTTGGCCAATTGTGGGAGACAAGAAAGAGACCATCTCTTCTATCAAATAAAGAGCTGCCCAAATAAAACAATTCCTACTTATAATTGCAAAATTTTTCGTAGTAAAAAATTTTCCAACACCCATGAGTAACTCCCATATAGGTTATTTAAAAATTAAAATTTTATTAAAAAAAATAAACAAACCTATAAACATTGTTGACGGCAAAAATATTAATACAAGGCGTTCGAATCATATTGCAAACAATTAAGTGAAACCTTCAACTTTTTACAATACTCAACAGTAGCTGTAAAAACAAGTCAAAACATTAAATATCCTGAAAAATCATTTAAAACCTAAAAAATAATTTAAAAAAATATTTAAATGTTTGACAATACATTTAAAAAATAAAAAAAAAATTCCAAAAAATTTTCCAAAAATTTTCACATATTTAAATAAATATTAAAACAAAAAAACACAATAAAACACAAAAAAATTAGATCAATGATTTGCTGGGTTTGAAAGTGAGTTCTTAACCAATTTAATCATTTTATCCACCATACCGTCCAAACGATCCAAACGCCTTTAAGAAAAAAATTTTTTAAAGGAAAATTTAAACTTTTTTTTCTTATTTTTAGCTCATATACATGCTTAACCTAAGAGCAAAAAAAAAATAAAATAATAAAAAATGAAAGGAATATTTACAGCAAAAAATTTTTTTTTAATTTACTTTTTACGCGACGGACAAAATTTTCTCCTAATCATTTCTCTTAAAAATAATAAAAGGAAAAAAAAGATTTTTTACTAGACATAATTCAAGGTCAAGTCAGTTACCTTTCTTTAAAACAACACTCAGAAACTTCCTCATTAAAGAGCAAAAATCAAAGTCCAAAAAACACCCCAGCCGAGGAGACCCATCGAAAAATAAATCAAGTCTCTAATAGAAAAAAACCCCAAAAAAATTAAAAAAATTTCAACAAACTTAATAATCAAAGGAACTTCACTAGCACAATTTTTACAAAAAGGCGTAGCATCTAAACCAGCATCATTACCAACAATTTCAGAATCGTCTTGTAAATTGTCCTGCATCTCACAATCATCCACATTATTGTTATTATCACTAATAACTTGAATATCATCATCATCCGAGGAATTAGCTTGCGATTGCTAGAAAATAAACGTCTTAAAAAATATAAAAAATAATCGGAACTCGGAACACATTTTTAAATATCCCCTCTGGGGCTGAAAAGTTTCTTATAACGAGCTGTAAGGGTGTCGCTTATATAGAAGGGTATAGCTTAACAATAAGAAACTATAGAAAGAGTATCGTGGGCAGAAAAAGTCTTTTATAATGAAGTGTATCTTATACGGAGGGTATCGCTTAAGAGAAAGGTATCTTATTTAGAGAGAGCGCTTGTATAAGAGGTATATTGTTCATAGTATGGAGGGCATCAAAATAAAAAAAGACTCGACCCTCAATTTAGTAAAACATAACCTCGATTTAGTATCCACATACTAAAATAAATCGAGGTTTTTGGGTACATATATCTTATAACGAGGACCAACTTTATTTAAGAAAACCTGATAATTCGAAGTCGATTGTTCAAAATTAGATCCATCTAAAGATGTTGCTTTACTATTTTTACTAGATTCAATAACGTGTTCTTGAGGTTCCAATTGTGGAGGAGCAGCGACAAGCAATGACGATTCTGAATTTTTATTTAAATATTAATTTTAGAGGAAATAACCTTCAGGTGTTGCAGGCACAAAACGCAAATTATTGGTAGTATTGTTTGAAGATTGTTCTTTAAAAAAAATTTTTTAAATAGAAAATTTTAAGTAAAAATCTTAAAATAAAATTTTTTTACTTTAACAAGACAAAAAAATAATTTGACCCGAAAAGGGTTCGAACCCTCACCCCACCAAATAAATCTAAACCGCTTAACCAAAACTTAAAAAAAACCACTTAACCTTAGAAACTAATCCTAGATAGTAGTAAAATAAAAAAATATCTAGAACCGTGCAAAACAATCCTCTCGCTAAAACGGGTTCGAACCCACAACCCACTTAACCAACAACATTTATAAACCATAAAAATTCCCAGCTCAAACCACTTAACCAAGACTCCTTAAAAGTTAAAAATTAAGGCTAAATAAAACTTCAAAAAACCCTCAACAAAAAAATTTAAAAAAAACCTTTCAAAGAAGCAGAATTTTCCAAAGTTTTATCAACAGACATATTAACCAAATCATTTAACATTTCAGAAACTGTTTTTGGTGCATAATTTGATGAAAAAGTTGAGGTATTTGAAATTGGTGGTTGATATGGCTTTTGAAGGATTCTGTTTTTTGAATGGTTAATTCGATAAATTGTTCTAAAAAAATTTTTTATAAATTTAAAAATGTCGAAAATTTAAATGTGTCAAATAGTAACCGAATGACTACTAAAAGAAAATTTAAAAGTTCGGTTAGATCCAAAGGGATAATTTGGAATTACGGCGTCACAAGGCTAGACATTTCAGCAGTTTGGAGTTTTGGCATTTCGATGGCTTTTGGGGGCTGAAATTATGACGTTTTGGCATTACAGTAGCTAAGGTTCTAAAGCCCAAATCAAAAATAATTTTCTTGGAAAATTTCTAAAAAAATTTCCCTTGGAAGAAACCAAAAATATTTAAAAATTTCAAAAAATTCTAAAACCTTGAATTATTTTTTTGATGCAGCTGAAACTTTTCTCTTAAATAAGCCGAACGATTTTTATCCATTATAACATTTAATCTTGCTTGGTCTGTGACAAGAGGTAATTTACGTTTGTTTGGCCTTGACAGTTGATTCAAAACAATTTTATTATTATTTTTGGTGGCAGCATTTCCTTTTTCACTTTCAGAATCGTCGCTACTGTCCAAATTTACAATTTCTATAAATTGAAAAAAAAATTTTTTAATTTAATTTTAATAAGTTTCGCTTCAAAAACATGGTTTTACCAAGTGTTTTCTACTAGGTTAACAAATATTAAATAATTTTTTAAAATTTTTTCTATGTACATTGACAGATTCGTACACAAATTCGACTGCAAATTCAGCCATCTCAGAAAAATGCCTAATGGAACTGGTTCCCTGGACACGATAATCGAATCGTAAACAAGACCTTTAGAACCCACGAAAATTTTTTTTAATTACAAGAATCACAGGAAATGGTTCTAGGCACCGAGCCGTCGCCTCATAGATAACACCCAACCCCTTGCAGCCCCAAAAAATTTATTTAACCAAAACAAAAAATTTAACAAACCTTCTCTTCCTCCTGATTGATCCTCTTCTGAATCCTGCGCTGATGTTGACGAAAGAGCATTACTTGCCAGACTCTGCAAAACTTGGTCAATACTTGGCGTTGGAATTATTGATTCCATAATTATTTTTCTTTAAAAAAATTAATTAAATTTACAAAAATAAAACAAAAAATAAAAAAGGGACATTTCATCCCAGCATTAAAAAAATCAATAGAAAAATTGAAAAATTTATACATTTTAATCAATAAATATTGAATAACTACAATGTCGATAAAATACTCAAAACGTCCAATGTCCAAAATACTCAAAATAATTTTTTTTTCATTAAAGAAACTTTCTGATCGCTCTCGCTCTTGGGGACAGAAAAAATTGTATCTTATAATGAGGGGTAGCCTAAATAGAGGTAAATAACTAGTGGAGCTTTCCAAAACAGGAAATTTTCCAAGACTGGATCCGAAGACCAAGACCGAAAAAAACCCAAGAAAAGTTTTGAGTCCCCCACGTTACTCAAAATAAAAAAACGTATTTTGGGTGTCTGTCACATTGCAGTTTTTTTCTAAATTTAAAATTAGGATTTAAAATGTAGGGCTGGACACAACTGGTTATTAACCAATCTTGTTTGATTGGTTGACAATGGCATAGGGAGAGAAATAGAGGGAAAATTATGTCCGCAAAAAGCACGTAGGGATAACGGAATAGTACCAAAAAATCACTCATTATCAAAAATTTCCGGTCTTTAAAATTTCCTAAAAATTATTAATTTTTGGCAAGAAATATCAAAAATTTTCCTGGTTAAAACCGGTCATGTCCAACATTATTTAAAATTTAAATAAATTCATTTTAATTTAAAATAATTTTTTAAAAAAATAAACCAAAATTTTCATTCCAAATTTATTTTAAAGCCTTCATCTTCTTCGGTTTAGTCACAACTTTTTTAGGCTTTGCCATTTCTAATTTAGCATTCCATTTTGAAATCTCATCAGCATTAATATTCTTCCAAATTTCCAATTCCTTAGTATAGAGATTTTTAAGATTTGCAGCCTTATCCAAATAAATCTGAAAATGTTTTTTAAAATAAATATTTTATCACGCCTTATGTCAAAAATGCCGTAAAACTCCGAAAGCTGTTGAATGCCAAAATATGGGTCGTATAGCGAAGACCATGTCCTTTCTACCCTTCGGGCAGTACAAAAAAAGTTTTTCCAGCGAATATTCAACAACATGTTTGGCATCGTCAATTCTTTTTTGGGGAGAGGGCATTACAACGTAAGTAATTTCCACAGATTAGCATTTGCCAGTTTTTCGGGGTTTTACACTAATTGTAAGACTTTTGACATGTCGGCGTTTCGCCAATGCCGTATCAACCAAAAAATACTTAAAAAAACCTTTTTTTCATCAGCAGTCAAAACCTTCCATTGTTCTCCAAAATCTTTTCCAAATTTAATAACTTCTTCTTTTCCTTTGGGAACTTGAGTTTTTTCCATTTCAGCTTTACAAAAAAGAAGAAAAGGGCCCAATGAACGTTTCGGTTTGTTTGTTTGTTTGTAAAACTTAAAATGTAAAAAAAAATTTTAATTAGGGATACATCAGGAATGAGCTGGATTACACGAAATCCAGATTTTCTTCGACTCGAAACCTGATCCGAAAAGGAATTGAAACCCCAACCCGACTTTATTTCAAAATCTCGTTCCGAGGTAAACCGAATTTCTAGGCATAAAAAATTTAAAAAAATACTTTGTGTAAATCACGCATAAGACTGCTCCGCTTACGTTTTTCAAGACGCAAAGCATTACCTTCCAACAATTCTTCCTTCTTTTGTTCAGATAATTTTGCAAATTCATCTTTCCTTTGTTCAGTAAGTAATTTTGAATTTTCAATATAGGGCTAAAAATTAAAAAAAATTAGTCGGAAATTTGGAAAAAATTCTCGACTTTAGGGTTCCTAGCAGATGGGTTACACGAAATCTGATAAATGGACTTTTTTCGACCCAAACCCGCTCATAAGAAAAATTTGAAATCCCAATCCGATCTTTACTCAACCATTGACATCCTGATTCCCAGTAACGTTGTCGGTTCCTACAAAATCCGCAACCGAAAAAAAATTTTTTTTCGACTCCCTATCCAAATAATTCCCTCTCAAAAAGAAACTTTTTTCTTATAAAAAATAGACAAACATTTTTATCCAAATTGCTCATTTCCTTCCATGATTTTGCCACTTTTTTAACTGCTTCAGAAGCTCTTTCCCCAGTAGAATTTTGCATTTTTTCTTTAACATAAACCGCAAATGGAGTAACCGGATTAAAACCAGGTGGAAGACGAACTGGCTTGTTGACCGCAGCAGAAGTAACTTTTTTGGTTGTTGTTGTTGAAAAAGTCAATTTACTATAGAAAAAATGTTTAAGACAAGGGAACCTCGCGAGATATGTCCAAAAATTTGTAAATAAAAAATTAAACCGTCGTGTTTTTAATAAGAAAAATTAGGGGGATTCGGCAGCTTTGAAGCTCTATAAAACTCCAAACTCTTAAACTTTCTAATTTATGGGACAGTAGAAAAACCAAAAATTGTCAATAGTAGTCTAACGACCATGCCCCACACGAAGGTATTTTTATTTAAAAATTTTTAGTCACATCTCCTGCGGTTCCATTGTGAGAAAAAAAGAAAAATTAATAAAAAATAAACCTCGAAAAAGTCAAAGAAAAATTTTTGAAAAAAGCAGAAGACATCAATACACTTTGCATTTTCTTCTTAAAAAGTTTGCTGTAAAATCCTCTAAAAAAATTTTAAAAAATTTTTTAGAAAAAAATAATAAAAATAAAAGCAATATAAAAATATATATATGAAAATCAGTCATCAATATAAAATAATTCCATCAATGCTTTATTTTTTTTAAATGCATTTTTCTCTTCAAATTTTAAAAATGTAGGTTATTAAAAAATATTAGTCGTAATTTCTGAGATTTTTTTTGGTAAAGCCAACTTCTCTTGGGTTCATCAAAATACATTTGTGTAAAATAAATATATTGTAGAATAAAAAAATAAAATGTGTAAAATTTCAAACAAAAAATAATAAGGCTTCAAATAAATATAAATGGTCTTCAAATATAGTTTTATAGGGATTGTAAATGCAGCACATTTTCCCTAAAAATAAGATAAATATTTAAATAATTTTATAGAAATTTTTTTGAGGTTATCATGAGGGAAAAGCCTTGCCGTATTTTAAAAAGCCGAAGAGCAAAAAGGAATTCGACGGAAGTGCGTAAATTTTTTTGAGTGGTATTCCTAGTTATTAAAGATATATGGACACCCCTGTTGTGGACAATTTATCCCATACTCCCTAATTAAAAAATAAAAATAGGTATATTCTTCTTACCAAAATTGCCTTGCCTTAGCCAATGCTTCCAAAACGTTTTGATTATAATGTGAATGAGAAATATCAGTTTCCAAAAATTCACAAGGTTCCAAATTATTGTTAGACACCCACCTCCTTTAAAAAAATTTTTTTCAAAAATTCAAAACTCCTTACCAAGTATTTAATTTATCAAACAAAACAACAAGTGTTTTATTATTATTGTCATTGCCATCTTCTCTTCCAGGCATACAATTAATTGCTTGTTGTACAAAATGTGTTCCTAAACCTTCATCTTCATCAAATTCATAACGCATACGCAAATCTATTACTCTTGCTGGCATTTGTGTTCCATCTTCTATATCAACCCATACAATGTCGTTATGTTCTGGAAAAAAGAAACAATAAAAAATTTTTTTTAAATAGCAGACTTTTCATTTAAAATTTCTCATTACTTGTATAAAGAATGGGATGATCCTTCGGACTTAAAAAAACCTCAACAAAAAAGTAAGACAATTAATGCAAGTCCTTTTCGAAACATTTCCAAGTAAGGCATTTCGACGGCTTTTTAGGGGTTGGTTTTTCGACGCTTTAGGATTAAAGCGCGCAATGTTAATATAAGAAAAAGCCCCCTAAATATCCACCAAAAAAACTGAAAAAAACCGCAAGACGTTAATCCCTTAAGGTTAGCGAATCCTGGGAAATCTAAGGATATCCGGATCCGATCCGAAAATTTAAGATATCCGTGCTTTTTTCGGATCTCCGGGATCAGTCAATCCTAACCCCTACTAATCATAATCCCTACTAAATTTTCAAAAAAAAATTTTCAAAAAAAATTCTTACGAAATTGTTCATCATTTGAATTATTATTATTATTTTGTATAATTTCTTTCCTCAATCTTTTACTTGATTTATTGTTATTTGATTGTTGTTTTATCCCATTTTTTGTTAAATTAATAGGCGGCAACAACAAATCTTCTTCATCCTCATTATCATAACTATCTTCTTCATCGGCTGCTGACGAAGCTTCAGTTAAATATGCATAGGTAAAATTTTTGTTTTTATTAACATTTCTTCCAATACAACAATTTGGAGTATTTTTAACATTTGAAATTTGGGCCTTTAAAAATAAATTTTTTTAATAAAAAAATAATTAGGGTAGTTGGTAAGTTGTTGGTGATTAACCTGGGACCCCCCAGTTTCCGATTAATCCAAAAATTTTAAAAACTCTCGGTTTTCGGTTTTGAGTTTTAGTTAAATTTTGAATTTATTTCTAGGGATTTTTGAATCCCACATTTTTGGCAAGAAATACCAAAAATTTTCTATCTAACTCGCCCAACGAAAACCTCAAAAATAATAAAAAAAAAATCAAATTTACCGTTGAATTTACTCCAATATTCCCACAATCATGTGTCAAATAATTTGTAATTTTGTTGGTGTTACCAACAACTTTGTCTCTATCAAAGGCAGTAGTAGAATCAACAGATGTGGAAATCTGAAAAAAAATAAAAATTAAAAAAAAAATTAAGCCTCAAAAAGGAAACCTTAGCAACATTTTTAATTGAACTTTTATTGATGCTATCTATCCTAGATCGCTTTCTTGAAATTTTTGGTTGCTCATCAGAAGGCCCTCCAGGAGTTGATAATGTTGATGAAAGTTTGCCTAAAAAACAAAATTTAAAAATTTTTTAAAAGTTTTTTTCAAGGAAAGATTATAGGTAAGTGTCCTAGGTAAAGTAAAAGAAAAAAAGGTAGGAGGTCTCTCTCCCCTCAATCCTCACAAATAGAGTTGTCGATTCTTGGAAGATCTTCGGGTATCCGGAACCGAAACGAATAACTAAACAGAAAATCCTCTGTTCCGTCGGATGATTCCTCATTTCGAAAAAAATCCTCGTTCAGTCAGAAGATTTCTTGGTTCGAAAAAATGTCCACCGTTTCGGTCGGAGGGTTACACACATCGTAAAGATTCCCAAACAAAGTAAATATTGTCAGAAAAACAAAAAATCCAAAAAAATTTCACAAACATTTTCTAGATGTAGAAAGTCGTCGAGGTGTACTTAAATGTTGTTGTTGTTCTTCTTTTTCTTCACAAATTTCAATATCCTCCTCCCCATTATTATTTAAATTATCTGTTGTTGATGTACTCGGTTTTTCTTCAACAATTATTATAGATTCACCAGAAGTATCTTTATTTATTTTCTTTGAACTTCTTCGTCGACGTTGCTGTTTTTCTTTAACATTTTTCTTTTTGTCGTCATCAATGGAAGAATTTAAATTTTTCTTTCTTGCATTTTGTTGTTGTTTTTTCTTATCAATTGAAGAAGGAATTGAGGGAGTCAAGTTATTTGCATTATTGTTATCAACAGTTTTATTGGTGGTAATGTTTGCTAAAAAATTTAAGAAAAGTTATTGAATAAAAATTAAAGAAAATGAGTCGCGACCTCATGTCAGTCCTTTCTTTGTCAGTCTCTTTAGAGCCTTACTTTATACATACAAGGAATGTCACAAATCATCCGTTCCAATAGACGAAATCCGAACCCCCGGGCAAATTTTCGAAACAAAATCCGATCCAAGAAATCTTTTGGAAACTCAATCCGAAGCCCTACCAAATATTTTCTGAACCCGTGACATCCTGCTTTATAATAAAAGGTATCAATTTTTTGGATGACCATTTAGGCTCCTTCCTCCGCAACATTCTTCTTAAAAATTAAAAAATTAAATTTACATTTCTTTGGTTGCTTCTCAACATTCTTTCGTCCAACACTTTCAGAAACATTTGTAACCTTCTTTCCTTTTTGTTCCAGTTCCAATTTTAATTTGTTCATATAATCTTCCTTGAGAAATTCAAAACGACTAATAAAGGTTTCGACCATTTGAAGAGTCTAAAAAATATTTTAAAAATTAAATAAAAATTCCAAAAACATAAAAAAATACTTGTGATATTCTTGATTCTTCAATTTCTGCAGATCTAATAACTTTAAGTCCAATTTGTCTAATTCTTTGTCCATAATCATAAAAATATTTATTATCACGATTAAATGTAGCACAATTATTCATCATTAAAAGAAAATCTGAGCGAATATCAACAACCCGTTTATATTGACCCATTTCAAATTTTTTCTGCATTTGACAAAAATCCATTGGATGAGCAATAAATTTGCGATAACCAGGAACGTCTTCTTCTGACACTGGACTCATAAACACCTTTTTAAAAAATAAAATAAAAAGGGGTCCACGCAGAAGGTCAACTCCAAATATTTGGGCGGTTAAAATGAAGGCTCGTTCTCTTTTGCCTATTCTAATAGTTACACGAAAGAATTTCCGTCTCCTAACTTTTAATCCACTTAATCCCAAAAAAACCACCTTAATCCACCCAAATATTTGTAGTCGATCTTTAGGGTAATTTGACTTTTTGGGAGTTGACCTTCTGGGTGTTAACCATGGGTTGATCCCAAAAAGAATTAAAAATAAAAAAATAAACCTCTTGGTGATCTTTTGAAATGAGCTTTTCCAATGTTCTTTTAATTAAAATTGCAACAGGTGTTATCATTGAAAGTAATTTTTCATCGAATGATAAAGACTCTTTTTTCAATTTTTCTCTTTTTTTCACCAATTCACTCAAAAGACGAACTCTTTCAAATTCTCTTCGAAGCAATGCCATTTTCATTAAAGAATTTTGATTGTCTCCTCCTCCTTGTTGTTGTAATTCAAGGTTTTGTTGTTCTACTCGAGTAGGAGAAATACCCAAACGATTTGTTGTAGTTATGTCAATTCCTCTTGAGAGGCGTCCTTCAATTGGCTTTTGTTGACCGAGATAAACCTTTAAAAGATTTTTTTATGAAAAATTCATTAAAACTAGATATCATCAGAAATCCGAGACCTGAAACACGGACTTTTATCGACCGAAATACGACAGATGACCCGAGAAATTTGAAAACACGACCCTATTTTTTTCCAACCCATGCATGTGGAATTCCAACTCCGACAAGTCATCCGTCCCAGTTAAAATAATAATCTAACAATTTTTAAATAAAATTTACCTGTAATCTTCTAATCAAAGGAACGCCACTTCTTGACTGTCTTTTTAGCGCCCAATAAGCAGTTATATCAGAAAAATGTTCAATAGAAAGATTATCAGCTAATTGGGCAATTCTTTAAAAAAAGATTTGTAAAATTTAAGAAAAAGTAAAGAAACTTGTTATGAGGAATTACAGGAATTGGTGCAGACATATTCTGTTTTTTGGCCTCTACATGAAGTCTTTTTCTTGCCTGAGCTATTTTACATTGAATTTCACGTTTCCAAGCAGCAACAGTTTCTTCAGTATTTGGGCTGTAAAATAAAAATTAAATGAAGAGGTATGATATTATAATGCCGAAACGTCGAGACAGCTCCAAAGGTTGTCGAAATGCCAAACCCAAACAATCGTCGAAATGCCAAAGCGTTCAACGTCATTCCTATTGTTTGACATTTCGAAGGCTGTTGGGAGTATGGAATTTCAATGACTTTTGAAATATGGAATTTAACGTTTGGGCATTACGACGCGCAACGGAACGAAGCAGATAATTTTAAAAGGATGTCTTTAAAATTTCAAAAAAAAATTTTAAATACCCATTCTGCGAATGTTGATGACAATAGACAAAACGATTTACAGCAATTGTATCAGGATTCTTTTTTGTTCTCATTTCTTTAAGTTCCATTCTAACATGAGCATAAAATGCACAAGTAACGTGAAATGAACGAGCACAACTTCTCTGAAAAAAATTTTTCTCTAAAGATTCAAAAAAATAATTTTCTCACATGACTGCATTGTAAACAAGCTCCCATTCTATTTCTACAAACAATGCATGTTAATTTCTTTCGACGTTTCAATGCAAAGTCAACACCTTCTACAGGTTCAAGAAAAACAGTATTTGCAAAGTGAACCTTTAAAAAATAGTTTTGTAAATTTTTAAACATTTGAAATGGCAACTCTCCCAAAAGCCGTTGAATATCAAACAACCATCAAAATGCCAGGCATAGATGCCGAATATGCTATTTGAAATTTATTACCATTTTTTAGGTGTTTGCATTCCGAAGACTTTTGGGGGGTTTGGTATTTTAACGGATTTTGAAGGTTTGGGATTTCAACGGATTATTAGTGTTTGGCATTTCAACGATTTTGGCATTATAACACACTCCATTTTTAAAAAGAAGAAAACTCAAAAAACCTCATTAATCCAAATTGCACAAATTACATGTACCCAACGTCCATCAGCCGTTTGTTTAAATGCTCCAGTAGTAAAAGGACACAAAACACATTTAACAACGACAGAAGGTGAAAGTTGACATTTACGGCATAACCATTGACCTTCTGGAATATAAGGGACACCATAACATTCTTGATGTACAGCAACATTACACATGTCACAAAAAATTATTTGGTTTGCGTTGCTATCTTCAGCATCTTAAAAATAAATTTTAGTCCGATTTGGAATAATATTCGGGGTTAGAAAAATTTCCTTTCTTAAAAATTAAAAAAATCAGACGCAAGATCCGAAATCCTTCGATTAATTCGATACAAGATCCGAAATCCTTTTCGAGCCCGTAGTTTAAAAATGAGCCCCGTGAAAATTTTTTTAGCCTGGACTTTTTTTCCCATAAGATCCATGCTACATAGAAAGGAAATATAATTTAAAAAAAGAAAAAAACCATTGCAAATGCAACAAGGAGCATCTTCATCAGTTAAAGGGAGAGTTGAAGCATTTGGTTGGCCAGTTTTGACATACTAAAAAAGATTTTTTTCTCAAAAATTTTTTTTAATTTTTCAAAAAACCTGAAAATACGACTCCTTTTCCAACAAATTAATAGCCTTCTCAAAAACAATATCATCAATAAAATTGTACCCTTTCTCCTTCCTCTTTAAATTTATTAATTTTAACCATTCCAAATCTTCTCTATCCAAATCATATTCAATTTCATTTGTTTTATTTTCTCCCTCATTTTCAATATATTTTATATATGATTTTGGCATTATTGCTGCTTCAAGTTTTGTTGTTGTTAATTCATTTTTTGTTAATATTTTATAATTTGGTTTTGGAATAGAATCTGGTTGATTTTGTTGTTGAGTTGACTAGAAAAAAAGAGCAAATATAAAATTAAAAATAAAATATATTTATTTAAAATAAAAAATAAGGGCTGAGGGTTGTGGAAATTAAAAAAAATTCTTTAGAAAAAATTTTTCACAAAAAACTTCCTGTGGAATAGTGAAGAACAGCCTAAGGGTAACCGATTAGAGTAGTAATTTTTGTGGGATAAAAATATTTTTACATAAAATCAAGAATAATAAGCTGAGGGATGGGTGATAGGATTAGTAAGGAGCCGACGGACCGGTGAGAATGTCCGCTACGTCGAACTTGTGAGGGAATAAATTAGAAAAACCAAGTCCTCTTTTTGGCAAAACCTGAAAGAATCAGGCTGGAAGAGGTAATCCCATTAAAGTTAAAGCAACCCTATTGGAGTCAATCAGACGCTTGTGCAAATACCCCAAGCTTTGCTCATGTTTTGTGGATACGCATAGCCTGAAGCCACTGATATACCTTGCGAATAAATGGGGCGTTTATTCAAATTAGGAGTGGTCTTGCGATTAAACGGGGTGTCTAGTTAAAGTAAATAAGTTTTCTCGAACGGCTTTTAGGGTCCAATTACTTCACTAATCTCCCAGAAAAAAATTTAAAAACAAAAATAAATTTAAAAAACCTTGTTTAAACTTGTAGAAAATTGCCCCCCTCCACAACTCCAAGTCACATCAAAACTGCATCCAGGGTCCAAATGAACAATTTTATCAGTATAATTTATAGTAATTTGTTGTAAATCACTGTTATTTAATGCTGCCAACATTTCTAAAAAACAAAAATTAAGTTAAAACAAGGAAAAACAAAAAATTTTGACGTCACAATTAACTTTTGTTTACGTCTTTTTCAGAAAAATAGCGTCAGGTTTTTCTCTAACCGCCTCTCCTGTACTATTTCCATTTAGGGATAAATTGTCATTTATTTTTAATACAAAACGCCAAAACTACAAAATTAATTAATTTTTTTAATTTTTGAGTAAACTTTTACGCTACTTAACTTCACTTGACAGCTTATATCTTTTTAAGGAATTGTTGGATCGTATCGACCCTTTTATGTAAAATAATCTTCACATCCAGGGCTTTCGAATGATATAAGAATTATTCGAATTGGTTGAAAATCCGAAAAGTTATGGGTCAAAATATGTCTCAAATACTCTTAACCTGTGGTACTCAATGATTCCCCACCCAAATTTTCGTTTTTTGATTTTTTTGAAATTTTTTTTGTTTTAGTTTTTACTTTTCTTAATCTATTTATTCGCAAAGTTTAATAAAATGCTTGTTCTACAAGATTTGGAGGAACCTTCCGAAAATATTATGGCTACCGAAAATATGGTTGTTGCTTATTGGGAAAGAGACTGTCTTGGACAAGGAAATCTTTTTTTGACTGATCGGTTTTCTTTAATTTCATGGAATTAAATTTAAATTCAATTTTAGGCAATTAATTTGGATTAATCCAACAAGTCGTAAAGGTCTTCGTTTGCCTGTTCCGTCGATTGTGGTGCATGCTGTTTCTGCTTCGAATGAAAGCTTTCCGGAACCTTGTCTTTTCACTTTGATTGACACGTCTAAAGCTGGTATTGTTTTTTAAATAACTTTTTTGGGGGACTTGGGGATTTATGTGACCGTTTTTAAAGATTCAGGTGTCTGTTCTTTCTTGACTTTTTCAGATTTTGCCCATTTACCCTTTGACCTCATACTTTAGCGGAACTTTGACTTACCATATCTTGGCCTAAAGTCATTTTACAAGAGAAAGAACAGCACTTCGCAATGAAAAGTCTGGGGTCTATATCGGTTACCAAAAATGTCAAATTCCCAGTCGCACTAAACAATGGTTCCTTGTAAGTATTGCCTTTATGTTAATACGCAAATGTCAAACCCCGCAAATGTTTCTTTTTCGATTTGATAACAATCATATTTTTCACAGGAGTGGAATACACACCAGAGCCTTTAGACGATGATGGTGAGGAAATTGAAGAGAACGAAGATGTAAAGACGGTTGCTTTTCGACTTATTCCGGCTGATTCTTCTCATAGTTTGGATTTTATTTTGTAAATTTTTCTAAAAATTTAACTCCCATTTCAGTCCAGGATCTTTTTGCAACTTTGAATAAATGCCAAGAATTGAATCCTGAGCCGGAGGAGATGTCGGGTATTTTTTTTCTTTCTTCTTCTTTTAAAAATTAATTTTTAAAAACTCAAGACGAGGACATCTACGACGAGGACGATGAAGAATGCCATGAAAATGGGGAAGTTGACCATGATGAGGAAATGAATGGAGATCAATAATGACACAAAATCTCTCGTGCAAAAAATGCAATAGAAAAAAGCGCATTCCTTTTCGAAGCATAAAAATAAAGTTAATATATTTAAATTTAAAAAAATTTTTATTTTTAAGGCTGTATTTTAATTTTAAATTTTTTTGCGGTCTAAATTTGCGGATTTTTCTGTATGCTTTCTTTAGAGGCCTTTTTACTTTTCCAAAAATATTTGTGAATAAGGTGGAAAATTTAAAAAATCAAGAAAACGACAAACAACTTTTCATATTTAAAAAAAATTTAAAAATCCGCAAATTCTGTCCGCAAAAAATTTTTTGTCCGCAAAAAAATTTTTGTCCGTAAAAAAACTTTTTTCGGCAAATTATCCAGACAGAATACTTTTATCTAGTTTTTAAACAAACTTTTAAATTTAAAAATTAAATTGCAGTTCTTATAAGAGACCTCAACAACGACTTTTATGTTTTTTACTTAATAAATTTATTTGCACCTTTTTTCTGCAAGATAAAAATCTTGCGTTGAATAAATTTATTTTTATTATTTATTTTTCTGTTTGAAAACAGCTGCTTGCTTTTTTTGCGCATTATTTTTATTTTATTAAATTATTTTTGTTAATTGATCTTTATTTTGCGGGAATTTTTGGTTTAGGTTAATTGGGGGCAAGGACAAACTGATTTTTTCTTTTGTACTTTTATTTCGTTTTTTTATAGATTTGCGTGATAGATTAATTAATTGAATTTTTTGTCCAAAACATATTTTTAAACAAACCCAATTTGATTTTATACACTGATTTTTCTTTGAATTTTTTTAATCTAACGATCAATTTTGAGTGGTCAATTTGAGCCCCCAGTCAATGTCTTGATAGCAGAGGAGGTTGGTCCCAAGATCTCCATATTCCAAAAACCGACAGTTGTCGAAATGCCGGGTTGAGTTATTTCGATATTTTTGAACTTTTTCGATTTCTGATTTTCAAAGATTTTTTGTTTCGAAACAGCTTTGGTTCCAGGATCTCCATAATCCTGTCTTGGATCGAGTTACAGACCTCCTCTGCCCCTAGATACTGTCAGCTACTTATAAGCAATGATTTTTCACCTTTTCTTGAGCTTAAAATTAAAACTCTAAGACCTTTAAGACATTTTGTCCATCTTTTGTACTATTAATCACCTCTCCACCTTCTCCACTTTTCCTTTAAAAACGTTATTTAAATATCGAAAAGAAGATTTTTTTAACGTCTCGGCTTATTTTTTCCTTCATACCGCCATTTTCTTTTAAAAGCAATTCACACATTTTTCTTGGATGTGTTTACCCTTTTTAAACACTTTTTGCTTATTCAGCTCTCCCTTCCTATCATAAAAACATTTTTTTATTAGTTAGTTGGCCTTATGCGAATACTAATAATCACAAAAATTCATCGCTAGCCTTTTTTCAATGTGAAAATGTTGAGAAAGAATTGTGTAATTTTTAGGGGACATTTGCGTACCGACATTTGAGGACGTTGAGCTGTATCTTTTTTGAAATTAGTGTAAAATGGGCATTTTTAATTTCAAATTAACTCCCTCTGTTTATCATTTTATCACTGACTTTATACCTAATCATGTCTCAAATGTCTTGACCGCAAATGTCCTGTTCTCAAATGTCGCATGTACTCAAATGTCGCACGTCCGCAAATGTCGCGTGTACTCAAATGTCGCATCACGAATTTTTAAACATTCCATATTTTCAAAAACAAATTCTTTTTAAATTTTCTATTCATTTTTTAATTAAAAAAATTTTTTTTGATACAAAATTAATTTCTTTCTCGTGTATTCTAGCCATTTTTACACCCATTTCCTTAACTTTTCCTTAATTTAAATCCCCCACCTTTCCCAAACAAAACTAACACTAAGGCAACCACATGCCCTTTTAAAACGTTCTGCGCTGTTTTCGTTAAATTTATAAATAAATATATGAATCATACACACACAAACACTTTTTTTCACATTTATTTATTACAAAAGAGGCCATAAACAGTTCTGTAAACATTTTAAAAAATAACCACACAAACATAGATATTAAATTATATCAGCATTTATTTTCCGGAATTTTCCTCTCTAATCTCCTTTTTCCCTCTATAATCTCCTTCCCTCTAATCTAATTTTCCCTCTTTACTCTATTTCAGAATCTCTACCTAATAGTATTATTAATGTTTCCGGAAAGTTTTTCTATTTACCGGAATCTCTATTTTCCTCTATTTTCCGGAATTAATATAAAGTTTTCCGGAAAATTTCACTCTGCTCTATAATCTCTGTTTTCCTCTATTCTCTATTTTTTCCGGAATCTATACCAAATTAATTTTTTCCGGAAAACTTCTCTGTCTTCATGTATTATTTTTTGTTCTTCTCTCTTTGATTTTACGGAACGTGTATAATTTCCGGAATTTATAGAAACACAATTCTTCCGGAATGTTTATTTCCTTCAGTAATGTTAGAGACTATAGTCTATCACACTAATTTAAAGAGAAATATAGAGAAAATACAAAAAAATACATTTTTCTGATTACTATTCTTTAAATTACTCTCTAATCATTGTACTCTATCTTTTGTTCTCACCAATTTCCTAATAAATAAAAATTAGTCATTTTTGTTTTCCTTTCCTTTTAATTCTAAAGAATTTTTATTTTTTAAAATAGAAAAATGTTATCAAATCATTCTACTCAACAAACTGAAGTTAAATTATTAAAAGACGAAAAGTGGAAGGTTATACAGCAAAATACTTTTACAAGATGGGTTAATAAACAATTGAAGCATTCTGCTAACTCTCCACAACTTGAAAATTTGGTAATTCTTTTTGGGATTTTGGGTGATTTTTTGGGGGGCTGGCCAGTGTTTATAAATTTCAGATGCCGATCCCGACTGCGGGTTCGGGATTGGCAAAATCGGGATAATTCCGACCGAGATTCCGATCCCGCCCAACTCTACTTATAAACACGGGTTCTGACGTCTTTTCTGGATCAACCAGGAGGTGGTCTTAAGGGTCACCGCCTAATACTTTGACGGATTAAGATGGATTTGTGAGCAGTAAGAAGGATATTGATGGGTTTGTTGGGATTATAGGAGTTAAGGGCATAAGGTGAAAATTCTCCCATCTAACTGACAGGAATAAGGGTACAGAGAGCAAGGCAAACTATTCTTTATCTTGAGTCTTTTATCCGCCCATTTTTGGATCTGTCCGTTAGCGTCAGTTGACCTTGGGTTGACCCGTCCTTTCCCCCTTTTAACCTCATTAATTTAGGCAACAGATTTTGCGGATGGCATCTTTCTCATCAAACTCGCTGAAGTTCTCTCTGGCAAAGGCTTACCACGCTTCAACAAAAAGCCGATCATGCGCACTCAGAAATTGGATAATGTTTCGCTTGTTTTAAATTTCTTTCAAAATCAGGAAAATATTAAAATTGTGAATATTGGTGAGCTTTTTTTATTTTTATTTATTTTGGGAAAAAGGACCTTTTCAAATTTTAACTGCTGTCCTCTCCCAACATCCGACCTTTCTGAAGCTATGTTTTTCGATGATAAGTGTCGAATAGCCCCTACAACATAATTTTTGGACCATTGTGGGAACCTCATTTAACCCTCCGGATTTTATGAAACTAGTGTCTTGTATTCGAGTCACATATCAGCTCGATGGGAAGTGTCGAACGAATTTATAATTTCCGAGACTTTTGGACCTTTTGGAAAAATAGCTACTTTTTTCTACCCTCACTTTTCACAAATTTATTGTTAATCGACTTTCTCTTTAATTTTCTCTCTCAATTTTCAGACAGTTCACACATTGTTGATCACAATTTGAAACTTATTCTTGGACTTGTCTGGACTTTAATTTTGCATTATTCTCTTTCACATCAACATTTTACTCCTGCGGATACAACAACATCTCCAACAACAATAACTAATGGAAGTGATAAAAAAGAGACTCCAAAACAGCGTCTACTTGCGTGGATTCAAGGCAAAATACCTGGGAGACGCGTTGCAAATTTTACCTCAACGTGGAATGATGGGGTCACGTTGGGGGCGTTGGTTAGTTTTTTAGTGTTTTTGGGGTTTTTGAGAATTTTAGAGAATTCTCTGGGGACGTGTTCGGAGATTGCGACAGTGGACAAGAATGAAGGCGATACCAGCTAATTTCGAGTATACCAGAGGGATTGGACTTCGGAGATTTGGACCTCGTTTATAAGAGATAAGAATCACGGTACCCGCTATTAAACCCCACAAATCCCTTGATATCCCAGTTAAGCTCCACAAATCACCAGGTGTCGCCCTTAATGTCTGATATACCTCACTGACCTGTTATTCACTGGTGCATTGTTCGACCACTGACTAATAGTCTACGACGCATTTTTATTTCCCTGGAGCATTTGGAAGAATCTTGATATTCATAAAAAATCTAAAATTTAAAGGTCGATGCTTGTACAGACGGAAGTCTTAATGAATGGATAAACTGGGAGTCAAGTAACGCGTTGGAAAATACACAGAAAGCCATGCAAGCTGCCGAGAGATTGTTGGGGGTTGAAAAGGTTTTTTTAATTTTTTTAAAAATTAATTTTTGGCAAAATTTTAAAGCTTTTAACACCCGAGGAATTGTCAAATCCAGCAGTTGATGAAAAAAGTGTAATGACTTATTTGGCACAATTTCCGAAAGCACAACCTTTAAAACAACAACAACAAAAATCGTCGTCTTTGTCTATTTCTGGAATTGATCGTCACCATATTGTTGGAATCCCCAGCAACTTTTTTGTTGAAATTGAAAGAATTGAGGATGAAATTGAGGTGGATATAACCGATAATGAAGGAAATCGAATTGAAGTAGAAATTGCTATCGATGAAAATGATGATGGAGAATTTAAATATAAAATTAGTTTTGTTCCGAAAAATGTTGGAGAACATAAGGTTTTTTTTAAAGATTTTTATTTTTATCTTTTTGGGGTTCTTCGGACAGATGTCCGTTTTTTCTTTAACTTGAGGCATTAAGGGTCACTTAAGTTTTTTCCTCTTTTATACTCCAAACTTTTTTCTTTACTCTTTAAAATTTTTTTCTGGAGAGAACAGGAAGGAAATTGGGACTTGGAAGGTTACAAAAAATTGTAAAAAAAAATTTTTTGACACATTTCTCCTCGCGGGCCTGATTTTTACTTATTTTTCCTTTGACTTGAGGCTTCCTTGAGGCATCCATTACCCACTCGCGGCCCTGTTTTCATTTTATTTTTTCAGTTTATTTTTTATTCTTCTAATTTTCTCATTTTTTCAACAGATAAATTTATATTCAAAAGATTCAAACCAACCATCATCATCACCATTTTTAGTTGAACAACTTTTAATAAAAACAAATCCTTCAATTAAAGTTGTAGGGCTTGGAGATACCGCAAATATTGGTGAAAAACGTCGATTTAAAATTGAAAATGTGATTGACTACAATAGATTAGATGTTGCTGTTATTAATCCTGATGGAATGGAATGTGTTTTAGATGCTGGGTCAGAACGTGATGGGCAAACAGTTACTTGTTGTTATACTCCAAGAATTGGGGGAATTGTAAGGAAATTTTATATTTTGGGGGAATATACAGGGAAATGAGTTTTTACGTTTTATCCGAAATAGGTTATATATATATATGCTTCGTTGGACTACCCTCCATTCTCATTAAACTGGCCCCTCGGTCAAGCACCATTGATCATGTGTCAGTTGATTAATTCTGGCAGTAATTAAGGCTCCCATTAGCAACACCAACTAGTTTAGCCACTGGTCTCACTAGCTAAAGTGGTTAAAGTGGCCCTCGGCCTTTCTGACAGAGTTCTAGGTTTCTCTGGGCTATCGGGGAACTTTAAATGATTTCCTTTAATTTTTGTAATAATTATTTTATACTTTTAAAGCATACAATCAATGTTCTCTTCAATAAACAACATATTCCAAACAGCCCATTTATTTTGGACGTTTATGATCATGAAGAAGAAGAAGAAGAAATGCTACAAGAAGAAACAATACACGAAGAAATTCCAAAATCACCACTTTCAATTAATAAATATGAAAATGTTGTTGTATGGGGACGAGGTCTTTTGCCTGTTGGAACGAGCGCTAATGAGGAGCTTTGTGTATATGTGGATAATTGTGAGGATGAAGTTGTTGTTAGTGTTAAAAAAGGTTTGGAAATAAAATTTTTTTGAATGTTTTATTTAATTTGTTCATTCAGATGACCTTCTCATCCCTGTTTCACGTCAAAATTTAGAACAGAGACCGTCAGCAGCGTCTCAACCTTTTACTGCCATACATCCTCGGCAATCTTTTGTATTTACTCCACGTACAAGCGGGAAGTATGAGGTTTCTGTGAAAGACGCTGCAAGCAATACACATTTAGGAAGCAGTCCTTACAAGGTTTTTAGTTGATTAAAAAATCTGAATTTAAATTTTTATTTGTTTTTAGATTGTAGTTGGTCCAAAAAACATTTCAAGTATTCGAGCTGTCGGCCCTGGATTGGAAGGAGGTGTTGCTGAGGAGAGGGCAGTCTTTTATGTTGACACACATGGAAGAGCAAATTATTTAGGTTCTCTTTTTGTTTTTATTTTGAATTTTTTTGAGCAGCCTCCCTCCCTTCCACCTATTTTTTAAACAAAGAAAATAAGTAGAACACCGTTCAAAAATAATTAAAGAATTTTGTTTTTAGAATTCTCAATCGAGGGACCCAGCAAAACGGAGATTATTTGCTCTGACAATGGAGAAGGAACGGCTATGGTTGAATACACAGTTTGTTTTTTTCTTTTTTATTTTAGTGATGATTTGAACAGGGAAATGCTGCTACTTTATGGATATCCCCCTCCTTTTTTGAGTTACAGAGCATTCCTTCCTTTTTTAATATGTACAGAATTTTTGGTAAAAGATTTGAACAGATAAGGTTTTCACCTGCTTTTCAATTATATTTTACTTAAGAAAAGTAAATTATTAGGGGAAAAATGAAAGTAGATTTGGGGAGGGAGGGGCGGGATATCCATGATGAATTTTTTACCAAAAATTCTTTTTTTAATTTTATTTAATCTCTTCCTCTCATTTTAGCCTCATGTTCCGGGTCGTTATACAATCAACATTACCGAGCTCGACACCAATTCCCATATAAAAGATTCGCCCTTTGTTCTTTGGATTGAACCATCAAATTTGCTACCTTTTAAAGACGTTGCTCGTCCAATTCGTATTCCATCCTTTGAAAGCAACGAAGGACAAGTCGACAACCAATTTAATTTTAAAATTCCAAAGGAAATTGGTTTGAATTTTTTATTTTTTAAGTGATTTTTATTTTCAAAAAAATTTTTTTAGAGGCTGAAACATTTTACGTTGAAATCTACGACCCAAACTTACAAAAAGTCGATTTTGATTGTGAAAGTAAATTTGAAGGAAATTTCTACAGTTTTATGCCGCAAAAGGAAGGAAAGGTTTCTTTAATTTTTTATTTGATTAAAAAAATTTTTCCCCTTAAAGCACTTGATTAGTGTAGTTGCTGATAAATTAGCAGTTGAAGGATGGCCTTTTGTTATTTTTGTTGATGGCCCTTTTGACCCAAATAAAATTTGGCTTAGCGGTCCAGCATTGAGTCCAACAATCCAAACACGTCAAAAAACAAATTTTTCAATTGATGTTCACAACATTCCAAAACCAAAGCGAGTTCAAGTTGTTGTGGTTGGTCCAGAAGGGGAACAAGTACCTGTAGAGGTGGACTTGAAAACTTTGTCTGTCTACAACGCTCGTTATGAACCGATGCTTCCTGGAGTCCATAAAATTTATTTGACTGTGAATGACCAGCAAATATTTGAAATACCTGTGAATGCAGTTGAGTATGATACAGAAGAAATATTGGAAGAAGAAAGCGGAGATGAACAGTTACTTTATTATTCGCCTGAAATTGGTGATGAAAATCGTACTAGAAAGGAGAAACAATTAATTTCAAATGTTGGGGCTAGAGTTGCTAGTGAGATACCTGAGGTTAGTAAAAAATTATTATTTTTGGGGTCGGTGTTTCGAAATTTTCTTCGGGCTGGGTTTCGAGTCTAGGGGGTTGAGAGGGGGAAATCTGGTTTTGGAAAATTTCTCGGATTGGGTATCGGGTCGATAGTGGTCTGGGTTAGGATAAACCGTAACATCCCTATTATAAATAATTATTTTCAAATAATTTTTATTTTCAGCCAGTTATCGGACTTTCTACGGCTATTGTTTTTACGGCTCCGAATCACCACATTTCTGATTTGTCTGTTCATGTACACGGGCCAAGCGGCGACTTGAAACATGATGTAAAGATGGAACAAATTGAAAAGGAAAAGTTCCGAGTTAGCTTTGTCCCGCATCAAAGCGGTCTGCACACAATTGAATTGAGAAATAAAAATGGAGAAATTTATGGTTGTTTTTGTTTAATTTTTTAGATTTTAATTTTAAAAAAAGGTTCGCCTTACAAAATCCCGGTGGCTTTACTGGGAACTCAACGTGCTTTTATGGCGTGGGCTGATGGTCCAGGATTGGCTGTAGGCGTAGTTGGACGCCCAAACCCTTTTACTGTTTGGAATGCAAAGAATTTGGGAGGTGGTGAATTAACTGTGTCTATTGATGGGCCTGGAAAGGCTGAAGTTGGCACAGTGCAGCATCCAAATGAAAGCAATTATCAAGTCGAGTTGGTTCTTTTTTTGTTATTTTTTCTTACTTTGAAGGTATCTTAAAAAATTTTTTTGTTTCAGATACACAGTCCAGTCACCTGGACTTTACACCATAAGTGTTCTTTTCAACGATGCTCCGATTGGTGGATCGCCATTTAAAGTATTTATATTTTTTTTTAATTTAGTAAAATATTTGCGGACAAACGTTAAAATTTTTTTGTTTCAGGTCTTTGTCAAGCCCCAAACTGTTGAAACGTTATCCAAAACATACAGTCCTCCTACCTCGCCAGCATCTGAACAACAACATTATGATTATTTGCAAATTAGTAATAGAACGGAGGTTTTTAAAATTTTTTTTAATTAAAAAATTTTTTAAAGAGTTCTCCAAAAAGTGCTGATGAACAAAATAGTGCTTCTGAATCTTATGATGATGATCGTCTTCTTTCGCCTTCTCGGAATAAATTTGGACAAGGAGATTATAGCAACTTAAGTTCACCCCGACAAAATGGTTATGAAGGGGATCATCGTTTAGTGCGGGCTAGTGGTGCAGGTTTATCGAGTTTTACGCCAAGAAAGGCAAATGAATTTGTTGTGGACACGTCTGCAACAGGTTTTTATTTTAATTTCTGTGGTCTAGTTTGTGCATCCAATGGACGTTTACGAGTCCAATCAAGCTTTATAAGTCCAGTGATGAGTTCATTTAAAACTTATGAGCCCAAACAAAGGTTTATGAGTCCGATTAAAATTTATAAATCCAAGGGAGGTTTGTGTCTTTACGGGTACCAGACTCGTCGGGATAATATTTTTATAAGTCCTTCCATTTTTTAATTGGACGCATAAACTAGACCAAGGCCTAATTGGTCAAAAAAATTAATTTTATTTCTCTTAGGAATGAATGCTTTATTTGTTGGTGCTGTAACACCTCATGGTCCAACAGATGAACTTAGTGTTAGTCACAGCGGTATTTTTTTCGATTTTTTAAAAATATTTCCTTCATTTTTTTAAGGTGGAGGAAAATTTGTAGTGAAATATACAATTCCTCATGATACTGAAGCATTAATTTTTGTTAAATATGGAGATGGTCAAATTCCTGGATCTCCTTTTCCTGTTCGTCCTGCGCATGAAAATGGAGGTGGAAAAGAATATAATGATCGAATATGAGAAATGATGGGGAGAGAAGAGACATTTAAAGGTTTATATAAATTTAAAAAATATCAAAAAATTAAAAAATATATTTTATTGGCAACTTCCCGTGGGTGGATTTTTATCTTGGAGAAAAATAATAGGAGGGAACCAACAAGGAGGGCGTCCAAACAATATTTTTAACCAAAAAATTATTAATAGGGAACAGAGATGCCCGAAAAAAATTTTTTGAAAACTCGGAACACGTCTTTTTCTCATTGTTAACCCGTGACATTCCTGATCGGGAAGTTGCTCCTCTTCCCCCAAAGATATATAAAAACATTTTTTTGTGATTCAATCTTAAATTCACTTGCCAATATCCCCAATATATAAATTATTAGAGAACCCTTATTTATTATCCAAAGCATTCCGGCGACTTTTTTCAAAAAAATCTGCGATTATTATAAAACTAGCATTTTTTGCATTTCTATTTATAATTATTACTCTTTTTTTCTATTCAAAAGTATCGTAGAGCTATTATTATAATTTTGATTGTTTTTTTTCTACCCTTTTTTTGGCTATACCCAAATTTTTCCTTAAAAATTTTTTTTTATAAAATAAAATTTTAAAAATTTATTTTTTTAATTAATATTTAAAAAAGAGTATTATTTAATTTACAATTAATTTTGGGAGGATAGATTGATTAATAATTATTTTAGAAAATATTATTATAAGTATAACTAGAAAACGAATACAATGGAATTAGAGTTGCTATAAAATTTAATTTAAATACATACCCGTAAAATGCGGGAAATTAGGTATTTTATAAATTTTAAATTTCCGCAGAAAAAGGATGAACAAAAAAATTCGAAAAATATTTAAGAAAGGGAACCTTTCGAAAAAAAATTTTCGAAGGAGAACAGCTCGAAAAACTACGAAAATTTTTTGTTCATCCAAAAAAAAATTAATTTTCAAGACTTATTAGATTGGAAGAAAAAATATTTTTGTAAAAATTAAGGGAATAAAAGAAATAATTAACAACCCTCCTCCAAATAATTTTTTAGATGCAGAATTATTTTGTGTAACTGTTCCATTAATTTTATTAAATTTTTTAGTTTCATTTTCTTGATATTGAATAGGTAAATCATAATGTTTTGATGAAGTAGTTGAAATATCAATAACTTTTGAGGATAATATTGGGTAAAAATGAGAACCTCTGAAAAATTGAAAAAAAATTTTTTTGAAAAATTTTTTTAGGGGCCCCCTTGGAAAAAATTTTTTTCTGAAATTTTTAAAAAATTTTTGGGGCTAGGGACTCCTGAAAATTTTTTTGAAAATTAAAAAAAATTTTTTTGAGGCAAGAGAACCCCCAGAAAAAGTCAAGAAATAAAAAAATAAATACCTTGCTGTGTCATGTGAATTAATTTCTGTAATTATTTGGAGAAATATTTTTTAGTTTAATAAAAATAAAAAATTTAATACCGTCGGGTTGAGCACCTCCAGTCGCCCCCATTATCCAAAATGGTTTGTCCAAATTCCAAATTAAATTTGATCGAGATGAAGAAAGGGAAAATTGAGGGCGAATTGCTGGAAAATATGAGGGAAATTAATAAAAAAAATAAAATCAGGAACGCGTGGTTAAGTCCATTGGCGTTAGGTTCAAGGTAAAAAATGGTCACGGGTTCGAACCCTCTCCGGTCCCAACATTTTTTTCTTTAATATTTTATTTATAAAATAAATTAAAAAAAAATTTTTCTAATTTTTTAAGAAGAAAAGATTTTTTTCTAAGAAAAATAACCTTGAGTAAAGGAACAATAAAGGCGTCCATCTTCCATTTTTCCTTCAATATTACCATATAACAAGGAATGTTCTGTCTAAATAAAATATTTTTCCTTTTAATTTAAAAAAACTATTACAGAATTTAACAAAGTTCTGTCATTCTTAGACCTTTCTAAATTATAAGAAGCATAAACTTCTACATCATTAAATAAACTTCCATCAGTGTTAAGTACACATTCACTTACAAAATCGTTTCCCTACAAAAAAAAAGAAAATTTATATGGTTAATTAATTAGATTTAGATTAGTAATAAATGTGTGGTTAGGTGCGATCGTGGTGGGTTTATGTGGGAAGAGGGATCTGGGTTCGAACCCTCTCAGAGTCAAATATTTTTCTTTTCTTCTCTTAAACCTAATTTAACAAAACAAATATTTTTGATTAGCAAGAAGCTTGTGGTTAAGTCCAAAAGTGTTAGGTTCGTGTGAGAAAGGGTCCTAGGTTCGAACCCTCTCGGGTTCCATGGTTTTTCTCTTGATATTTTCTCTACCCTATAATTAATTTAACAGAAAAAATTTATTTTTTCTGTCTAGAAAATTTTTTCTTAAATTTTTCAAAAAAAATACACTTTTGATTTTTCCCTTTTCCTTTTTAAATTAAGAATTGACGCAAAAGACAAATTAAATTAGTAAAAATAAGAAAAAAACACAAGGTCATTTGCGTCAATGAGAATTAAAATTAGTTAAAATTTTGACTGGAAAGAAATGTTTGTTGGTGTTTAATCGGAAAAGGAGAGTGACTTTAAAATTTTCAAAAAAAAATTTTCAAAAAAAATTCCAAACCATTAATTTGTCGTGTGAAAATCCAATAGCAATATATTGAAGCGGCGGTGGAGGATAAATACTTTGTGCTGCCATCTTTAATGAGGGGAGAAATTTAAATTTAAAAAATATAAAAATTAACCTGAATATATAATTGATTCTTCTCAGAAATTGTAAAAACAATTGCTTAAAAATAGAGAAAATAGGGGGAAAATAAAAAAATAATTACGAACCTATAGCACAATCCAGCATGGGATCTTAATAAAAGAAATAAAAAAATTTTTTTGAAAAAATTTTTTAAAAATTTCTTAAATTTTTTAGAATTTTCAAATTTGAAAATTTTCAAAAAATTCCAAAAACTTCAAAAAATTTTTAAAAAATCCAAAATTTCAGAAAATTTCAAAAAATAATTTAAAAACATACTACATCCATTAGGCCTAAAAAGACATCCCTTTGTTTTTCCACATCCATTTCTGTCCATATCCATTCCAACAACATTAAAATTTAATCTCAGGAAGAGAAATAAAGTAAAGAGAAAATAGACGGAAGAGAAGAACATTTTAAATTAACTAAGAAAATTTTTTAAATTAAATTTAGATTGTGTGTGGTTAAGTCCGTTCGTGTTAGATTTGGTGGGAGGTGCTAGCTGGGTTCGAACCCTGTTGAGTCCTAATGTTTTTTTCTTTAACATTTTCTTCTTTCTAAATTAATTTAACAATAAAACTTTATTTTTTATTAAAGAAAGTTTTTTTATAAAAATTGGAGTAGATTTTTCTCCTTAAAAATGATTTATGGTAGTTTTCAGGTTGAAAGAGAGTAAAGAAAAATTAAAGGGGGAAAGGGAAAGTACATCTAAACAAATCAACAAAAATTTGTTTTAGTAAAAAAGGGCACGAGAATAAATAAAAAATGTTTTTAAGAAGGGAGAGAACGAGTCTCTCTCCCAGGTATTTTGGGGGGATAATGAATTAAATTTGTTTGTTTGTGTTAATTTTTGTCTCGATCAAAAGGAGAAAAAAAGAAAAATTTAATTTTAACCTGTTATAGTGTTTAAAAACAATTTAATAGACAATTAAAAATAAAGAAACAAGATTTACCAGTTAATTTTTAAGGGGGAAAAAATAATTAATTTTTAATTTTTAAAGGAGAAGAGGGGGAGAGGTGGGGGAATAAAAAAATTAATAAAAAATCTCTCAACTTTTCCGGTCAGTAAATTTTTCAAAAAATTATTCAAGCAAATTAAGATTAAAAAAAATTATTTCAAAAAATAAAACCTCAAAGTAGCATCACTTAAAATTTTTTAATTTTGCTGTAAGAATAATTGACATCATATTTTTAATTTTAGTTGATTATACATCAAATTTAAATCCAGTTCTCTCAAGTAATGTTCATGGTGTAGTGGTAGCGTTTCTGCCTACATCTTATTTTCGACTGAGGTTCGAGCCCTTTCAGGGTTATTTATTTTTTAAAATTCACTTTTCACAATGAAAGATATTTTTAATTTATTTTTTAAAAAAATTGTCAACAAAAAATCACCCAAAAAATATTTAAAAAGAGACTAAAACTCCTTTTTTTAAATCTAACCGTTAAAACAAAAAAATTCTCAATTTATTCAACAGCAAAAAATATACAACAAACAAGCAATAAATACATGAGGAAACACGAATATTTTATAAAAATGGACAGAAAATACAAGGGATTGAGAGGAATGTTATAGAAAATAGTCACAAAACCCCGACAGATTTTAGGAAAATTTTTGAAAAATATCTCAGGAAAAATTAGGCGCGGACAATTACGGCGCCGAACACAGAAAAGGTTTATAATATGGACAGAAATTATTTTTAGCAATTAATTTGTCGATTAGTAAACAAAAAAAGGGGAAAATAGGCAAAAAGGCAAGAGGGATTATTTATTTATATACATACCATAGTGAGATTACACAAACATCCTCTCACACAAGTTCAGGATGTACAGGGAAAGAGACCTAATATCCCTCAATCTATCTCACTTTTTGACGAAGACGTCTTTATCCAACGCGTTCCAAGTTTGATAGTCCTGACCTTGGCCTATTCCAGCGCGTGGGGCTGCCTCTGCCTTCGATCCCTCATCATCAGAGCCTTTCCCCCCTCCAGAAGACTTTTTGTCATCATCAGGTTTTTTGCCTTTGAGGAAGACGTCCTTCAAAAAATGAGGGAAAATTTTTTTAAAAAATGCCTGAGGGCATCTAAAAACCTTGTCCATCGCGTTCCAAGTTTGATAGTCCGCTCCTGCGCCGATTCCTTCCTTGGGTGCCGCTTCCTTTTGTGATCCGGAACCAGCAGCCGACTTCTTGTCCGCGTCCGATTTGGCGCCGTCCTTCTTAGCGAAGACATTCTAAGTTAAAAAATGAGGCAAATGAGAGATAAATTAAAAAATCTCAGTCAAACCTGATCCAAATTGTTCCATGTTTGATAGTCTGCTCCCTGTCCAATTCCTTCTTTTGGTGCTGCCTCCACCTTTGATCCTTGACCTGAGGGACCAGGAGTAGCAGCAGCAGGAGGAGCGCCACCACCACCACCACCATCGCCGCCTTTTCCGCCGAACACGTTCTCAAAAACGAAGTTTAGAAAACCAGTAAACGTCGGGGTTTCTGGTCCCTAGAAAAATGAGGAGAAAAACCCGATTAGGCAAACGCCAAAAATATCGAAAGGACTTTTTCCTCCTTTTTCTCTAGGGACCAGTAAACCCGCCCTTCACCAAAAAACCCCTCAAAAATTAAAAATAAAAACCTGGTCAATGTCAGCCATTGTTTGGTAGTCCCCACCAGCAGCCAATCCCTCCTTCTGCACCGCTTCTTCAACCCCGGCAGGCGCTTTAGCTGCTGCAGCTGGGACCGATGGTGTTTTCTTTGCTTTGCCAGCGTCCTTTTGCTTCTGACCCTTGACGAAGATGTTCTTGTCGAGATTACCAAGAGTTTGATAGTCTATGCCAACTCCAATACCTGGGACTTTTGGTTCATCTTCCACCTTTTTTGGAGGAGCTGAAAAATTAGAAATTAAGGCTTTTGCCGACCAAGTAAGGTTAATCAACTAACGTTTCTTAGCTTTTACTCCTTTCTTCCCCCCTTTCGCTTTAACCTTCAATTGTGTCGGCGGCGGCACGGCGGTTGGACCATCTTCAGGAAGACCTTGCTGAGGAATCTGTCTAGGCTTCTTCTTCTAAAAAGATAACAGAAAGGAAGAATTTTAAAAAATACGAGGGCAAACCTTACAGCACTGTGCCAGCATTAGTACCGAAGACAACAGGAGCACACATATTGTTGTGACTGCAGGCCCAATGAGAAGTGAATCCATCATCAGTCTTTGCCTAATAGCGCAGCGCGGAAAATTTGACGAGTTGAGGAGAAAATGGTAATTTTACTCGACTACATTTCCGCTTTTATAGTTAAAATTTTCCGGAAGTTTTCTTCAAGTGCCGAGTTTATCCGGCAGCACGCTAAGACTCAAATGACCAATTTTTATTTAATTTGAAAATTAAATTTTTATTTATTTCTGGCATAATGTCTATTTTCTTTTTCTTTTTTTTTCCATTTGACTCAATTTTTTGTCAACATGAGTTGGCTTCTTTTCGCGCCTCCTTATTTTGCTTAACGACATCTTGCCAGTAGGGCTAAAACCCTATGTTTTGTCACAAACCTATTGACAAAATGTGTAATTTTACCCTTATTGGCGAAATGTGGATTGGCAAAATGTGGGGAGCCCTTCTTTTGCTTGTCTTTTTTTGTTCTATTTCTAGCCACGTTTTGATTGTTAGCTTTTCTATTAAATTTTGTTATTAAAATTTGTATTTTTTAAGGTTATAGATTAAATTTCAATTATTTTTTTTATTTAAAACCCCCATTTAATCAATAATCCTTCAATTCTTTCAAGATTTTAGACAAAAAGTGATGCTTCGACTCATCACATTTTTATTATTTTCTTCTTTAATTGTAATACAAATTCAAGCAGATGAACACGACCATATTTACAAACCTGGGGATGAAGTTGTTTTGTGGATGAACACAGTTTGTTTTCATTTTTCTTTTTAATATTCAATAGAAGGTTTTCTAGGTATTTAGAAGATTTTTAAGGTTATTTGGGCTTCCCGTTGATTATATAGCTGGTTTTTCCCCTCTAACTCTTAAGGAACGTCCTTGGTCGAGTTGGTAGCGTTTCTGCCTGTCATTTATTTTCGATGGAGGTTCGAATCCTCTCATGGTTAGTTATTTTCCTTGACCTTTTTAATTTATTTTTATTGAATAATTTTCATTTTTTAACCTTTTCCCCTGTTAAAAAAATTTTTTTTGTTTGTTAAAAAATTTTTTTCTAAAGGTTGGCCCTTACAGCAACAGACAAGAAACTTACAATTATTATTCCCTACCCTTCTGTAAGGGAAGTAAGGAGGCAATTGGGCATTATCACGAAACTTTGGGAGAAGCTTTATTAGGCGTTGATCTTCAATTTTCTGGTCTTGAAATAAACTTCAAAAAAGAATTGAAAAAAACTGTGATTTGCACAAAATATATATCTCGTGATGATGCTGATGCTTTTGTTTTTGCTGTTGAACATAATTATTGGTTTGTTTATTTTTAATTTTTTGGAAGGAAAATAAGAGGGTTGGAAGGAAGATAAGGGCCTTGGAGGGGAGATAAGTTGTTGGAATGCATATAAGGGAGTTGTAAAGATGACCAGGGGTCAGAAAAATATACAGGGGTTGGGAGGATACGGGTCTTGGAAGGAATGTAAATCGTCTGGGAAGGGAAATAAGAGTTTTAAGGAAGATAAATGCATGGTTAACTCAAAAAATTGTTTCACTGACCCATCCATAATCCTCACCTATTTACCTGACCTTGTTGCACTCAACATAGTTTATTTTTTCTATTTTTAGGTATCAAATGTATATTGATGAATTGCCTATTTGGGGTATTCCTTTTTGATTTTATATTTTATTTATTTTTTTCTCTTTAAAGCTTTGGTTGGAGAAAAAGAGACAGGAGCTTCTTTTATCTACACACATAAAAAATTCGAAATTGGATATAATGGAGATAATGTTAGTTTATATTTAATTTTATTTTTGGGGGCTTTCTGGGATTTAGTTGTTTGTGCCGTGATAGAATATAGAGGGGTTTTTTAGGAAAATTTGGGAAACCTCCTCAATGGTTGCGGGCTTGTCCTCCTTTTTTCCATATTTCTCATATTTTAGAGACTCCTCGGGATCTACGGGCCTGTTAAGATTGAACCCGAAAGCCTTTTCCTCTCATTTTTTATCCCTACCTTCTTTCTCCAATATTAAAAAAAAATTTTTCTCCAAAAAGATTGTCGTTGTTGACGTTACAGCAGAAGAGAAGAAAGAAATTAAACCAAATATGGAACTTTCCTTTACATATGAAGTTATTTGGAAACAATCTAATACTCTATTTGACAAACGATTTGAACGTTATTTGGATCCAAGCTTCTTCCAGCACAGAGTATTTATTTTTTACTTGAAGGGGTTTTATGCTTATTAAAATATGCTTTAAACTTATTTTAAGGATGAAGTTTTAAGTTGAGTTTGGTTGAGTGGTAGGTTGTCGGGTTCAGGACGTAATCGGCCATAGTTCGAGTCCGTTGGTCGTTTCCTTTTTTGTATAACCCTCTTATGGTTTAAAAAAATTATTTTAAATTTTTTTCGACGTGTAAAAAATTACGAGCATTTTTTCTTTCAATTTTTCCTTTAAATCTTATTATAGATTCATTGGTTCTCAATTTTCAATTCATTTATGATGGTTATTTTCTTGGTTGGCCTTGTCTGGATGATTTTGTTAAGAACTCTAAATAAGGATTATGCTCGTTATCACAAAGAAGACAAAGATCCAGAAGAGGATTTGGATTTGCCTGACGATTATGGATGGAAACAAGTTCATGGTTTGAGTTTTTTTAATTTTCCTGCCCTTAGGCTCCAGGAACTAGTTCTGTAGTTGCGGTTCCAACACGGAATCGTCAAAAAATGGTACCTATTAGGGTCCGGATTCGTTCTTTTTTCTTTCGAGAACTAGTAGTCGTAGTGGTTTCCATGTTCCAGGCCTCAAAACGGGGAACTGTCAGTATCCGGAACGTCGGCATTTCTGCAATTTCAAAGGGCCCGTCTAGATTTTTGAACACGTTCCCGGGTACTCGGCCGCTCCCCGTCCATGTTCTACTGAACCTTTCGAATTCCTGTATATCCGTGTGTTTTTAGTACCTTTCCCATTTTTCCTTAAAAATCTGATTTTTAAAGGTGATGTTTTTCGTGCTCCAGCATATCCACTTCTATTTTCATCAATTATTGGTACTGGTTATCATTTAATCACAACAGTTTTGATAACAATAATGCTTGCAATTCTTTCTGAATTTTATACTGAACGTGGATCTTTTTTGAGTGCAGCAATTTTTGGTTTCTTTAAACTTTTTTGAATTTCTAAAAAATTTTCTTTTAAAGTTTATGCAATAACAACACCAATAAATGGCTGTTTTGGTGGTGGAATGTATTCCAGAGTTGGTGGAAAACGTTGGATTAAACAAATGTTTATTGGTGCTTTATTACTTCCAAGTGCTGTTGCTGGAATGGTTTTGGGTGTTAATGCTGTTGCTATTGGATATCATGCTAGTCGAGCAATTCCTTTTACTACAATGGTTTTTTATTAAATTTTTTGGGGTTCTTTTCCTTGGTGCTTTTTAAAAATTTTTGAAAAAAACATGGACAGAGCTGTTGTTTCAGGGGCAGAGTTATCTTCAAGACCTGAAACCCCTTTGTTTCTCAAAAAAACTTGAAACCTGAATAAGGCTCTCCGCTTGCTTATTCTCCCTGGCTTCTTTTCTCTCTTTCTTGCTTCATCCTCTTCTTTTCTATTTTGGGTTTCAGGAATAATTAGTTTCAGAAGTACCAGGTTAAAGGCTATCGGGTCTTGAACTTAAAATGTTTGCAAGGCCCTTCCCCTGTTTCTTCAAACGTTCATTACTTTTACAAGGTTCTTCCTACGTACATTTTTCCAAGACTTTCTAAGACTTTCTACGTACATACTTTTTCAATAAAAATTCCAAAAATATGACTGACAGGTCAGACTCTCGAAGTTACTTTTTGGGCTTATTAAAAGGAAAAGAACACATTTTTAATCATTTCTTAATTTCTTTATTTTAAGCTAGTAATTGTCTCAATTTGTGCATTTGTCATAATTCCTCTAAATTTGATTGGAACATTAATTGGTCGAAGCATTAAAGGACAGGCTGATATTCCTTGCCGTATTAATGTTGTTCCACGTCCAATTCCTGACAAAAAATGGTATTTGGAACCTTTTGTAATTGCTATAATTGCTGGTTTTCTTCCTTTTGGCTCAATTTTTATTGAAATGTATGTAGAGTAATAGAGGTTTTTTAATTTAAATAGGGCTGTCCAAGCGTCCAAGACTTGAGTTCAGGTCAATAGTCCAAAAAATTTCATGTCCTAGCTGTTCAACTTTGAAATCTAACAATAAGTCAAAAGTCGCACTCCAAGATATCTCGAGATTTTGGTCTTGAGCCTTGACTAGGATTGGCAAATTCTGGATCAGAATATCCAAAGATTTTCCCATTAACTACTAACGCTAGTCTTTCTCGAGATTTTTCTTGAAATTTTTGGGGAAACTTTTGAGTTTTCAGTCTTGAGTAGAGACTGAATCGGGGATTTTTCTGTTTATTTCTTAGGTTTGGGTTTTGGGTAGCTCTATTTTCCTAAAATAATTTTAAAAAAATTTTTAATTTTAGGTATTTTGTTTTTACAAGTTTTTGGGCCTATAAAATTTATTATGTTTACGGGTTTATGCTTTTGGTTGCAATTATTTTGATTGTTGTAACTGCTTGTGTTAGCATTGTTAGTACTTATTTTTTGCTCAATGCTGAAGATTATCGATGGTTTGTTTGAAAAAAATTTTTTAAATTTTTAATTGGGGGTTTAAGTAGCATCCGTTTTTTTCTAAGCGAAATCGAAATTTTAGAAAAAAAAGTACCAACTTAGGAAAAAGAGCTTTTCGTCCCATTCTTTAAAAATATATTTTGTTTCTTCCGTTCCTAAAAATCAGGGTTGAAATATTCTTGGTGCTAACCTCCCCCAAATAGGGTTCAAAAATTAAAGGGGTTTAGGTTTTCAAAATTTTGCCTTCTGTTTAAGAGAGATTTTCGGGGTTTAGAATCATCTTTTTTATTTTTTTCAATTTTAATTATTTCAAGGAGATGGACAAGTTTTGCATCAGGAGCATCAGTTGCATTATATGTTTATAATTATGCCTTTTATTATTATTTCTTCAAAACAAAGTTTTCTTTTTTAATTTTATTTTCTAAAAATTTTTATTTTTCCCTTAAAAAAGAATGTATGGTTTATTTCAAACAACATTTTATTTTGCCTACATGTTAATTTTTTGTTTGACATTGGGAATTTTATGTGGAACTGTTGGTTATGTTTCTAGTGCTAGTTTTGTTCATAAAATTTATTCTCGTATTAAACTTGATTAGAAGAAGGAAGGAAAGAGGTTTTATTTATTTTTAAAATAATTTTTGTACTTAAATAAATAGAGAAGAAAAAATTTTTTTTGTGGAAGAAAAAAATAGGTGAGATAGGAATATTTTGGATGATATATTTTTATGGAGCAGTAGCTCTCCTGGTCTAATTAATTCTTGGTCCGTTAATCTCTAAAATAATTTTTTTTTGAAATTGGAGGGGGGAGGGGGGGGGGGGGAAGAGGGTTACTTTAGCTGTCTATTTAATTGTCATTCAGTCTTGGTTTTTAACGACACCAATGAGTTGGTATATGCTTCCCCCAACATTCCTCCCTCTCTGAAATCAACCTTCATCTGAATATACACCTTTTAATAGAACTAGTTCCCTTCAGTCTGTCCACCCCTATTTTTTCTTCCACAAAAATTAAAATTTAAAAAGCCTTCTTTCCCCTTTTTTTCTCTCTTCATTGAGACCATCAATTTATGTCTGTCATTTCTTAAAATTTAAATAATTTTATTTTTCCTCATTTTTTCCTTTATTTTTGTGTTTTCTCCCCGTTTTCTTTTTTTCGATATTTTGTGATTTAAAATGTCAAGACCATTAACTAATATAAATATTTTTTTTGTTAAATGATCGTTTTTCATAATGTGTGGATTTTTAATAAAAATTGAATAAATTGATTTGGTTAAATGAAATATTTCTGGGTGTTTTACACTTTGATTTGGAGTAGAATTAGACACGGTGTTTCCCTCAAAATTAGAGAAATTATGAAAAAGAAATAGTGTAGCTAGAGAAAAAAATTTAATAAAAGAACATAAAATAAATGACATTTTATCCCATAAAGTTAGAGAAAGATAAAAACGAAATAGTGGGGTTAGAGAAAAGAATAAATAAAAATGATTAGGTCCTTTCAGTGCGGCGTTTTGAGAGCGAACTGGGTACTGTAAAAGCAAAAAAGAATTATCAATTAGTATTGATTTGATCGATTAGTATCGATTTTTTGAAAATTCCGAATATGTAAGGTTTGCAATATCGATTGATTTCAATTTTTCGATAAATAGAGTTTTAAAAATAGATCTCGTCTTTTCCGAAAATAGATCCCTTTTGTCTTTCCATATGTTCCATTTTGTCGGGCTTCCCAAGGTTTCATTTTGTCAGGTTTTCCCTATGTTCCATTTTGTCGTAAATTTCCGACTCATCCATTCCTTTTATTTGATGTAAATGACCCTGTTCGGATTAGAGAAATATTTATTGAGAAATAGTACAGTTAGAGAAAAAAATTAACACATTTATATGGTCGGTTAGAGAAAAAAATTAAAACATTTATTTGGTCGGTTCAGTGCTGCATTTTGATAGCGACTGATTACGGTAGAAATTAAACATCTAAATCATGTAAAATTTTTTATTTCCAAAAATCAATCTAATCGATAAAATCAATATCAATCAATAAAATCGATACTCCAAAATTTGTAAAATTTCTATTTTTCAAAAATCAAATGAAAATCAATAAATCAATACTAATAGATTAAATCGATTTTCCAAAACTTGCAATATTTATATTTTTCATTAAGTCCATAAAAAATCAATAAATCGATATCAATCGATAAAGGCGACATTTTAACCTTATAAAACTCAGAATTTATCAAAAGATCGATAAAATCAATTTAATCGATAATTGTTTTTATTATTACCGTAGCCAGTTCGCTTTCACCAGTCAGCACTGAACCGTCCAAAATATTGTGTTAACTTTGTTTCTCTAACTACACAATTTCTTCTTTATATTTCTCTATTTAGGGATGAAATGTCATTTATTCAATTTAATTTTTTTCTCTGCATGTACTATTTCTTTTTTAACATTTCTCTAAACCCAACTGTCCCATTTACTTGAAATCCTAGTAATGTTAAAAACATAAGTTTGAGTCTTGGTTTATGCAAAAGATTCGGTCTTGTTATAACACAAGAAAGGGAGAAAAGGGAGGAAATCGTTTCTTTTGGAAAAAAACAAAGTAAAAAATTGACAAGCTTTTTAGCCTCAATAAGAAAAAAACATCAATTCTAGCATTTTTAAAAAAAATTTTTATACAAAAACAAAACTTTCTACTAAAAATCAAGTCGTTCTTTATACATTAAAACAACTGGTTCAGGTTTATTCCTCCAACGAGTTTTTCTTATGAATGCCTTTTAAAAATAAAATTTAGATTAATTTAAGGGAAGCCTTGTGACTAGAAGATGTCAAAATAAATCCCCTCAAAAATCTCAATGAGTCAGAAAATTCACAAAAACCTCCTGGAGCCCAGAATCCCTCGAAAGCCGGACAGACAAAACACGGACGAAGACGGACAGCATTTCTAAAAAATTAAAAGAAAAATGTCTGTTTTTCCTTAAGGCAACCATCACAAACATAAAAAGTTGGGAAAAATACCCAGTAAAAAAAGTAAGGAAAAAATATCAAGCCGGCACGATGTGCGTATAGAGCCGAAAAACACCTTTAAAAAATTTTTTAAAAATACCATTGAGAAATCCCTCCCCATAAGTTCATAGTTACAAAAAATGTCAAATTCATTATATTTTGTAATGTCAGCAAACAGAAGATAAGCAAGAAGACGTTTAACAGTATTGATGGTTGCAAAAGCTAAAAATTAGAAAATTTAAATTTAAAAAAACTGGGGGAGCTTAAACCTTTAGAAAATACAAAAACATGGAAATATATTAAAAAATACAAAAACAGGGAAATACAACTTTTAAATCACCCAGATAAACCCGAGTTTCTTTAGATGAATTGAGGAAGGAATAGAGGACGAAGGACAAAAAAATTCTGAAGACTGGGGAAGGAAAAAAGTGGTGGAGGAGGAAAGTACGAAACTGGATCTTGCCAAGAATCATAAAAAAACTAACCAATCCTCCAGATAAATCCCAAAATTTAAAATTGAATATAAAAAGAAAAAAGAAAAGGAAATCAAACCTGACAATCTAACAAAAGAACGATCAATTGGATCAAGTTTTGCATCAGGAATTAAATGAATTAATACAGGCTCATCATTCTAATGAAAGAATAAACTAAAATTAAATTAAAAATAAAAAAAGAAACCCTTCTATGCATTAATGACGGATCCTGTTCTGAACTACAACATTCATCATCATCCTTTGTATTTGAAGGAACTAAAAAAATTTAAAAAAATTATAAAATTAATAAAATTATTTAAAAAAATTTTCTTATTCATACAAATTATTAAAAAAAATTTTTTTTGAAAGGTCACAAACATTAAAATAATTTTTTACTTATTTTTTAATTTTTAAAAAGAATTCTAAATAAATATCAAAGCTTTGGATTCGAACCCAAGACCTTGCGAAAAGGCAATGTCGGAATCATCCAACTACACCACAAACGCTCATATGCGTTTTTGCAAAATTAATGACTATAACTCCACTATAATTTTATTAAAATCATCAAATTTAAACAAACCTTCTTTTCCTTTATTCTCCTCTTCATTCGATTTTGAGGTTTCAGAGGATTCATTTGAAGCCAAATCTCCTCCATTTTCATCTTTTTCAAAAGATCCATTTTGTTCCTGTTCTTTTCGTTCTTTCTCTTCTTTTTTCTTTTGTTTAAGTTTAAATTGTTCTCTTCGGCGTTGCTCTTCTGCCTAAAAATTTCTTTTAAAACCTCAAAAAAATAAAAAAAACCTGCATTCCCGGAACCAATTTATAAACAATATCTTGCATTGTACGGTCAAAGGCCACATAATGTGAAGGATGTGATTGATGGATTTGATAATGACATTTTGGACAGTCTGTGTTATCTTTAAAAAAGGGAGGGATCTTTTGTCAGCAAGTTTAGGAAGAGGAAATTGTCTTCCTTAAATGATTTTGGAGAGTATTTCCTTCCTTATAGGACGATAAAAAGAAAGGAAACCATTTTAAAAATACCAAAAAATTTGCCCAGCAATTCGAAAAACTTTTTTCTAGTCAAAAGGCACATAGCAGAGGATCCAAACCAAGCGAAAAATAACCTAGGTCCCTTCCTAGATATTTTTTGGAAGATAGAAAGGTTTGATCAAATCTCGTGTCACTATTAGAGAGAGGGACCCAAACAAAAATCTTTAAAAATCCTAACCCTTTAATAAATTTAAAAAAACCTTCATCAAAATATTTGAGCAAACACGATTTACAAAAAGTATGTAAACAATCAATGACTGTAGTTTCTATTTTTCAAAAATCAAATGAAAATCAATAAATCAATACTAATAGATTAAATCGATTTTCCAAAACTTGCAATATTTATATTTTTCATTAAGTCCATAAAAAATCAATAAATCGATATCAATCGATAAAGGCGACATTTTAACCTTATAAAACTCAGAATTTATCAAAAGATCGATAAAATCAATTTAATCGATAATTGTTTTTATTATTACCGTAGCCAGTTCGCTTTCACCAGTCAGCACTGAACCGTCCAAAATATTGTGTTAACTTTGTTTCTCTAACTACACAATTTCTTCTTTATATTTCTCTAACTTTAGGGATGAAATGTCATTTATTCAATTTAATTTTTTTCTCTGCATGTACTATTTCTTTTTTAACATTTCTCTAAACCCAACTGTCCCATTTACTTGAAATCCTAGTAATGTTAAAAACATAAGTTTGAGTCTTGGTTTATGCAAAAGATTCGGTCTTGTTATAACACAAGAAAGGGAGAAAAGGGAGGAAATCGTTTCTTTTGGAAAAAAACAAAGTAAAAAATTGACAAGCTTTTTAGCCTCAATAAGAAAAAAAACATCAATTCTAGCATTTTTAAAAAAAATTTTTATACAAAAACAAAACTTTCTATTAAAAATCAAGTCGTTCTTTATACATTAAAACAACTGGTTCAGGTTTGTTCCTCCAACGAGTTTTTCTTATGAATGCCTTTTAATAATAAAAATTAGATTAATTTAAGGGAAGCTTTGTGACTAGAACATGTCAACATAAATCCCCTCTAAAATCCCATGGAAGCCACAAAATCACGAAAATCTTCTGGAAGTCCAGAATCACAGGAAATCACAAAATAGCTCTCTTTAAAAAATCCCGTGGATAACACTAACCCCATTTATCGCTTAAAACCCCAGAATTTCGGAACAGGATCCCGTAAAATCATGTACGGGTTCCTGTCCTTTGCTGGAATCTTGTTCGAAAAAATCCGAAGACGGAGAAAACAAACCAGAGATCCCAAAATTTAAAACAAAATTTTAAAAAGAAAATCAAACCTGACAATCTAAGATCAATTGGATCAAGTTTTGTACCAGGAATTAAATGAATTAGTACAGGCTCATCATTCTAATGAAAAAATGAATTAAAATTAAAATAAAAAAGAAACCCTTCTATGCATCAATGACGGATCTTGTTCTAAACTACAACATTCATCATCATCCTTTGTATTTGAAGAAACTAAAAATAGAATAATTAAAAAATTAATTAAAAAATAAATTTTAAGCTATCAAAGACTTATTTCATATCCATAAAATTATAAAAAAATTTTCTTTTGAAGGATACAACAGAAAAATCATTTTTTGCTTCAATCTCGTATTTATAAGAATTAAAAAAAGAATTTTCAAGTCTTAGGATTCGAACCCAGGACCTCTCACTAGGGGAAAATTAGAATTATCCAACTACACTAAACAAGAGCATATCTATTTCCCAAAATTAATGACTATGACTCTTGTACAAATTTCTATCAAAATAATTAAATTTAAACAAACCTTCTTTTGCTCTATTCTCCTCTTCATTTGATTTCGAAGTTTCCAGGATTCATTTGAAGCCAAATCTCCTCCATTTTCATCTTTTTCAAAAGTAATTAAAAATAACCTCTTAAAAATTTTTAAGGCTTCTGGATACTTTGTCAAAGCTGAAAATTAAGTAATTAAAAATCCTTTAGACATAAAAACAACCTATAAAAAGATGAACCATTCAAAACAAGCAAATCAATGCATCTAACCAATGGACATTTGCTGTACGTCTTCTCGTTTGACAAGAACTTGGGCACCATTTAATTGGCTTTAACATTGGGAATGGATAAACTTATTTAAGGGAGAAACTTTGCGGACAAAACTTGCGAATTTAATAAAGTAAAAAAGCTAACCTCCGAGGAGACCACAGCAGCTTTTGTGCCCAGCTATCTCCGAAGAGACAACATGAGCTGTTTGCCCAGCTATCTCCGAAGAGACAACATGAGCTGTTTGCCCAGCTATCTCCGAAGAGACAACATGAGCTGTTTGCCCAGCTATCTCCGAAGAGACAACATGAGCTGTTTGCCCAGCTATCTCCGAAGAGACAACATGAGCTGTTTGCCCAGCTATCTCCGAAGAGACAACATGAGCTGTTTGCCCAGCTATCTCCGAAGAGACAACATGAGCTGTTTGCCCAGCTATCTCCGAAGAGACAACATGAGCTGTTTGCCCAGCTATCTCCGAAGAGACAACATGAGCTGTTTGCCCAGCTATCTCCGAAGAGACAACATGAGCTGTTTGCCCAGCTATCTCCGAAGAGACAACATGAGCTGTTTGCCCAGCTATCTCCGAAGAGACAACATGAGCTGTTTGCCCAGCTATCTCCGAAGAGACAACATGAGCTGTTTGCCCAGCTATCTCCGAAGAGACAACATGAGCTGTTTGCCCAGCTATCTCCGAAGAGACAACATGAGCTGTTTGCCCAGCTATCTCCGAAGAGACAACATGAGCTGTTTGCCCAGCTATCTCCGAAGAGACAACATGAGCTGTTTGCCCAGCTATCTCCGAAGAGACAACATGAGCTGTTTGCCCAGCTATCTCCGAAGAGACAACATGAGCTGTTTGCCCAGCTATCTCCGAAGAGACAACATGAGCTGTTTGCCCAGCTATCTCCGAAGAGACAACATGAGCTGTTTGCCCAGCTATCTCCGAAGAGACAACATGAGCTGTTTGCCCAGCTATCTCCGAAGAGACAACATGAGCTGTTTGCCCAGCTATCTCCGAAGAGACAACATGAGCTGTTGTTGTGTTGCTGTTGAAGTCTGAAAAAAAAATTGTTTACATTTTTTAAACATTATAAAAAGCAAGTCTTGTCCGCAAGTCATTACTACCCCCCTCCCCTCAAAAAGGTAATCCCAAAAAAGGAAGAGCCATGCTTTCTGTTGTAGGAAGAGCCAGGTAGAGCCATGCTCCCCCTCGTCGAAAAAACAAAAAAATAAACAGTAGCAACTGACTACAAAAAGATTAAAATTAAAAAAAGTTAAAGAAAGAAAAGGGAAATCAATAAGAAAGGGCGCCAAAAATAATGGCCGACAAGCGTTATTTAAAAATAATAAACATAGAAAGAGAATAGAAAAAGAACAGTAGAGAATGCTAGACATAGAAAGAGAGTAAATAATAAAAGGCAAAAATAATGGCCGACATTTTTTCTTTTTCTCTAAACACACACTATTTCGCCTTCACGAGGGACTTCAAAATGTTAACTCAAGTTATTTCATAGTGTAAAAAATGAAAATATCAATGAAGGAAAATATTTTCAGATAAAATAATGTCAGAGAATATTTAATAATGACAAGAAGGGGAGAGAAAGTAAAGGAAATCGTTTAAAGAAAAAGCAAAAGAAAAAAATTGACAGAGGCTTTTAACCTCAATAAGAAAAAAAACATCAATTCTAGCATTTTTAAAAAAAATTTTTATACAAAAACAAAACTTTCTATTAAAAATCAAGTCGTTCTTTATACATTAAAACAACTGGTTCAGGTTTATTCCTCCAACGAGTTTTTCTTATGAATGCCTTTTAAAAATAAAATTTAGATTAATTTAAGGGAAGCCTTGTGACTAGAAGATGTCAAAATAAATCCCCTCAAAAATCTCAATGAGTCAGAAAATTCACAAAAACCTCCTGGAGCCCAGAATCCCTCGAAAGCCGGACAGACAAAACACGGACGAAGACGGACAGCATTTCTAAAAAATTAAAAGAAAAATGTCTGTTTTTCCTTAAGGCAACCATCACAAACATAAAAAGTTGGGAAAAATACCCAGTAAAAAAAGTAAGGAAAAAATATCAAGCCGGCACGATGTGCGTATAGAGCCGAAAAACACCTTTAAAAAATTTTTTAAAAATACCATTGAGAAATCCCTCCCCATAAGTTCATAGTTACAAAAAATGTCAAATTCATTATATTTTGTAATGTCAGCAAACAGAAGATAAGCAAGAAGACGTTTAACAGTATTGATGGTTGCAAAAGCTAAAAATTAGAAAATTTAAATTTAAAAAAACTGGGGGAGCTTAAACCTTTAGAAAATACAAAAACATGGAAATATATTAAAAAATACAAAAACAGGGAAATACAACTTTTAAATCACCCAGATAAACCCGAGTTTCTTTAGATGAATTGAGGAAGGAATAGAGGACGAAGGACAAAAAAATTCTGAAGACTGGGGAAGGAAAAAAGTGGTGGAGGAGGAAAGTACGAAACTGGATCTTGCCAAGAATCATAAAAAAACTAACCAATCCTCCAGATAAATCCCAAAATTTAAAATTGAATATAAAAAGAAAAAAGAAAAGGAAATCAAACCTGACAATCTAACAAAAGAACGATCAATTGGATCAAGTTTTGCATCAGGAATTAAATGAATTAATACAGGCTCATCATTCTAATGAAAGAATAAACTAAAATTAAATTAAAAATAAAAAAAGAAACCCTTCTATGCATTAATGACGGATCCTGTTCTGAACTACAACATTCATCATCATCCTTTGTATTTGAAGGAACTAAAAAAATTTAAAAAAATTATAAAATTAATAAAATTATTTAAAAAAATTTTCTTATTCATACAAATTATTAAAAAAAATTTTTTTTGAAAGGTCACAAACATTAAAATAATTTTTTACTTATTTTTTAATTTTTAAAAAGAATTCTAAATAAATATCAAAGCTTTGGATTCGAACCCAAGACCTTGCGAAAAGGCAATGTCGGAATCATCCAACTACACCACAAACGCTCATATGCGTTTTTGCAAAATTAATGACTATAACTCCACTATAATTTTATTAAAATCATCAAATTTAAACAAACCTTCTTTTCCTTTATTCTCCTCTTCATTCGATTTTGAGGTTTCAGAGGATTCATTTGAAGCCAAATCTCCTCCATTTTCATCTTTTTCAAAAGATCCATTTTGTTCCTGTTCTTTTCGTTCTTTCTCTTCTTTTTTCTTTTGTTTAAGTTTAAATTGTTCTCTTCGGCGTTGCTCTTCTGCCTAAAAATTTCTTTTAAAACCTCAAAAAAATAAAAAAAACCTGCATTCCCGGAACCAATTTATAAACAATATCTTGCATTGTACGGTCAAAGGCCACATAATGTGAAGGATGTGATTGATGGATTTGATAATGACATTTTGGACAGTCTGTGTTATCTTTAAAAAAGGGAGGGATCTTTTGTCAGCAAGTTTAGGAAGAGGAAATTGTCTTCCTTAAATGATTTTGGAGAGTATTTCCTTCCTTATAGGACGATAAAAAGAAAGGAAACCATTTTAAAAATACCAAAAAATTTGCCCAGCAATTCGAAAAACTTTTTTCTAGTCAAAAGGCACATAGCAGAGGATCCAAACCAAGCGAAAAATAACCTAGGTCCCTTCCTAGATATTTTTTGGAAGATAGAAAGGTTTGATCAAATCTCGTGTCACTATTAGAGAGAGGGACCCAAACAAAAATCTTTAAAAATCCTAACCCTTTAATAAATTTAAAAAAACCTTCATCAAAATATTTGAGCAAACACGATTTACAAAAAGTATGTAAACAATCAATGACTGTAGTTTCTATTTTTCAAAAATCAAATGAAAATCAATAAATCAATACTAATAGATTAAATCGATTTTCCAAAACTTGCAATATTTATATTTTTCATTAAGTCCATAAAAAATCAATAAATCGATATCAATCGATAAAGGCGACATTTTAACCTTATAAAACTCAGAATTTATCAAAAGATCGATAAAATCAATTTAATCGATAATTGTTTTTATTATTACCGTAGCCAGTTCGCTTTCACCAGTCAGCACTGAACCGTCCAAAATATTGTGTTAACTTTGTTTCTCTAACTACACAATTTCTTCTTTATATTTCTCTAACTTTAGGGATGAAATGTCATTTATTCAATTTAATTTTTTTCTCTGCATGTACTATTTCTTTTTTAACATTTCTCTAAACCCAACTGTCCCATTTACTTGAAATCCTAGTAATGTTAAAAACATAAGTTTGAGTCTTGGTTTATGCAAAAGATTCGGTCTTGTTATAACACAAGAAAGGGAGAAAAGGGAGGAAATCGTTTCTTTTGGAAAAAAACAAAGTAAAAAATTGACAAGCTTTTTAGCCTCAATAAGAAAAAAAACATCAATTCTAGCATTTTTAAAAAAAATTTTTATACAAAAACAAAACTTTCTATTAAAAATCAAGTCGTTCTTTATACATTAAAACAACTGGTTCAGGTTTGTTCCTCCAACGAGTTTTTCTTATGAATGCCTTTTAATAATAAAAATTAGATTAATTTAAGGGAAGCTTTGTGACTAGAACATGTCAACATAAATCCCCTCTAAAATCCCATGGAAGCCACAAAATCACGAAAATCTTCTGGAAGTCCAGAATCACAGGAAATCACAAAATAGCTCTCTTTAAAAAATCCCGTGGATAACACTAACCCCATTTATCGCTTAAAACCCCAGAATTTCGGAACAGGATCCCGTAAAATCATGTACGGGTTCCTGTCCTTTGCTGGAATCTTGTTCGAAAAAATTCGAAGACGGAGAAAACAAACCAGAGATCCCAAAATTTAAAACAAAATTTTAAAAAGAAAATCAAACCTGACAATCTAAGATCAATTGGATCAAGTTTTGTACCAGGAATTAAATGAATTAGTACAGGCTCATCATTCTAATGAAAAAATGAATTAAAATTAAAATAAAAAAGAAACCCTTCTATGCATCAATGACGGATCTTGTTCTAAACTACAACATTCATCATCATCCTTTGTATTTGAAGAAACTAAAAATAGAATAATTAAAAAATTAATTAAAAAATAAATTTTAAGCTATCAAAGACTTATTTCATATCCATAAAATTATAAAAAAAATTTTCTTTTGAAGGATACAACAGAAAAATCATTTTTTGCTTCAATCTCGTATTTATAAGAATTAAAAAAAGAATTTTCAAGTCTTAGGATTCGAACCCAGGACCTCTCACTAGGGGAAAATTAGAATTATCCAACTACACTAAACAAGAGCATATCTATTTCCCAAAATTAATGACTATGACTCTTGTACAAATTTCTATCAAAATAATTAAATTTAAACAAACCTTCTTTTGCTCTATTCTCCTCTTCATTTGATTTCGAAGTTTCCAGGATTCATTTGAAGCCAAATCTCCTCCATTTTCATCTTTTTCAAAAGTAATTAAAAATAACCTCTTAAAAATTTTTAAGGCTTCTGGATACTTTGTCAAAGCTGAAAATTAAGTAATTAAAAATCCTTTAGACATAAAAACAACCTATAAAAAGATGAACCATTCAAAACAAGCAAATCAATGCATCTAACCAATGGACATTTGCTGTACGTCTTCTCGTTTGACAAGAACTTGGGCACCATTTAATTGGCTTTAACATTGGGAATGGATAAACTTATTTAAGGGAGAAACTTTGCGGACAAAACTTGCGAATTTAATAAAGTAAAAAAGCTAACCTCCGAGGAGACCACAGCAGCTTTTGTGCCCAGCTATCTCCGAAGAGACAACATGAGCTGTTTGCCCAGCTATCTCCGAAGAGACAACATGAGCTGTTTGCCCAGCTATCTCCGAAGAGACAACATGAGCTGTTTGCCCAGCTATCTCCGAAGAGACAACATGAGCTGTTTGCCCAGCTATCTCCGAAGAGACAACATGAGCTGTTTGCCCAGCTATCTCCGAAGAGACAACATGAGCTGTTTGCCCAGCTATCTCCGAAGAGACAACATGAGCTGTTTGCCCAGCTATCTCCGAAGAGACAACATGAGCTGTTTGCCCAGCTATCTCCGAAGAGACAACATGAGCTGTTTGCCCAGCTATCTCCGAAGAGACAACATGAGCTGTTTGCCCAGCTATCTCCGAAGAGACAACATGAGCTGTTTGCCCAGCTATCTCCGAAGAGACAACATGAGCTGTTTGCCCAGCTATCTCCGAAGAGACAACATGAGCTGTTTGCCCAGCTATCTCCGAAGAGACAACATGAGCTGTTTGCCCAGCTATCTCCGAAGAGACAACATGAGCTGTTTGCCCAGCTATCTCCGAAGAGACAACATGAGCTGTTTGCCCAGCTATCTCCGAAGAGACAACATGAGCTGTTTGCCCAGCTATCTCCGAAGAGACAACATGAGCTGTTTGCCCAGCTATCTCCGAAGAGACAACATGAGCTGTTTGCCCAGCTATCTCCGAAGAGACAACATGAGCTGTTTGCCCAGCTATCTCCGAAGAGACAACATGAGCTGTTTGCCCAGCTATCTCCGAAGAGACAACATGAGCTGTTTGCCCAGCTATCTCCGAAGAGACAACATGAGCTGTTTGCCCAGCTATCTCCGAAGAGACAACATGAGCTGTTGTTGTGTTGCTGTTGAAGTCTGAAAAAAAAATTGTTTACATTTTTTAAACATTATAAAAAGCAAGTCTTGTCCGCAAGTCATTACTACCCCCCTCCCCTCAAAAAGGTAATCCCAAAAAAGGAAGAGCCATGCTTTCTGTTGTAGGAAGAGCCAGGTAGAGCCATGCTCCCCCTCGTCGAAAAAACAAAAAAATAAACAGTAGCAACTGACTACAAAAAGATTAAAATTAAAAAAAGTTAAAGAAAGAAAAGGGAAATCAATAAGAAAGGGCGCCAAAAATAATGGCCGACAAGCGTTATTTAAAAATAATAAACATAGAAAGAGAATAGAAAAAGAACAGTAGAGAATGCTAGACATAGAAAGAGAGTAAATAATAAAAGGCAAAAATAATGGCCGACATTTTTTCTTTTTCTCTAAACACACACTATTTCGCCTTCACGAGGGACTTCAAAATGTTAACTCAAGTTATTTCATAGTGTAAAAAATGAAAATATCAATGAAGGAAAATATTTTCAGATAAAATAATGTCAGAGAATATTTAATAATGACAAGAAGGGGAGAGAAAGTAAAGGAAATCGTTTAAAGAAAAAGCAAAAGAAAAAAATTGACAGAGGCTTTTAACCTCAATAAGAAAAAAACATCAATTCTAGCATTTTTAAAAAAAATTTTTATACAAAAACAAAACTTTCTATTAAAAATCAAGTCGTTCTTTATACATTAAAACAACTGGTTCAGGTTTATTCCTCCAACGAGTTTTTCTTATGAATGCCTTTTAAAAATAAAATTTAGATTAATTTAAGGGAAGCCTTGTGACTAGAAGATGTCAAAATAAATCCCCTCAAAAATCTCAATGAGTCAGAAAATTCACAAAAACCTCCTGGAGCCCAGAATCCCTCGAAAGCCGGACAGACAAAACACGGACGAAGACGGACAGCATTTCTAAAAAATTAAAAGAAAAATGTCTGTTTTTCCTTAAGGCAACCATCACAAACATAAAAAGTTGGGAAAAATACCCAGTAAAAAAAGTAAGGAAAAAATATCAAGCCGGCACGATGTGCGTATAGAGCCGAAAAACACCTTTAAAAAATTTTTTAAAAATACCATTGAGAAATCCCTCCCCATAAGTTCATAGTTACAAAAAATGTCAAATTCATTATATTTTGTAATGTCAGCAAACAGAAGATAAGCAAGAAGACGTTTAACAGTATTGATGGTTGCAAAAGCTAAAAATTAGAAAATTTAAATTTAAAAAAACTGGGGGAGCTTAAACCTTTAGAAAATACAAAAACATGGAAATATATTAAAAAATACAAAAACAGGGAAATACAACTTTTAAATCACCCAGATAAACCCGAGTTTCTTTAGATGAATTGAGGAAGGAATAGAGGACGAAGGACAAAAAAATTCTGAAGACTGGGGAAGGAAAAAAGTGGTGGAGGAGGAAAGTACGAAACTGGATCTTGCCAAGAATCATAAAAAAACTAACCAATCCTCCAGATAAATCCCAAAATTTAAAATTGAATATAAAAAGAAAAAAGAAAAGGAAATCAAACCTGACAATCTAACAAAAGAACGATCAATTGGATCAAGTTTTGCATCAGGAATTAAATGAATTAATACAGGCTCATCATTCTAATGAAAGAATAAACTAAAATTAAATTAAAAATAAAAAAAGAAACCCTTCTATGCATTAATGACGGATCCTGTTCTGAACTACAACATTCATCATCATCCTTTGTATTTGAAGGAACTAAAAAAATTTAAAAAAATTATAAAATTAATAAAATTATTTAAAAAAATTTTCTTATTCATACAAATTATTAAAAAAAATTTTTTTTGAAAGGTCACAAACATTAAAATAATTTTTTACTTATTTTTTAATTTTTAAAAAGAATTCTAAATAAATATCAAAGCTTTGGATTCGAACCCAAGACCTTGCGAAAAGGCAATGTCGGAATCATCCAACTACACCACAAACGCTCATATGCGTTTTTGCAAAATTAATGACTATAACTCCACTATAATTTTATTAAAATCATCAAATTTAAACAAACCTTCTTTTCCTTTATTCTCCTCTTCATTCGATTTTGAGGTTTCAGAGGATTCATTTGAAGCCAAATCTCCTCCATTTTCATCTTTTTCAAAAGATCCATTTTGTTCCTGTTCTTTTCGTTCTTTCTCTTCTTTTTTCTTTTGTTTAAGTTTAAATTGTTCTCTTCGGCGTTGCTCTTCTGCCTAAAAATTTCTTTTAAAACCTCAAAAAAATAAAAAAAACCTGCATTCCCGGAACCAATTTATAAACAATATCTTGCATTGTACGGTCAAAGGCCACATAATGTGAAGGATGTGATTGATGGATTTGATAATGACATTTTGGACAGTCTGTGTTATCTTTAAAAAAGGGAGGGATCTTTTGTCAGCAAGTTTAGGAAGAGGAAATTGTCTTCCTTAAATGATTTTGGAGAGTATTTCCTTCCTTATAGGACGATAAAAAGAAAGGAAACCATTTTAAAAATACCAAAAAATTTGCCCAGCAATTCGAAAAACTTTTTTCTAGTCAAAAGGCACATAGCAGAGGATCCAAACCAAGCGAAAAATAACCTAGGTCCCTTCCTAGATATTTTTTGGAAGATAGAAAGGTTTGATCAAATCTCGTGTCACTATTAGAGAGAGGGACCCAAACAAAAATCTTTAAAAATCCTAACCCTTTAATAAATTTAAAAAAACCTTCATCAAAATATTTGAGCAAACACGATTTACAAAAAGTATGTAAACAATCAATGACTGTAGTTGCATCAACAAAATACCCATTACATAGAGGGCAGGTTCTAAAAAATTTAAAAGAAAATTTTAATTAAAATTAAATAAGAAAGAGCAAACATGTAAGGATTTATGCTGCTTAAACTAACAAAATTTTCCATTGGTTTTTGGGAAGGTCCAGCAGTTGATGATGAATTTTCTGAATTTTTGAAGGATTCATTTTTCTCAAAATTTGCTGTTCTGCGAGTATAAGCCATCCTTTTTTAAATAAATTTTAATTAAAAAAAAAGAAAAAGGTAGAAAATGTTTTTGAAACATAATAAAAAATCAAATTTAAAAGACAATTTGAAAAAAAATTTTATTTGAAAATTTAAATGGTAAGGCGAACGATTCTCTAATTTTATATTGACCCTTAGCACTGTCGGTTTCAAATCGAGCCGAAAACTCAAAGATTGTCGGTTTGGTTTTTCGGTTCGGTTTCGAGTAGTAGCCAAAAATTTTGAGTTTCGGTTTACTAAATGAATCCCCAGTGAAACCAACAACCCTACATATTTAACCCCCTTTTTTATATATACTATCACATTTGTTGTTATATCACGTTAAGTAAAATAGCCAGAAAAATTTAATATCTTCATCATTTCCGACTTTCATCCTTCTTTATAGCTTCTTGAATAGCTTTGTCAGCATTTGGATCAGTTTTAGAAAGTTGTTCAAATCCTTCTTGTCCAACAAAGCAAATTTCATGTTCATTCTATTAAAAATTTTAGTGGGAAATTAAGTGAAATATTTTTTAAATAACAATTAAGGGGTCGAATCTGGTCTGGTTTATGAGTCCAATGAAGGCCTTAAGTCCATTCAAAAATGTTAACTGGACTCATAAAAAGTCATTAGACTCTTAAAGGTGTTATTGGACTCCTAAAGTTTCAATGGTCTCATTATAGCTTCATTGGATTCATAAACTAAACCAGAGCCAGAGATCCTATTTATTTTTGAAAAATTTTCAAAAAATTCTTAAGGGTCCTTTTTTGGACTTCAAACCTATAAAAAATTAAAAAGATAAAACAAACCGGATCGCGTAGTATAACAACAGAAACAGTTGCTTTCCCAGGAGTTTCTAACGAAACTAGAGAAGTTTGAATAAAATTCTTATTTTTAGCCCCAACAACGTCTTCAATCATTTTTAAATTTTCTGTTGGTGTTGAAAAAGCAATTCTTCCAAAAGCTGTTTTTCTTTCAAGTTGGGCATCTTTAAGTTGATTTAATTCTAATTTACACTTAAATTGTTTAAAAAATTTAAAAAATTTGAAACAAAAAACAAACCTGTCCAGGTCCATAAGACAACAAACAAGCATTTTCATCTGACTTTTCGATAGACATTCCCAATAAATCAGACCAAAATTCTAAAAAACTTTCAAAAATTTTAATTCAAAAAATTTAAAAAAACCTTTAGATTCCTTCAAATTTTTTACATTAACACAAATTTTAGTCACTGGATACTTGAATTCTTTCAAATCTCCCTTTCCAATACAAAAACAATGCTCATCTGGGTCTTTAATTGAAATTGTTCCATCTTGATTTATACATCCCTTCGACTTTGCCAAGTCGAAAATCTTGTCAGAATTAATATGGATAGCCTAAATTTAAAATGAAAGCTCGTTCGAGTAAGATGAATAAAAAAGTTGTCTCGAAAAAGGAACGAACCATCGATTAAGAGAAGCCCCAGAGAACTAAGGGAAGGAGTCAAACGATCGAGATTAGTCCCCCAATCCCAATGAGAGGTCTGACCAAGGAGATGACTCCCAAGATTAGTTTACAGTCCAAAAAAGAGGAGTCCATTGACTAACAATAAGGAGAGGAGTCCAGTCTCAAGGAGAAAAGTCCGTTGACCAACTAAAGGAGTTATTGCCCCCACTGTATGTAAAAATGTCTCATAAAAAGAAAACCTTAAAATCATTTCCAAGCTGGTATGAACTAATTCCATAATTATAAGTCAATTCAAGCACAAAATGCTCATCCTCATCCCCATATCCAATCATTGTTTTGCTCCACAAATTGTCATACGGACCATTACAATCAGCCTTACACCCCTTTAAAATAAAAAATGCAGTACATTTTTACTTTCAAAAAACCTCTTCAAATTCTTCATGTCGAAGCACCTTCATTCCCAAAATTTCAGTATAAAATTTGTAAGAAGCCTCTCTGTTAGCCACACGAAATACATAATGTAATGCCCTTGCAGGGAACTTCATAGAGTTTTTTAAAATCTGATAGAAAATGCTGAAATTAAATTTAAAAATGAAAAAAATATTTTCAAGGTGTCCTCAGACAACAAAAAAGACTAAAAACGAGTCTCTTTTAAAAATTTTCTTCAGCAAAAAAAAAAAATAATAAAAAATTCCTTCATTCAATTCTCTTGATCCTCTCCAATATTATTATTCATTTCTCCTTTATTTTTTAAACTTCCTTTTCCTTCTTCATTTTCAATTCCTTGTTGTTGTTGCTGCTGCTGTTGTTCACCAGTATTTGATAAAAATGCCAAAATTCCTTTAGTACATCTATTTGCATAATGCCCTTTTTCTCCACATTTATAACATGTTATATCAGCCTTTAAAAAATTTAAAAATATATACAAATTAAAAATATTTACAACGCCGAAATGCCAAACGGCGTAAGCTCCACACTTTGACATTTCGGCAGCTTTACTGGGCTTGGGTCTTGGCATTACGATGTTTGGCATTTTTTCATGTAGCCCTTTCAGGCTGAAAAAATCGAATCTTACGAAAAGTGGTATCTCAAAATGAATATATCACCTAGTCAGCTCCTCCCAACCAATAGCTACTTATATTTTTAAAAAATCTCTAATACTTGGAGTATCTTAAGGGATCCAACTATCAAAAATAAATAAAATATACAATATTTCTTCTTTGTTGCTCCTGTGCTTGAGAAGCATATTGTTTTAATTTTGTTGCATCAATTTGTGAAAGTTGTGTTTGCGCAGGTAAATGAGGACAATGAGTAGCTTTGTGACCTTAAAAATTTAATTTTTTAATAGAATTTCATCAAGAAATTTAACCTCTTTCATGACAATTATGGCAAGTGACTCCATAATTTGGTCTAAAATTAAGTTTTGGTTGAGCTTCAACCAAAGGCAAATCGAATGAAGCGTGAGAGAATTTGCACAGAGGGCCATCTAGACAAAATCCAAGTAAATAGAAAGGGCAAATGACACGACGACGATGACGATTTTTGCAATAAGGGCCTTAAAAATAAATTTTAAAAATTTTTAGAAAATTAAAAAAACACAAACCATGTCTACAAAATCCTCTGTCATACCAAGGGCAATCTTTTATTTTACTTTCAGGGTCAATATGTCTAAACGGGCATTCACGGTTACTACAAGCAACTGAAAAAAAAATAAAATAAGCTTTTCTACCAGTGGTCGGAAAAATTGATTTTTCCGGAGTCGGATCCGGATTTCAGGATCCGGAAAATCAGACACGGCCAGATTTTTCCGGATTAATCCGGTCTGGAAAAATCCAGATTGTGAAACAGCATGGATGTAATACCCAGACCCTCGAGAAAAATCCAGCCGGATTCCGGCGCCGAACCGAAACTTGCCTGATTAGAGCCAGCCGGATTATTCCGGACAAAACCATCGAATATAGGAGCCTTACTCCGGAGAAACCCGGCGTTATATCCGGCCCGGCGCCGCTAACTATTTATTATAATTTAAAAAAACAAACGATATTTTGAAAAGAAAAAGCATTCAGGCATTCTACTCAAATCATATTCATGAAGAAATTCACATTGATCTCCCTTTTTGCATAATCCTCTAAGCCAGTGTTTACAAACAACTTGTTTATCTTTAATTATATGCCTAAGAGGACAGAGTGCTCCCATTGTACAAGCTTTTACTTCATTTTTGAGACATACACCTCTTCCGCTTTTGTCCATTCCAGGAAATGGAAGCTGTTTAAAAGAAAATATAATTCCTCTAGGAAAAAAAATTGGAGTAGGATTCCTCCCTAACAGATTAAATTCCAAAAAAATATTTGGCCCATACCCAAGGTCTCTTCAAAAAATTTAAATAACAAAAAAAACCTCTCTCATCCCTCTTTGTTCAATAAGCATTTCTTCTACATCTGTTAAATATGTTGGCGGTTCAGCAAGTAACATTTCTATAGTTAAAGGTGTTTGAGAAAAAGAAGGATCCTCGTTTGGAATATATGGATACATCTTTATTTTTTTAAAAAAAGGTTTGAAAAATCTGAAATACCTTTAAAATTAAAAATCTTAAAATAAAATTAAAAAAAAATAAAAGGTTAAAATAACCTAATTAAAATATAAAAAAATAAAATTAAACAAAAAATCTATACAAACAGGAAAAAACAAAACAAGAAAAAAATAAATTTTTCAAAACAGGGATTGGAACTTTTTTGAAAAAAAATTTTTTTGAGAACGGTTGTGATGTCAAACCCCCAAAAAGACGCTGAAATGCCAAACATGTGGAAATGACGCTATAATGCCACATTAAGGTAGTTTGCCATTTCTGCTGTTTGGCATTACAGAAGGTTGGCATTTAGCGTTTTGTTACTACGGAATTTTACCCCACAATTTTCCTTAAAAATAAAATTCCAATCCCTCTAAAATAGTCCTAATAAAATATCAAAAAATAATCTTTAAACCTTCACCTTGTCTTTATCTTCCTATTACCAATTCTTTTCTATAGGACTATCCATACAATAACCATTTGCATCTAATAAACTTTTTGCAGCTCCCATAACACTCGGATTTATATTTATCAATTTTTGTTCTAAAAAAATTTTTTTTCCTCTCAAAATTAAAAAAAAACATACGAGTTTCCATTACTTCAGCAATTACTCTTTTAGATTCTTCTGCTGCTCTGCTACAAAAATAGTTTGTCCAATCAAGCTGTTTAAAAAAATGGGAGAAGATAATAAATCTAACAACTATACTTGTTTGTTAGAGGTTATAGGTAAAAGGGGAGAATTGTGCCGGTGAGAAAGTGTGTGTTAGTTGAGGAAGTGCTCCTTCTGGGATGGCCGGATCCAGAATAAAAAGGAACACTACAACTTTAAGTTAAATAAACGAGAGAAAGAAGTCGAAAGGCCGTCGAAAAACCAGACCTATGGATAGCCATGACTCCCTTCCTAACTTAAAAAAAATAAAATTAAAAAAAAACCTCCAAATGAGAATTTCTAACACCAACAGAATAAGCTCTACTTGCTCTAGCTATTGCAGAAATCATCGCCAAATTATTTTCCATTAATGTTGAAATACTAAAACAAAATTTAAAAAAATTTTTAAATATCAAAAAAACATACTCTTGTAATGCAATATAATCAGTATTTAAATAAACTCCTTTATCTCTAAAAAGAATATCAATAATTTTATCCAATCGGTTAAGACAATATTCAAAATTGACTGCTGAACCCTGTCAAATTTTTTGAAAATTAAAGGTCCATCCCAGAAGAGGTCAATATCCTATAGGTCAACAATTAAATGCTTCGGCGGAAAAAAACATTTGCGAGGATTAAGAAAAATTTGGAAGGCTTAAGGGAAATACCGACTGATTTAGCGTAAGTGTTAGGATTAATGAGGGACGGAAGAAAGAAAACAGGGCAATGAATCCTTGATCCTGAGTTTGCTATATCCTCCCAAACATTCGGGGTTGACCTCCTGGGTCACGTGACCATTAGGTAGCTGACCCTCTGGGTTAATCCTATTAAAATAAATTTGAAAGAAACCGCCAAAGATGGATGAACATGTTCTGCAATAAAATGAATCAATTTCGGATGTAGATAATCAACCAAATCTTCTCTACCACCCAAATATCTTACAAAACCGGACGTTTTCATAAATCTTAAAAAATATTTTTAATATTAAATTTAATAAAAAAGAAACGTTTTGGCTCCTCCATGATGATTAACATAATGTTCAATAGCAGGAATTGTGATACGTCTAACCAAATGTAAATCAGGGTCCTAAAGTAAAAATTTTTTATTGAAATTAAATTATAAAAAATTGGAACTGAAGAACCAAAGCGAAAAATCCTCGTTTCTTTGGTTCCAAACCGACAACCCTAGTGGAGGGCAATCCACTCATCTTGGTCAATGGATGCAGGCTTGTAGCCAAGCGGTATTTCTTTCTAAAAATAAAAGAAATTGGCTTTTTGACTTCCAAAATTTTCGCTTGCAGTCGCGCCAAAAATAATTCATCATGAAAATTTTTTCTGGCTACGGGCTTGAATGGGTGGACGGCCCTCCTCACAGAAAGGAACTGATTAAAATTAAAAGAACAAACAGAAAATGACATCAACGCCAACGCATCTTTAATCATTTGATCATAGGGTAATTCAACATCTGACGAATAAATTCCAGCAACCTCAGTAATTGTCGTTATAGCCTGTCGAATTGCTTTGTTTGAATATCTCTAAAATTGTAAATGACACTTTAACCCTTTTAAACTCAAAAAAACCTGAATAATAGAATTTTCAATATCTTGCGACAAAAATAAATTTTCATCGGTTAGGCCACCTAAAAATCCAACAAAATTTTCTAAAAAATTTTAAACAAAACCTATATAATAAACCATCGTTTCCAATATATAAATATGTAAACCCATGTCAGAAAGTGTCTTTTTTATTGGATGAGAATCTGCTAGACGCATATTTCCTTTGACTTCTTGATTTGCAAAAGAACAGAGATCTCCTTAAAATATGAAAAATTTAGAAAAAAATTTTTAAGCAAAGATAATTAAAGGACCTCACTATAGGAACAGAAAATAAGAGAAGAGTTTAGCAAAAGTTTAGCCAACGGGCTCGATTAGAACCTGCGACCTCCTCGCAGTTATTGCTAGGCGCTTTCGCTCATCACATACAGGAGCTCTATCACTGAGCTCCCGGGGCATCGACTAATGCTTTCTCTTGTCCTTTTAAATCGTTTAACCCCCGCATAAGCGTTTTAAATGCGAGAGGTGAATCATCCTTACAGAAATAAACCTCAAGTTGGTAGGCCATTGAATAACAATAAGTGAGGTGAGTTGTCTAAGCGATACCCTCAGATAAAACAACCTAATTACAAATAAGAAAACTTTTAAACAAAAGGAACGATAACTTATAGCGCTATCCAGAGATTAGTTCGACCCGAAAACTGATCCAAAGAAAATTTTAAAAACCCAATCTGGAATCAGAACCAGCTTTTATTTCTTAACCTGACCCATCGTTAGTGCTGTCCGAGTCTAATTCTACTTATAATTTTCAGAAAAAAATTTAGCAAAAAATTTTCAAAAAAACCTAAAGCCTTCTTCATAAATCCAACCACAGCAGCACCATAAAGCGTTTTGCCTGAATAAGCCAATTCATCCACCATTGCCCCAGCATTTTCGCTTTCTCCAAGCATAAGAGAATCATCAACGGAGACATTATTGAAAACAACCTCAGAAACTTTGAAAAAAGGTTAGAGTTTAAAAAATTCTTTAAAAAACTTACAATTGCATTTTTGAAGTCCACTAGTCATTAATTTATTTTTAATGGTTATAGAAGCATTTGGATCTTTAATTGAGTCTTTTTCGAGTATATAACAAGTAGGAAAATTCTAAAAAAAATTTTAAAAATTAAAAAAAAATTCCTTAATTTCAACCTCATCCCCAATCCTTTTATTAGCAAAAACGATAAATAAATTAGCATCCACAGCATTTACAACATTTACTTTATAAGCATTAAGTCGTTGTGGTTGTCCAGGGGCTGATGAAACTTGTGATGATGGATTGACTGAAGTACTGAAAATATAGAAAATTTTTGCGGACAAGATCGAGCTTGGGTAGGGGTCAAGGAAGAACCAGGATTTTTTTGAGGTTTCAAGGTTTTACTATACTTGAAGTGTTTGTCGCGACAATGTCCAAATGTCAATCGCGACAGCGGCAGACATAGTCAATGTCACTAAAAGTAAATGTCAAAAATAATTTCTGATTCGAAAATTGCGGTGAAATTGAAGTCATAGCATGATAGAATAAGCCTTAGGATGAATTCATGTCATCGAATCAAACATGAACTTACAATTAGTCCCAGACTTAAAAAATCCACATCTCCAGTCCCTAAACAAAAAAATTTAATTTACGTTTCCTCTTGCCAACAAATTGCAGGTCTCCATTTTCCAGTTGCCAGCCCAGGCAAATAATCATCTTTTTGTTTATTTGTTCCAAATTGTAAAATTATATTTGAACAAGTCATCAAATTATTAAACATTGTAAAAATTGAAAGATCTCTAGAGCTAATACATTCAACTAATTGAAGAACATCTTTTTGTTGAAAACCAACACCTCCAAAATCTTTTGGGATAATTGCTCCAAAAATTCCATTTTTCATGAGAACATCAACTATTTCTGAAGGCATGAGACCAGGGGAGGTTTTGACATGAGGAACTTTAAAAAATATTTTTAAAAAAAGTTGAGGACGTTCAGAGGGGCTTAAGGACGTCCAGAGGGGCTTAAGGAAGTCCAGAAACTCCAAAAATTTTTTAAAGAAGTTGAGGACGTTCGGAGGGGCTTAAGGACGTCAGAGGCCTTAAGGACGTCCAGAAGCTTCAAAAAATTTTTTAAAGAAGCTGAGGACGTTAAGAGAGAAAACCTCAAAGAAAAAACTCCTCCAATTCCCCCCAAAAATAACAGAAGTCAAGGACGTTCAGAGAGCCTCAAAGGAAGAAATTACCCGACTTTCTCCTATTCCCACGCATTTTTAAATAAACAGCCTCCTATCTTATTTAACGTAAACTAACTTGTTTTATCAAGATCATCACCCAGTTTTCCAACATATGATTTTATATTTACAATTTCTGCCAATTCCAAATATTCAGGAAAAATCATAAAATCCTTTAAAAATTTTTTAGGCTTAAAACAAAAAAATTAAAAAAACCTTTTCAAATTTATTAAGCATTGCTCCACGAGATAACGACCTTTTTTCTATTGGAACCATTTCTGTAATTTGATCAATTTCATTTTTTTCGGATTTTTCATCTAATCCTCTATTAACGCTGGCTCTTCTAATAAAAGAATTGAAAATTTTTGGAATAGATTGAAGAACAGAATTTACTCGGAACATTTCAAAAGTTAAAAAAAATTCCTAAAAAAGTAGAAAAATTTAATAAAGCCTTTAGGGAACAACAAATCAACTTTTTCTTAAGGAAAAAAGTTGATTAAAAATCAGGGTACGGCCCACTTTGTCGCAGGCCACTTTGTCGCGACCACTTTGTCGCGACCACTTTGTCGCAGGCCCACTTTGTCGCAGGCCACTTTGTCGCAAAGGTCTTTTTCGTTGGAAAAATTTTTATGATGCTATGGAGGGTAGGAAAAAGCCTTCTGGGCACGATAGGGGTTTTCTGGAGTAATCTGGTTTGGTTTTACTCCGTTAAAATTTCCGGCAGAACTTACCCGGATAAGAGAAAATAATAAAAGGAAAAAACACCTAAAAACTTTATCAAAAAATTGAAAAAAAATTAAAAACAAAATAAAAATTCTAAACCTTTTCAAATTTCCCATTGTTGTAGCCGTGGGATGAAGTATGACACGTGGCGAGCAAAATTTAGGCCAATTTTAAAATAAAAATCAAAGGAAAGCCTGCGTCAAAGTGGCCTGCGACAAAGTGGGCCTGCGACAAAGTGGCCTGCGACAAAGTGGTCGCGACAATGTGGTCGCGACAATGTGGCCCGCGACAATGTGGGCGTGTCCCTAAAAATCATTAACACGCCCGAGTAGGCGCGGGCCAAGTAGGCGCGACCGAGTAGGCGCGACCGAGTAGGCGCAGGCCAAGTAGGCGCAAGGCCAAGTAGGCGCACGGCCAAGTAGGCGCAAATCTTTTAGCGTAAAATATTCAAATAAAAAAATAAGTCACCATAAATATTCTTATGTTAATGACTTAGAAGAAAGATTCTTGGTAAAAATTAAAAGAAAGGTACCTATTTTAGAAGAAAGACACCTTAAATATGGTACCCTGTTAGTATACGTTCGAACTGTATGCATTAACTAGGCAGTTCAAAAGTGTATATTTATTTTTTAATCCACTAAAAGCTTTTAATCATCAAAAGACTCCTAACTGTAGCTGGCCTTTTTTGTGAAACGCCTTGAAGAAGTTTTTAGTCTTATCTTGATTGTTAATTGTACCTTTGTATACACTTCATGTTCCCTTAAACTAGTTAGTTCCTAAAGGCTAATTAGTTAGTACAGGTTAATTATTCATAACATTCCCTTAAACTAGTTAGTCCCCCTTAAACTAGTTGAACTAGTTAGTATTCATAACATTGGTAAGCCACAGGAATTATCAAAACAGCAAGGCTTTCACTAATTAACAAACTTAGCCAGTAATCTAAAACTTATTAACATCTAAGTATAGAGCTTCCATGAGAAAAATATTAAAGGAAAATTTTTTTTTAATTTTATCAAAAAATAAAAACATCACCAAGCTTCACTTAATAAATTTTTTCCCTAAGAACGGCAGTTTTGGAAAAAGCCCAGTGTCCACATAAAGTCGATTGATTATTCAGCCAACTAATTAACAAAATTAGTTGAAGATTAACAAAAAAATTTTGAGTAATAATTAAAAAATTTGCCCTTGCGCCTACTTGGCCGTGCGCCTACTTGGCCTTGCGCCTACTTGGCCGTGCGCCTACTTGGCCTTGCGCCTACTTGGCCTGCGCCTACTCGGTCGCGCCTACTCGGTCGCGCCTACTTGGCCCGCGCCTACTTGGGCTGTACCCATTATTCGTGAAGGGTACAGCCCAAAACGGCGCACGGCCATAACGGCGCAAAGACATAACTTGCTGGAAAATTTCTGGCCCTTATCAATTTTTGTACCAATCTCTTTAACTCGATGAGAGGAATCGTTTAATACTAAATTCGATGAAATTCGGAAATCTTGAAGCAAGTTATGACTTCGCGCCATTATTGCCGCGCGCCCAAATCGTTATACTAGTACTCAATCTCCTTGCCCAAAATTTTTGGATGACAAAGCTTTGAAAATTTTCTAAATTATTTTAAATAGTCAAAATGTTCGAAATTAATTTGCTTTCTTTCCTTGGAGAATTTAATGGATCGTATGTTTTTTTTTTAATTTAAAAAAATTTTTAATTCCAAATTTTTCAGCAAATTTTTGGTTTATTTCTGCCTATTAATCTTCACAATAATTTTATCGTTGCGGCTTGATCAAATAATTACAATCAATTTTATTTTTGTATTTTTGCCTTTGGGGTTAGGCGAAATTTGTGTTTTTGTTGGGTTTATTGTGGCGATTGTTAGCCTTATTGTTAGGCCTCCTTCAAGGTTTTTATTATTATTTTTTAATTTATTGGGAATTTTAAACCTTGTATGACCCCTTTTTATTATGAGAAATTCTATGTTTTTCCGGTAAAACAAGAATATTTTTAAAACGTTAAAAAATACAAAGAACCTTGTATTTGTGCAGTTTCCCCCACCCACGTAAGCCCCACCACTTTTCTCCCTTCTTTTTTTAGGAAAATGACAACACAAGTACTAGAAACCCCATAGACCTATGTTCAGGTATTATGCGTATTATCGGTTGGCGTAGGTTCGAATAGCACACGCAATACCGGACCATAGATTCTAACATGCATTTGTCAGAGTTGGTACATATCTCCATAGATTCGGGGAGAAAATATTAAAAGGGTTCTTACAAAAGTTCAAAATTTCCCATTATTTCAGCTTGGATGCTTCCTCAAAAAGTGATTTTTTCTCAATGTGTTTTCAAACTGTTGAACACATTTTAATTTTGATGTTTCAAGTTTTGGTTCTAATTAAAATTGAATATTACCATTATTTGAAAGACCAAATTCAACTTACTTGGCTACTTGTTTTCTCGCCTCTTTTTCTTTTATCTTTTATTGCGATGATTATTGCTATTTGGTGTATGCGGCATGAAAAGCCATACGAGGTTTTTTACTAATTTTGGACTTTTTTTTATTATTTTTTTCTATTTTCAAGTTTGAAATGTTCTTCGCTGTAAACATCATTCAATTTGTCTTTTTGGCGTTTAAATTGGACAATGGAATTCACTGGAATTGGGCTTTGGTATAAATTAAATTTTTGTTTCCTTATGATCTCTTCCACGAGACTTCCTGTTTTTCTAAAATTTAAAAAAAAAATTTTTTTTTCCAGGTTCTCGTCCCAACATGGATTGTTTTCTCCCTCTTCCTTCTTTGTTCAATTTATTCCCTCACCATAGCTTTATTCATCAATCGAACATTTTATGCCCATCAACAACATATTCCTTCTCATAGAAGACCCCGTTTATGTGCTTCTATTTGCCATGTTTTTTTAACAATTCCTTTTTTACTTTTTCTGCTGCTTTTGGCAAGTAAATTGGATTATTTGGAATCGCCTGGAACGAGCAAATCTGGAAATACTTCTCTTGTTTTGATTGCTCTACCTTTGGAAATTTCTTTGTTTATTTTACTTTTGCTTTCGTTTGGGGCACGTCCTGCAAATGTTTGGTGGTTTGGAATGCGTCAGGTTTACTTTTTAAATTTTTAGAATTTTTACTTTTTAACCTTATTTTTCAGTCTTTTTGCAATTTTTTCTTTCAACTTTTCCCATGTCTTCGACATTATTCAAATATTAGTTGTAAATTTGGTGTTAGAGGAAGTGATGCTTCTTCGTCAACTTTATCTTGGGGACAACGCTTTTCGAGGAGAAATAGAATTCGTCAAAATCGGAATCATCCACCCAATGGAAATTCAAGGTTTGTAGTATTTTTTTCTCAAAATTTCGTGGTGCGCCGTTTTTTGCCGGGTTGGCTTTTGTCATTGGAACTTTTTTGGCATTACTGGGGTATAACTCGAACCCCAGACTTTTTAGACCCGACTTTTTTTTTAACAACCCGTGACTTCTCTAAGTTAGGTAAAACAGCTGGGCTATAGCTATTTTTCTCCTTTAGCTAGTCCAAAAGGTTGTTCGGCTTCTCTGAGCGAACCAACACCTTAAGTAGACCGTACTGATGTGTTATCGATTACACCTCGCCGCCTACCTCACAGCCTTAGGAAATAAATAGTTTTATACTTTTCAATTAAAAGACATTTTTAGTGCTCGAATTTATGGAATAGAAGAGCCAACAACTCCCTGGGTTATAAATTCAACAGATGAGGAGCAGCAAAGAATAATAATAACAGAAACAATAAATAATTGTGAGACTGGAAGTAATTCACAATCACAGCAACAATCAACTTCTCGATTAAGTAAAAAACAACAAATGGAAAATAGAGAAAAAGAAAAGGTTTTTTTAATTATTTTTAAATTTTAAAAATTAAAATTTAATTTTTTTTCAGCAAGTAATAGCCTATTTATTTGTTCGTGGAAGTATTGAATCTCCAGATTAAAAACAAAATGTAAAAGTATCCCAATTTTTATTTTTTTATTAAGGTTTAAGTTAGGGGTTGGACTCTGAACACAAAATTTTTTTGGCTAAATCTCCAACCCCGGAGGTTTCAGCCAAAAAAGCCTGACCCCTGTAAGGAAGAGAAAGATCCTTCTGGCTAGCATTGAAACGCTCACTAGGCGGGGGTTTAGGTCTTATTAAAAGAGAAGGTGAAAGCACCGTCCAGGTGGCTCATGTCAGTTAGTAGAGCACCTGTGCGTGGTGAGCGAAAGCTTCTAGCAATAACTGCCAGGAGGTTACCTTGCCTGGGATTAAACTTTTACCTTGCTCTTTGCTTCCCTAAAGATTTCAGCCCGGCGACCCTACTCTTTTCGATTCCTAAGGGTCATGGTCCAACCCTATTTTAATTTTAGTGTTCGAAAGGCGAAGAATTTTTTGCTTTTTTTCTTTAATTTTCAAGCACTAATTTCAATTTTTCCTATTTTTATTTTAACCTAGTCTCCTCTTTTCCTTCTTCTCTCTTCCCAAATACTCATTTTATGCTGCTGCTTACTCCAAATATAAATTTTTGCTTTAAAATTTCATTTTTTCTTTACCATATAAAAATTTTGTATTTTTAATTAATAGAGAATTGCCATTTTATTGTTTTTCTTTTATTTTATCTACAACAAAAATCAGAAATTTTTCTAGAATTCTTACTTTTAAAAATCAAAGTTGATTTTCAAAATTCTAATTCAGAACCTCGAAATTTTAAATTTTTCTAAAAATTCTGATTTAAAAAAATCATTCTAAATTAGGTTTTATAAAATACACACACACACACCCACATTTTTTTACAAATTTGTGTTTTATTGTAAATAAATTTCAAATGATTTTTAATTAAAAATTTTCTTCATTTTTCATTGATTTTTAACTCAATTTTATCTTTATATATTTTTTAAATATTTTTAATTAATTTAATTATTTTTTCAAAGCTTTTAAATGAATTAGATGCGAACATTATATTCCTTACTAAATTGTGACGACCATAATATTTCTAGTGAAGAATTGAGAAAAATATATTTTGACTTATTAAGAAGATTTCATCCTGACAGAAGTGGTTCTCAAAATTTTGAAAATTTTTTGTCAATTAATAAAGCTTGGAAAGTTTTGAGGTTTGTTGTTTATTTTATTTATATCTCTATAACAGGTCCTCCTTGGAGATGAAAATTATTTATTTTAGAGGGGTGATTTTAAGTAGTGGGCAATAATGATTGTACTGGGTTGTTTTTGAATCGAGTGCGAGATTTAGAAACCTTGGTAATCGGCTGTAAATGAGATATTTGTTAGAGATCCCGTCTCGAGTTTATCTTTAGTTATTTTGGTTTAAGTGTTCCCTTTATTTGAACTACTGGAAATGGAAATTTATTATAAACGTGTATCGATTCAAATCTCCCCCATCACTCAGTAAACAATCGAAGTTTAAAAACGTCTTTTAAATGAGATGTTTAATCAATGGGGTTTTTTATAGTTAGGTCTTTACATGAGTATCTTTGTCAAAAATTTTGCGTCTTGCTTTTTAAAATCAACCTAAAATATTCCTCTCAAAATTTTCAGTTCACCAGAATCTCGCCGTTTATACGATTGTTGGCTTCGTGAACAACTTTTTCGCGATAATAAAGAATTAATTGGACAAGAAGTTTATATTTCATTAAATAATTTGACTGATTCTTGTCAAGAAGAATTGTGTCGTTGTGGGGGGACTTTTGAAGAATTGACTCTTGAAAAATTCAATTTAATTGAGGATTACGCTTTGGTTAATTTATGTTTCTTTTTTTAAAGGTTTTCTTTTTTTTTATTTTTTAGTTAGATTGTTCAAATTGCTCTCTTTGTTTAAAAGTTTGGAAAATTGAAAAATGAACAGTGCGAATAAGGTTTAAAATTTTTATTATCGTAAATGTCCTAATAGAGGTCCTGAGTCTTTATTTTTCATTTGGTCTTATTGATTGGGCTTATAGGGCCTGGGCTTTTATTCAGTACATTTACGGTGTTGATTATTTTTTCCAACTTTTTAAGGTAATCTTCCTTGGTGATTCAGGCGTTGGAAAGTCTACTTTAATTAATTCACTCTGTGGAATTCAAAATAGCAGACCACAAAGCACTTTGGGATGTTCTATTCAGGTTTTTTCTTTAAATATTTACTAGGAGGCCACAAGTACCTAGTCAGTTTCGAATTTTTAGTGGGTGGACTAAAATGGCGCACGACCCCTGGCTCTCCAATGGCTTTCCAATTTTGGCCCTTGGAAAACCATATATTTAAAATATTCGTTACCGTGTCCGAAAAAATCATTCTTCAAATTTTTCAGATTTTAGCCCATCAATACCAAGCTGGTACTCCAAATGAAAGCACTGAACTTTTAGAATTATGGGATATTGGAGGTTCAAATGCCCATCGTCATTCAAGTCGTGTATTTTTGGATGGGGCAAATGGCGTTGTTTTTGTTCATGATTTGAGTAATTCTAGAAGTGAAAAAAATTTGTCTTTGTGGTTGGATTTATTACAAGGAAGTGGAACTTGTAGCAACAACAACAGCAACAACAAAAATTCTTCACGAATTTCTTTAAATTCTCCTGATATAAATAATCGTCTAATTTATACTGCTACGGGGTCAGAAAGAAATTATAGAATTGCTGGGGGTGCTGTTGACTCTTTAAATAATTTTGTGGCCTTGGATGTTGAAAGGCTTTGGGCTGTTCCGACTTTGGTTGTTGGTTTGTGATTTTTTAAAATTTTTTTTGGAAATTAAAAAATCTTTTTGAAGGAACATTTTTGGATAATTGTTCTCCTAGTAGAGCTAAAGAACAATCCAATTTTTCTTTTCTGCGGCAACATGAACACATTTCTTTGGATTCAAGACGGCCAATTCAGCCTGGTTCTACCAATAAGGTTTCGATTTTTTATTTTAAATTTGGTGGTCATTAAGAACTCGCAAGCCATCCTTAAGAAACCCCAGATCTTTCGTTATTTTTTGAGGTTTTCCAGGAGGTAATCGGCAGTCCTGACATGAGTTAGAATCTGACCTCAATAATTTGTTTAATTCAAACTCCAAACCATGATTCGACCTAGTCGAATTACGGGTTAGAAATTCAAAGTTGGGATACTATAACTGTCTTCGAGCTACCCTAGGGATCAATACCTCACGGTTTTTTTTCTAAGTACCCATATTTTTAAAGATTACTTTTAATTTTTCTCTAATATTTTTATTTTTCAGATTGTTTTTACAAATTTTTTTGATGCAATAATTCGACATTCTTCTGATTGTTTAAACAGAACTGGTGGATCAAGAAAATCTTTGAGTGGTACAACATCGCCTAGGAATAGAAGAAAAATGCTTTGACTGAAAGAAGCAATGGGTTTTTTAATTAATATTTTCTCTCTCGCTGTTGGGACTTAAATTTAAAAAAAAATAAATTTTTATTAATACGTGTTTTTATTTTTTCTAAATATTTGTTATATTCACATGACAATATTTTTTTAATTTTAATACCAAACACCGAAATACTTGTTTCAACGAAGGTGAAGGTTAACGTAAAATGTTGTTAAACAATCTGCACATTTTTGGTATTTCGGCGTTTGGTATTACTGCTTCATCCCTTTTATTTATTTTATAAAATTTTTTAGCACGGTTGACTTTCAATCGAAAAAACTAAAATTTAAACAACGTATGGGAGAAGGTAGTGACCAACAACAACAACAATCAACAACAACAGAAGAAACTTCAGCAACACTTCGTTCACTTAAAAGCTTAAATCAATTAAGCCAAAATCTTCAAAATTTAATAAATAGGTCGGGGCTGAACCCGCACATTTTGTCTGCAAATTTTATTCTTTAATCCGGAAATAAAATTTTTTTTTCGCAGTTCTGACAAATCTGGGCCAGAATTACACAATCGAATTTCACAACTTCGAGCGTCTATTGAACGTTTACGTACAAATACAAATTCAATAGAAAATATAAATCGAAGTGCAGAAGATCAGTGGACTAAAATTGAAGATTTGCGTCGACAACTTGTTGAGAAAAATGAATTCTTTAAACGATTTAGAGAAGAAAAATCTGGAGAAGGAACAAGTGGAGCAGCAACAAGTAACCAGTAGTGGGCAAGGATTTAATGAAAATGAGGTTTTTTGATTTTCTATTTTTAAGGAAAGGGCTAGGTTATTAATTTCTAAGAGGGGAAAAACTTATGGCCGTAGGAGTAATTTTAAATAATTTTTTGAAGATTAATCCTATTGTGGTTAGGGATTATATCTGGACCTTGCTCGTGCATTGAAATATCCCAATATATGTCCGTCCCGATATGTCTGGATCCAACTGGGGAGCTAGTATTTAATTCTCTATCCGAAGATAATTAAGAATATTAATAAGTGTTTTGATAGCTGATTTTTCTATCTGACATTTCGTCCCACTGTCCAAACTTTAAAAAAATTTTTTTTCATATTTTTAAAATAAAAATTCAATTTTTAGCAAGTCAACAATGATAAAATGAATATCAACCAAATTCTTTGTAATCGTTGTGGAAGTATTATTTTACAAAAAAAGGCTGCTCATTACCAACATGGAGAGACTTCAAAACATTTACCTTTGCCTTTTCAAAAAACAAAGCATAAAAATGAATTGCCAAAAGATTTGGAGACTGAAGAATTTAATAAATGGTGGATTGTGGGAAATATGTTTACTTTTGAAAATGGTTTGAAAAATTTTTTTTAAATATTTTTTGAGGGAAGTTAGGATAGTGGGAGGGAGTTCTCGTTGAACTTTTAGATAAATTTTTTAGAAAAAATTATTTGAGAAAATTTCAGAATGGAGAGGTGACCCCTTGGACCTTTAAAAATAAAATTTTTTTCGAGCACTGGAAAATGTCTAGGTGGAGACAGGACTTCTTAATAGACTTAAACTATCCTTTTTTATTCTTTTTCCTATTAAAAAATTTTTTAAAGTTGGTTTTACCCATTCTTTTGATGGCTGTAAATTTCTTGCATGTGCTGACTGCGAGATTGGACCTATTGGATTTGTTTGTCCGGACTCTAATAATTGTTTTGTTTCTGTTGAACGAGTTGAATATAAAAATTGATTTTTTATTAAAAAAAATTTTTTGACCATTTTGATGCCGTAAATAAAATATTTATTGAATTTTTAAAATTATTTTTATTAGTTTTTTGCTTAAATTTATTTTTAAATTTTTTTAAAAATTATTTTTTAATTTTTAGAGTTTTTAAGAAAAAATAATGGAAAGTGTGGCTGTTGAAGAACCTTTGGATTTAATTCGTTTAAGTTTAAATGAGCGTGTCTATGTTAAATTGAGGCAAGATAGAGAATTGAGGGGAAGACTACATGCTTTTGATCAACATTTGAATATGGCGGGTTTTTTTGGAAATTTCTGAAATTTTTTTAAGTTTAAAAAAAATTTTTTTGTAACTAAAAATTTTCAAAAATTTTTTGAAAAATTTTTAAATTATTTTTTAAAGATATTGGCTGATGTTGAAGAAACCGTGACAGTTACGGAAACCGACGAGGAATCTTTTGAAGAAATTTATAAGAGTACAAAACGTCAAATTCCGATGCTTTTTGTTCGAGGTGATGGAGTTATTTTGGTATCGCCGCCGACAAAATTTATTCCATAGATTTTGGTGGAGAGAAAAGAAGGAAGGAAGGAAGAATTCTGACACTAATTTTGGAATCTTTTTAAATTCTTTTTTTAATGTTGAGGTTTTTTTTAATTAAAATAAAATTTGAGTAATATTTTTAAAGGTATTTATAAAGGTGAATAATAGAGAGAACTGAAGAGTTGGTAGAAGAATTTTTTAGGGTAGCTAGGGTCGGTTTAAAATTAAACTTTGCCAAAATTCCAAAAATAACAAAAAAAAATTTTGACGTTTTTTTTCTTTTCCCTATAGGCTTTCGAGGTATTTTAGAGAAGGATAAGATTGTAGGAAGAATAGAGCGTTAGGGTCAACTAGATATTCCTTTTTTAGGGTTTTAATTTAAATTATTTTTCTTCCTATTAACACCACCTACAAATTTTCTGAAATTCTTTTGACGTTTCTTCACTTCCTCTATAAAATGCTTCCCCCTTTTAAACCGTCTCCACCACTATTGTGTTTTTTACTAAAAGATTGGTTTATTCTAAAAAACCCCTCCTCTCACAACCACTTGTTTATCTTCAGGATTACACGCCCATTTTCTTTTAAAGGAAGAACACAAAAATTTTTTTCCAATAAAAAAAGGTTGAACGAGGGTAGAGAATGAAGGAAAAAGTTTTTTTAAAAGTTTGCTGACAAAACCCCGCCTATTTTCCTCAATTAAAATGAGAGAGGGAATGAATGGTCAGTGTTGACAGCCTGCCCCTAAAATTTCTCCTTTTTTGACAATACTTTCTTCACTGTTCAATAGACACAAATTCCAGAACATTTCAAGTTTTTAAACAAAAAAATCAAAATCAGTGAAAAATAGGGGAAAAGAAATCACTGATCCAGTCGAACAATTTTTAACTTTTCGTGTTCTATTTTGTACTTCTCATCGTTGATCAACCGTGATATAATAGTTGAGAGGCCATGATGCGCAACGTTGAACCCGGCAACAGAATCAACAGCGGAACAACAACACTTGTTAACAACAACAACATTACCCCGTTCCAATCATCACTTCACTATCCTCAACAACAACAAACATTTAATTTATGGGGGCATAATGAATGTTCATCTCAACAAAACATCCAACAACAAACATTACAAACACAGCAACAACAACAAACATTTCGACCTCACAAAAACAATGTTGTTGTTACCAGCCAAGAATGTTTTAATAACAACATTGAAAAACATCGAAATGTTTGTAACAACCAAAACATTCAACAACAGCAACAATTTGTTGGACTGTCAAACTTTGAACAATTTTATTCCCAACAACAACAATACACTCAAGAATGTTTTTTCTATCCAATCCAAACACAAAATTCTGTAAATGTTTTTTTAAACTTTCAAACAAAACATTTGTTTTTCTTTTAAGTTTGCGTTGGGAAACAATGTTTCCCCAATGTTTGGCAATCCCCACCAAACAACTAATAGAGGTTTAGGGATTGAACAACCAATAAATCAGGCAAGTAATCGCCTTTCTGTTGCTGCAAGTATTGCTACAAGCTATGCGAGCCATACAGGGATTAATCAATTGGGAGGTGTTTTTGTAAATGGAAGGCCTCTACCTACTTATGTTAGAAATCAGATTGTTGAGTTAAACAGAAGAGGTGTTCGGCCTTGTGATATTTCAAGACAACTTAAGGTTTCGCATGGATGTGTTTCTAAAATTCTTGGGAGATTTTATGAGACTGGTAAAAAAATTTTAAAAATTGAAAAAAATTCTTTTAAAGGTTCAATAAAGCCCGGAGTTATTGGCGGTTCAAAACCTAAAGTAGCCACTCCAGAAGTTGTGAATGCTATTGCTAGATATAAGCTGAACAATCCAACAATGTTTGCCTGGGAAATTAGAGAAAAATTAATTGAAGAGGGAATAAGTGATGCAGAAAGTGCTCCTTCTGTTTCTTCTATAAACAGAATTGTTCGTAATAAGTCTCAATGTTTAAATGTTCACAAACATTGTTTAAATAAACACTCAAACAATCAGAAAAACATTGCGAGTTTAAAAAGGTTGTTGTTAAAAACATTTGTTTTTCTTACAAACATTTGTTTTATAGAGAAACAACTCAACAAAGAACAGAGGTAAAAACAGATAGAGAATTTGGAAGTGATGAGGAACAACAAAAAGTAGTCAACACGGCAAACAAAACAATGTCTAATAATAATTTCCAGCAATGGCAACAACAACAAAATTTTATGCAAAACATTCTCAACAGAAATACAACAAACCAAAATTCTGTTTTACCTCAACAAATAAATTCCTTTAACCCTGAAAGAAGTATGGGGCAATATCAACAAAGACAACAACAACATATTGAACAGAATCAACGTCAATTGCTCAAAGCGACTAATAAAGGTGAGACCTAATTAGATGTTCTCTCCAACCCTTTCATAGTGTGAAGGAGACAGAGGTTCACCTCTCAAAGGGTGAAAGAAACAGAGGTTCACCTATCATGCGGTGAAGGTGACAGGTTCACTACTCATAAGGTGAAACATAAGGTGAAGGGGACGGAAGTTTCCTCAACAATGAATTGAATCATCTTCCCTAATTTTCAAGTTTCTCCACACCAACCAAATCCAACAAATTTCATCATTACCGGTAATATACAACAACAACAACCTACAAATAATTCAATTATTTCAACCGTCACTTCCCCATATTTTTAAATTTTACTTCATGTTGAAAACAAGAAGAAAAACCCCAAGAGAATTCTATAAAATCATGTGAAATACAAATCTTCTTCCCAAATTAAGTTGAAAGCTTTTTATGTAAGTAAAGTCTGTTCCCAACACGCTCCAACTTTTTTTTCTTTATAAAATTAAATTAATTAACAAAATTGAATTTTTATATATTTTTTCTAAAAACAAACAAAATTCTTTTAAAAAAGATTTTAACAGAGAAGGAAATTTTATTTTTGTATAAATATTTTTAAAATAAATAATTCTGTAATAACAAAAAAAAATTTTCAACATTTAATTAGCCATTTCCGGTTCACAATTTGTAACAATACTAAAACCCTCAATACAAGGCTCAACTAATCTAACGTCTATGCGCCTTCTTTGGTCTTTTCGTTGTATAACGTTTAAGCTGACTTTAATTTGTTGAAATAATCGGATTCCATTTTTGGAGCAAAATTCAGACATTTGTTCTATTGTTTTCCTTTCTTTGCGTTTTGTGATGGTTGTGGAAGTGGTGGAAGTTTCAGTATTTTCGTTTAAATAAATTACTGATTCCAAGCCAAATTTGGGTATCATTACCTTAAATTAGAGGTATATTAAATTCGAGGTACTCCCCCCAAACCTGAATCCCGTTTGAACGTATTCCAATAACAATAGCTGGAAGACAGGGTTCAGGGGTTTCTTTAACCATCATAAACGTGTTTAAAAGTACAGAAGCACGGCTAGCATATTGAGCTCGTCTGTGGCGTCTGTTCATGTTCTGAAAATTAAAAAATTCAAGAAAATTCAGAAACCCCCTAACCTCCGTCTGACGAATCAACTTTCTTCTATCCAACATATTCGGATGTATTTGATCAACTCCGATAAGTGCTGCAAGTAGTCGATGTACCATAACGTCAGCATATCGACGAATTGGAGAAGTAAAATGTGTATAGACTTGAACAGCTAGACCATAATGTAAGTATTGATCCCTTGGAACTGTTCCAGCAGCAAAATAAACAGCTTGGGTCATACACCTAAAAAGGAAATTAATTAAGGTTTTAAGAACCCCCCAAAGTAACCGTGTTGCCAACATTCTTAACATTCGTGCAACCATAACATTGCGAGAAGTTTCTCCTTGTTTGGACAGCTTTTCAATCTCATCCAAACTTTTTCCCAACTCTTTTCCAGTGTCCACATTTAAATGAAAACCGCAAGATTCGGCCATCTAAAATTTTAAAATTTTTTAAACATCCAAAAATTTTTGCAGGTTACTGTTCTAAGCCCACACTTTCCCAATTTTTAATCTTATTGGTTTAAATTTTATACTGTAAATATTTCAAAGACACTTTCTTCCTTTCCCCTTGAACCTCCCTCCACCTCTCCCCTTCCTCTCATTCATAAACAAATAAAAGAAAATTAAAATAGATGCGCGATGGTGCTGAACGATGAAACAAGTATTAAAAAATGTTTATACATTGAGGATTATATTGAAATTTTAGAGGGAAATTAAAATTGGTTTAAAGTTTTGTGTTGAAAGGATGAGGGGATTATATTGTTTGATCAAAATAAGGATTTAATAGAAGCAGGAAAAATAAGTTTTTGATCAAAAATTGATCTGATTATCAACAGAAAATTAAAAAAAATATTTTCTAGATTCTCGTGCGACCCTCCCAGTCCGGACTTTAATTCTAACCCCTCTCTCTACTCCTAACAATTCAATATTATTTACACAAATTCACTAGTTAAACAACAAAAGCATAAATCCGCGCATTAATCCACACCGCTATTTTGAGTGGGAAAAGAGAGGAAAAAAGGTTGGAGAGTCAAAATAATCGCCTCTAAAAATGGGCATATTTCCGGTAAAAATGGATGAAGAGGACATAACAAATAATAACCATTGAGAAATAAGCAATTATAAATCCGGTGATTTTATTTGAATTTTGAGCTAAAAATTAGGCCGAAATGCTGACCGAGTGACACAAATTCAAACAAAAATAGATAAACAAAAAATTATTAATAGAGTGACCAAAATGGGAAAAATAATAGAAAAATAATTCGCAAAATTTTTTCAATAATTTGTGTCACGCTCGAGAGTTGTCCGAGAGGTTAACAATGTCGACTTGAACTCCTACACAACAAATTTGGCAACTAAATTTTTAAACGCGCCCAACCTTCGCGCGTGCCAAAAAACACATTTCTTTCCGTTTTTACCAAAAAAGCGTCCTTGGTTTAAAAGTTGGGGTTTGTTTGCATAGCAACTTTTCTAGTTAGTTTGGGCTTCCGCCGCAAATAAATGCGCTAATATGCAAGAAATTAATAAATATTTTAATAAAATTTGGCGGCAAAATATGAGCAGAAAAATTAATTTTTTGTTTAAAGAATAGTTTTGGTGACCTTGTATTTTTAAAAGAAAAAGATATCGGCGGAAAGGAGGGAAAAAACAAGCATTTAATCCCCTTTAACTCATTAGCACTCTAAAAACACGAGTCATCAAACACTTGCAAATCAAAAAGGAACGATAAATAAATAACAAAAGAGAGGGAGATAAAAATAAAAGGAAGATATGGCTATGAGAAAAATTTTTAGAAAAAATAAATACAATTAAAGACAAACATTGGGAAATGAAGGAGTAAAGGAGAGGACGAGAAGGGCAAAGGTTCCGGAAAAAATTTCTGAGGGAAAAGTTTTTAAAAATTCCCAAAAAATTCACAAAAAGCCCCAAAATTTCTAAAATTTTAACAAAAAATAAACTTACAGAAATGAGTGGCTTGAAAGATACACGGCCTGGTATTGGATGTCTACGCAATATGGCACAATCCTTAAAATAGAAATGTTACTAATAAACCCAGTACATAGAGGCTAATAGCGGTTTGCTGATAACTGGCCTAGTGGCGCAATGGATAGCGCGTCGGTCTTCGGAACCGAAGGTTGCAGGTTCGAGTCCTGTCTGGGTCGAATAGTTTTTATAAAATTAAAAAGCAGCAAAAAAATTTTTTATAGTAATTTCTAATGCAGAAAATAATTTTTGGATTAATTTTTAATTTCTTTAACTTATTTTTTAATATTATTAATAGAAAAATGATAACCGGATATTCGTAAAGAATTTTTTCAGCAACAGAAATGTTTGCCAACAACATGAATTCTTCTATCATCGACCTTTAAAAAAATTTTGTTAAAGAATTTTACAAAGAAAATAAAAGCAAACATAGTCTCCAAATGTTGCTTCTCCAACACTTTAACAGGAGCCCCAGTTTCCGGGTTAATATCAAAACGAATTTCTGAAGAAGCTAATTCCAATGCCCCAACAGTGCGTCGACGGGACTTGAAATAAAATTATTCTTGAATTTTTAAAAATTTATAAACCTTCAATTTCTTTGACAAATTTAACAAATTCCTCAAACTTGTGGCTATAACATCCTTAAAAAATTTTTTTACAAAATTAAAAAAATTAATCAGAAAACAAACTTGATATTTTTCATCATCAATCATTTCTTGAGCTTTTTGATAGGTTAAGGCAGCACGTGAATGAATTAACGATTTACAAAATTTTACATTTTGAATTTCTGCGTCTCCATTTAATTCCCAAATAACGCTAAATGCATAACGCAATTCACCACCACGAAGAGAACATCTTAAAAAATATTGGAGTTTAAGAATATTGGAAACTCGGCCCAGGAATCCAGACCCGGTATTTGATAAATCCGGAAAAACAAGATACCAGCGGCAATTTAAAAATTTTAATTAAAAAATTATATACAGATTAGTCGAAAGTAATGATGGTAGCATATCAATACGTCTTCCACATAAATAAACTGTAGTAGAACGTTCAGCTGCTGTTTGATCAATTGCTGTGCCAGGACGAACAAAATGAGTAACTGAAAATTTTCTTAAGTCAAAAAAACTTAAAGAAAAATACCATCAGCAATGTGAACTCCAACTTCAAAACGATTAGGCCCTAATTCGCGGCAATGAACAGCATCGTCGATATCAGTACAGCCTTAAAAATTAAAATAAAAATCACCGAAAATTTAAATCCAAAAAACCTTCTGGATCAACAGAACAAATATCTAAGGACGTCAAATCTTCACGTTCTGGAGGATCTAAAGGATGTGGTGACCAAGGAACTTGAGGAAGACATGCAAGAACAGCTGGAGAAAATTCGTCATAAGGAACTTCATGTTCCAACAGAATAACTTCATCTTCTGTTTTGCGTTCGCCTTCGTTGCCAATTACACGAATATAATGTCCTCTTGGATAATGAGAATCTGAAAAATATTTCAAAAAGATTTTAAAAGAAAATTTCTTCAGAAACCTTGTGGCCATGAATCAATCTGTACCAAAACCTTCTTGCCAATCAACTGTTCATAATAGGAAGTCTCAATTCTAATTCGGGGAATTAAACGTTCAGAAGGAGCAAACAAAAATTGACGAGCACCAGGCATGTTTGGAGGTAAAATAATTCCACAATAATGACGCCAATTCCGACGTAGAATGCCAACAATACGTGCTGAGGGTAAAACCTATAAAAAGAATAGAGAAAATAGGGAGAAAAAAACTAGGAAAAATGTTCATTTCCCCCACTATCCCTGGTTACGCCCTTGGCCAAAATAAACAATTAAAAAACCTCTTTTCTGCTCTTCTTTGCCGGTGCCTCACTATCTTCCAAATCCTCTCCACCTTCTTCCTCTTCTTCTCCATCAGCATCAGGTAAATTATCCCCCTCATTTTGGGTTTCCTCAGCGTCTCTTAATCGAATAGTTTTTTCTGGAGCAGTCCATTCATTTTCTGGCAAAAGTTGGGCTACTACGACGTCTCCATGTACTGCTCTATTCATATTTAGAGAGCCCTAAATTTTATAATTTTATAAAGCTAAAAATTTGAATAAACCTGGACAAACCATTGATCCTCCATATCAAATTCAACAAAAGCCTCCAAATAATTTTCTTGAGAGATCTGAATTTTTGAAGTACTAAATTAAGAATTGTCAAAAAACCTGAAATTTTCCTTTTTTCAAATTTCCTTTAGACAATCCATCCAAAAGTTTATCTTGAGTCCAATATTCAGGAAAAAGTGCACGTCCTCGTCTTTCTTTTTTGTTTAAATCAGTTAAACGTTGAATTAGTGACTCAGAGCCTGGGATTCCTTTAAGTAAATTAATTTTGTAGAATTGATAGAAAATTTAAACCTTTTACATAATCAATTATTGAAATTACATGAGAATAATCCTTAGAAACACGCGCAACAGCCTCTTCTGAAGAACACAAAATTAAAGGACGCACAGAAAATTCATTCCAATGATCACGAAGAAATTTAGAGCCAGAAATTAGGCATTGCTCTTGGCTGGAAAGGGAAGAAGGTACTTGAAAAATAAAATTAAAAAACAAACTAAAGTTCAGGAACACGACTAAAACTTGGATCAACAAAAGTTTGGCCAACAAATTCATTGAGAAAAACAAACATACGATCATTATTTTCAGTAAAAAGGGTATTTAAACGTTTAAAAACTGCACCGCTCATTTTCTTTATGTAAACCCAAACACTTTGAAGAATAATTATATTCCTAAAAATGAAAAAAATTTAATTTTAAAAAATTCCAAACAAACCGAAAAACACTAATATCATCCAATACATCAATAAATTTCATTATAGAAGGCCCATCAAGCAATAAAAAATGTGGGTATTTAACTGATTTGCTCAAATTTCCATTTTCAAAAAATTGTAAAGGTTTGAGGGCTTCACTGTTGTAACGACATTTTAAACAACGCGAAAATCCACAAGGAATATCATTTCTCAAATAGAGCTCATTTACACGCTTAAAATTTAAATAAAATTTAATTTAAAAGCAAAGCAAAACCTTATTAATCTTCCCGCTCCTTGTTTTGTAATAAGTTGTAGAAAATGTTCTTTTTTCAATTCCGCTTTGTTTCACGTTCAATTCCATTGTAAATCTAATCTGAAAAAGATAAAAATTTAGGAAATTCAAGAGAAAATTTTTTAGAAATTTTTGTAAATTTTTGAAATTTTTTGACCCATTTTAAATATTTATTGCTAATGGACATTTTGAAAAGTTGGTCTTTTGAAAATATTTATAAAATTTATTTCAAAATGTAAAAAATAAAAAATGGTAAATCTTAGATTTTTTGAGGAGTTTTTCAAGTTTTTTTTTCAAAAATTTTAACAGTACACTTTTCTACAATAAAATTTACTTTTTTATTTTCAGATTTATTAGAGAGCTATGCAAGGATATTTATTTACATTAGAACTAGAAAATTTTAAATCTTTTAAAGGAAAACAAACTATTGGGCCTTTCAAAAACTTTTCTGCAATTATTGGCCCGAATGGATCTGGTTTTTTATTTTTTAAAAATTTTAAACATTTTTAATATTTAGGAAAATCAAATCTTATGGATGCAATTTCGTTTGTTTTGGGGGAAACTGCAAAAAATTTGCGCGTGAAGAAACTTGCGGTAATTTTCCTTTATTAACGCTAACAATAAGTATACTTGTTGGTTATCCCAAACCTTTTGATGTCATATTTATGCGTACTCATAAGGGTCAGAGCATCCATTATGGGTGATTTCATGTACTTGTGTAGTTTACACCCCATAAGCTCCGCCCCTCTGTCATCTTTTCCTTATTATGAGTCCGCAAAAATTGGCTTGGGATAACCCACAAGTACTCTAATAAACCCTAATTTACAGGATTTGGTTCATGGAGTTAATGTACAGGATGCAATTTCCGTAAACTGCAAAGTTAAAATGATGTTCCATCAAGTAGATGACGAAGCGAATGAAAAAACGGAAAAAACCTTTCAACGATCTTTAACTGAATTTCGTGTTGATGATCAAAAAGTTAGCGTTGGTGAATATCATAAGGAGCTTGAGAAGATTAATATATTTATAAAGGTTTTCTTTCATTATTTTCTATATTTATTAACTTTCTTTTGAATTTAGGCACGCAATTTTCTTGTCTATCAAGGTGCTGTTGAACAAATTGCAATGCAAGGTCCAAGAGAAATGACTCAACTTTTTGAAGAACTTTCAAAGTCATTTGAATTACGAGATGATTATGAACGTTTAAAACAAGAAATGCTTGCTGCTGAAACAAATGCCCAAGTTAATCTTACGAGGAAGAAGGATATTGTTTTGGAAATGCGCGAGGCAAAGCAAGAGCAGATGGACGCTAAACGTTTTCAGAATTTGAAGCAGGATTTGGTAAAATTTATTTTTTGTGGGGTTTTTTGGATCACTACTTGCCAGAGTGCGTACGGGACAGGGATTTCATGCGTGATTTTACAGGTTCCCGTCCCTAACTCCTGTGTTTAATCGACAAACGGGATTATCTGAATTAATCCCGAAGGCTTCCATACCGTTCAATCTTCTGAAAAATGTCGTTGCGGAATCCCGGGAATGCGATTTTCTGGGCTCTACGTCTAACAACTTTTTATTTTATAGCTTGAAAAAAATAGAGAATTATATTTGGCTCAACTTTTTTTTGCTGAAAAACACAAAAGAGATACTGAAGATGAATTGGAAAATCTTAAACGACAAGTTAAAGAGAAAAAGAAGGAAAAAACCGCTTATGATAAAGTTTTAAAAGACAAGCAAGAAGCTGCAAAACAATGCTACAATGCTAGAAATAAGAGAGAAGCTGCAGTTCAAGAGATCGTTTAGTTTTTAATTTTCCTTTAGATAATTTTTTTAAAAATTTTAGGAACGTAGAATGTTGGGTGAAAAGCCTAAAATAGCTCAAATGAAGCAACAACTTGCTCATTCTGAAATGCGTTTGGCTAGTATAACGAAGGCTCATGATAATGCTGTGAAGGCTGTTAATAGTCTTGAACAACAGATAAAGGCAGCTGAAGCGAATAAAAAGTAAATATTAAACGATAATTTTTTTTTGAAGTTTAATGTAAGAAAGTTGTTGGGTATCCGTCGGGGTTGTTAGTGTTTCCACTGACTGAAACTGAGCCCTTTTTCGGCCCAAAAAACTTTCAAACCCCGACCAATTGTTTGCACTCTCAATTCTCTTAACTGACTCGAGACCTGAAACTTCAACTTTTTATGACTCGAAACTCGACCCAAAACTTTCGTTAATCCTGCCCGTTTGTTCTCCCTTCCAAGCTCCCTGCCTGATTCGAAACCAGGACTTTTGACCCGAAACTGGGACTTTTTACGACCCGAACCCCCATCCAGAAACCGACCTGACTTTTTTCCCAACCCTTTATATCTTTGGAATCTTTCCTAAAAATAAATATTTTTCAGAGAAATTGAAAAACAAAAATCCGAATTGGAGAAAAAACTTGCTGAAAAATCAAAGCGACAAGGAATTAATTTGAATGAAGCGGATGTAAAAAAATTTTTTTTTAGAAAATTTCTCATTTTTCTTCTCTTTAAAGGTTAAAGAATATCGTCGTTTGAAAGCAGAAGTTGAAAAACGTTGTGCAGTTATTGGAACAGATTTGGAAAATAAACGTGAAGAAAAAAAATCAGCAGTAGATGCAAATGAATTTAATAGGCGTCGTTTGCAACAAAATCAAGAAAAATTGGATGAACGGCAAAAAGTATTAGAAACTGATAGAAAGAATTTGGAAGCACTTAATCAAACAAGAGTTCAGCAAGAAAAAGATTTGGAAGAGGCAACAAAGAAGTTGGATGAGTTACAAAAGGAGGTTTGTTTTACTACTTCTTGCTCTAACACGGGGGGCCATCGTTTATTGTGAGTGCGAAGTTGGCATATTTTTTGGTACAATTCGATAAAGGACCCATGACTTTCTATTAAGAAGTGAAATCCATTTTATTTCAATTTGACTTTGGCCGAGTTATGGCCGTTCAAACTAGGATATCTGGTGTTGATAAACCCCGAAGATTTGACTGGCCATAACTCGATCCAAAGTAGTTTTGCAAGAAAACTGATATCACCCAATAAAGAACGTCTAGGGTTCTTTATTGAATGGGACCAATCGAATTCACACTCACCGTAAACGATGTTCCCTTGGATTCTAATTAAAAAAGCAAATCCCTTCAATTTTCTAGGTTGCAAATTCAAAGGATAGGAAGAAAAAATTGGAAGAGGACTACAACAAAGTATGTAAAGAAATTGCTGATGCACATGGTGACCATTCAGAATCTGAAAGAAGCCGTCGTCAACATGAAGCTGTTGAAAATTTGAAAAGAGTTTTTACAGATAAAGTTTATGGACGTCTTGTTGATTTGTGCAAGCCTTCAAATAGAAAATATAATGTGGCTGTTACAAAGGTTTTTTAATATTTTTCGGATGGGATGGCTTGCCCCCTTGGTTTGGATTTTTGGGATGAAATAGTTCGGGAAAGTTCTCTTTCCCCGGGAAAATTCAGAGAGAGTCACTTTCCCCCAGAAGTCGACCTGGGAAAGGTCTCCTTCCTCTTGTAGGTTCCCTGGAACGACCTGTAAAACACCCTTTCCCGCTAATATTTACCCTTGATAAACCTTTAAAGATCCTTGGCAAGCATATGAATTCAATTGTTTGTGATAATTCTGACACTGGGAAAGAATGTATTTCTTATTTGCGTGAACAACATTATCCGCCAGAAACTTTTTTGCCAGTCGCTGAATTACGTGTTGAACCATTTCGTGAACATTTGCGTACTTTAAAAGAACCTCCGGGAGTAAAATTAACTTTTGATGTTATTGCTCCAAATATTACTTCTGATTCAAATTTAAATTCAAAAATAAAGAAAGCTTTGCAATTTGTTTGTGGAAATTCTTTAGTGTATTTTTTTGGATTTTTACTAAAAATTTTATAAAATTTTAAATTTCTAGTTGTGAACAGCCCCTACATGCTAAGGAAATTGCCTATGGAATTACACGGAAAGGTGAACGTTATAGGGCTGTTGCATTGGATGGAACACAATTTCAAGTATTTTTTAAATAAATAAATATCGTAAATGTTTTAATAGAAGCTTTGGCTCTTTGAACGGTCTTCTGATAGGATTGGGGCTTCTATAAGGATTTCCATTTTTAATATGTCTCAATGGGCGCGCTTCTACAAAGCCATGGACTTCTGAAGGGCATAGGTTTCTACAAGGACTTCTAGTTCCCAATAGGCTCAGTGTATGGTCTTCTACAAGGGTATGGACTTCTATTTTTCAATGGAAGCCGGACGTCTATTAGAGCATTTATGATAAATAAATTTGCTTAAAAACCCTCCCAATTTAAAGCCAAATGGTGTAATTAGTGGTGGAAGTTCTGATTTAAAAGTTAGAGCAAAAAAATGGGATGAAAATGCAATAAGAAAATTAAAAGAAAAGAGGAGTGATTTACAAGAAGGTCTTCGTCAATTACATGCAAATTCTAGAAGAGAATTGGATGTTGAAATGGCTAGAAATCAAATTAGACATTTGGAAAACCGTCTTCGTTTTACACGAACAGAAATTGAAAGATTTGATAGACTAGTTCAACAACAAGAAAGAGATGCTGAATCAACTGGTGAACCTGGTGAAATTGAAGCTAGAATTAAAGGAAGAGAAGTTATAATTAGTGATTTAGAAGAAGAAATTAAGAAACTGGAAAAGAGTAAAAATAAAGTACAAGATGAAGTTTTCTCTGATTTTTGTAAAAGAATTAAAATCAAAGATATTCGGTAAGAAAAAAAATTTTTTGAAAGGGAATGGGATTGGGGGGGGGGCTTGGGAAAGTGTTCATAGGATGGCTCAAACCGGCAATCTCAATCTGACAGTCATGGGTGATTACACTTGAGTTAGGAGTTGCCAATTTTGATTTGACCCTTTTGAGTCATTTTCTAGTTTAAGTTGTTGAGGATCGAGCTTCCAATATCAGCACTAATTTAATTCATTTTTCAGAGAATATGAACAACGTGAAATGCAAATCCATGATGAACATGAAAAATCAATTAGTGCATTTACTCATCAAATTGAACGTTTAAATTATGAACTTGAATATCTTCGTGGTGAAGATAGGCAAGGTATTTCTGAGAGATTTTTTATCAAAAAATTTTTTTCTTTCAATTTTTATAGCAAATGTTTTAAAAGAGAAAGAACGTTTAAAAATAGTAGAAGCTGAAAAGAAAAAAGCGGAAGAAGATTTTAAGAATATTGAAGAACGTTATAAAGAATTGGAAGACAGATTAAAAAAAGCAAAAAAGGAAGTGGAAAGTAAAAGAGAAGAAGCTGCAAAAGCAGATAAGGAAGTGAAAGATACAAAAATACAAAATGCTGAAATGGATAGGGTAAGTAGGGACGGAGGCGTTCAAGATTCTTGGTCCTCATTCTTGCCTAAAAACTTTTTTGGAGTTTTTCTCGGTCGTAGTCTTGAGTCATGGAAAATTTTTGGTCTTGGACATCTCTATTAAGTTTATACAAAAAAAATTTTTTTTAAAGGAGTTACATGCAATTGAACGCAGTTTAGTTCAAAAACAACAAGAAAGGAATCGAAGAGCCGAAAAACGTCATTCACTTCTTCATCAATGCAAATTATCGTCTATTAAAATTCCTTTAATTAGTGGATCTCTTAATCAAATTATGCTTAATTCTGATTTGTCAGGTTTTTGATTTTTTTTTAATTTTGGGGTTTTAAATAAGTCTGACCTACTGTGGTTAAGTTACACCTCAATTTAAGGGGTGTTAAGAATTTGATCCAAAAGGTAATCTAAGTTGATCCAGTCCTAATGTAGTTGCCTCAAAGTACCTTCAATTCCAAAGATAAATGATGCCCGACTATACCAAAATGGTTAAAATTAAAAAAAATTATTTAGCTGATGATTCCCAATCTACTTCATTAAATCATTCGCAAAGTTTGGAGGCTGCTGAAGAAATTGAAATTGATTATAGAGATCTTAGAGATTCTGTCAAAAAGGTTTTTCTTTCTAATTAAATGAAAGAAATTTTTGTTTTTTTCAGTTAGTATCAGATACAGAAATTAATGCATTATTGGATGAATTAACCAAATCAGCAGCTGAAACTGAAGAAAAACTTTCTAAAATGGTTGCGCCTAGTTCAAAGTTGGATCAACGTATTGATAAAGTGAAAGAACGAGAAAATGAAAATTTGGCAAAATTGGATGAAGGACGAAAGAAGGCGCAATCAGCTAGAAGAGCTTTTGAAAAGGTTAAGACGGAGCGGTTAAAACGTTTTCAAGATTTTTTCGAACCTGTGGCTACTCGAATTGATGAAGTTTATAAGGTTTATTTTTTATATTATTTGGAAAAATTCCGTCATATCTCCCATATTCTGATTTTAAGGTGCTCGTCGAGCCGAGATACAAGCCCCTGAAAATCGAAAAAAACAGAAAGGGAACAAACTGATTTTTGGGATAAAAATTCAATTAAACAAATAATAGCTCTTTCGAAAGAGCTCATCATCTTTTTAGAATGACATATAGGACTTTTTCCTATTTTTTGAATGACATATAGGACTTTTTCCTATTTTTTGTATTATTTATCTAAAAAATTTTTCTAGGCATTAAGTCAAAACGAAAGTGCCCAGGCATATTTGGGACCAGCAAATACAGAAGAACCTTATTTGGATGGAATTAATTATAATTGTATTGCACCTGGAAAACGTTACAGGCCAATGGATAATCTTAGTGGTGGAGAGAAGACTGTTGCTGCATTGGCACTTTTATTTGCTATTCATTCAAGCAATCCATCACCATTTTTTGTTTTGGATGAAGTTGATGCTGCACTTGATAATACAAACATTGCAAAGGTTTTTTTTAATTATTTTTTTATCATTAGAAATATTTTTGGATAAGAATTGAGCAAATTTTGGTTTTTAAACTGTTTAAAAAATTATTTTACCCGGATGGGGTTCGAACCCACAACCTTGAAAATCGTGAACTTAAATTTTTCCAACTACACCAACAAATGAAATGTTGGAGGTTTCTGGGAGAAAGGGGTAGTTGATGCTGGTTTAAGCGTCTTGTGATTATTTGTAATTTCGTTTAGAAATTATTTTGCCCATGCTTATGAAACCGAGAATTTTTCTGACACATCAAGAAAAATGCTCGGGGAAAAAGCCGATTTTTAAAAACAAAAATTTTTTGTTAAAATATTTCATTATTAATTTTAAAAAAGGTTGTCCAATACATTCGTGATCGTTCTAAAAAAGATATTCAATTAATTGTAATTTCATTAAAAGAAGAAATGTACAACAAAGCAGACTCACTTATTGGAATATATCCAAAAAAGACGGATCCGTGTATTGTTAGCGGTGTTTTAACGTATGATCTCGAAAATTTTGATAATATGTTTGAAGGAGAGCCTCGAGAGTGAGGGAGGTTTATTTTAATTTTGAATATATCCCAAATATTTTTTTGATATTTTGTTCTTTTAATTAGCGTTGGGCATGGCCGGTTAATCTTTCCCTGCGGTTTCTCAAAAAGCTCTATGTATTCTCTATTTGACCCGCCACAAGGAAAAGTTAACCGGTCGCGTCCAACTCTGCTTTTAGTTTTAAAGATTCTTTTTTCATCTGAAAATTAACATTTTACCTTTACACGCATCCTTTTATTTTTGTTAAATAGGCGGTAAACTTTTAAGGAAAAATTCAAAAGAAAAATTAACCGTTCTTCCGCCTATTTTTACAAAAAAATTTATTTTACCCCTGCTTACCTATAATTTTATCTTATCTTTTTGATTAAAAATGATTGTCACCGAATAAAAATTTATTTTACATAGTTAATAAAAACCTGAAAAAATAACAAAAATAATGCTGGGTAAATTCAAGGGAATAAAAAAATAATTAAAATAATTTACCCAGCAGATTTTTAATTAAATTAATTTTTAAGTGAATGGCCAGGGAATGAGTATTTTGGTACAAATATATAATTGAAATAAAAAAAATATTGGGTCCAGTACGAAAATTTTTGAAGAAAAATTTTTTGAAAATAAATGGAATAAGTATTATTCCAATTCAAAATTTAGCAACAATTTTCGTACGGTCAAAACAGCACAAGAAAAATTTTTAGAGGGTTTAAAGTGTTAGGATATATATTAATTTAAAATATTTTTAAATTTTTTAAAACCGTATCTTCCTCCTCTAATTTTCATTTTTCTGGTCATACTCGTTTCGTATTTTTTGAAAAATTTCAATAATCTTAAGCAAACCATGAATATAATTTTCGTCTAGTTGAGATTTACTTTCCACTGAAAAAACATGTGAAAAATCAATCATTCGAACGTCAACTATTGAGGGTAATTGGCTATGTCCTTCATATACAAAAAGAAGAGAAGAAGCATAAAAATGAAGCATCTTTTGGTGTAAAAACCAGTCTTGGATTGATTTGAGACGTTCAATAAATCTGTCTAAAATGTCTGGAGCTTGGACAGGGCGAGCTTGGATTAAGTATTCTTCGAAAGCTTAAAATGGTTAAATTAAGCTAAAAATTATTTTTTAGATTCCCTATTGGCCCAAAGTTTTTTCTTAAAAAATATTGACCAGGGATTCGAACCATAGACCTTTAAGAACCTCGAAAAATATTGGAGGGCCGGTCTACAATTTTTTGATATTTTATTTTTCACAATAGACCCTCCGAAGATTATTCAAAAAATAAAAAAGATTAACCTTGCTGTAAATTTTCCAAAGTTCTCTCTCTTCCCCATACTCGATCCTTGCTGTAAAATTCTGTTTCTGTGTGAATCTAAAAATTATTTTTCTTACAAATAGTAATAAGAAAAGAAAATTTCAAACCCTATAACCAAGAATTCTAAAACCCAAAATTTCCTGGAAAGGACATTTTGACTGTTCTTTTATTCTTTTTTCTTCGGTTGCGTCTGGATCGTCTAGAATTAATTTAAAAAATTTTTAAAAAATATTTTTAAGCCTTACAAGTAACTTTGCCAATTTTTATGTCCATAATACAAGGCTTTTCGAATGGATAAGTAATATCTTTTAAAAAATTTTTTAAAGAATTTTTACCTTAAAAAATTAAAAAAATAACCTTCAAGTTGTAAAAATTCTTTTGGAGAATCTGAATTTTTCTTCAATTTTTAATGATCTTGACTCTTATTTTTAAAGTTTTCTGCACCTTTCTCGTAGAGTTTAATGCTCCGACAGCCATAGAACCGAGGCAAAAATTTGGCCAATTCAACAATTAAAGAGGCATTTTTATCCTCATTTTGGGAATTCTTTTGGACATCATTTTTCTGTTTTTGGGAAGCTGCAAGTTTAATTCGACTATAGAAGGCGACCTTTAATTTAAAAAAATTTTCTAGAATAAAATTTTTAAAAATTCAAACCTCTCTTTCACCACGATTCCCAGGCTGCACCAATTTTAAAATAATGTGTTTTTTGCCTCGTTCTTTAAGTATTCCTAAAAATAATTTAAAAAGGAAAAATAATCTCAAAAAAAACCCAACCAATTTGTCTTACTCCATTTCTAACTGTGGAAGGATGATGGCCAGCAATTTGATCTTCGTACCATCTAAAATTTAGACAGATTTTTCTAAATTGATTAAAAGAGACTTACTCTAAATTTGGAGGAAGTTGAGCATCAATATCCATTTAAAATTGTGTAAAAATTGATAAAAATGAGGAAATGAAGTTTTAAAAATTTTGCTGGCCAACAATGAGAATGATTTCCCATAAAATTCTAAGAATTGTTAAATTTATGCAACGTGTTATCATAAAAATTAAAAAACAACATTAAATTTTTATGGCCTAAACGAGGAAATTTTTCTTTAAAATTTTCCGTTTTGGTGAGTAATTTTGGTGAGAGACAATGTAATATGAAGGGAGTTGGTAGAGAAAAAGAGAAAAACAAAAATGACTTTAAATCCCAAAAATGGGTGAGAGACAACACAAAGTGAAGAGAGATGGCAGAGAAAAACAGAAAACAGAAAATGACTTTAAATCCCAAAAAGTGTCGATTGCGGGTATTTTTAGTTTAAATTTTTTAATCCAAAATTTTTTTCTTTAATCTTTTTTACCGATTCTTTTTCTTTATTTATCATTTAAAGGTCAGTTATTGATTTATTGATGTGTTTTATCGATTCTTTCCTTGTTTAAGTACATGTAGAGAACGATAAACTTGTTCGACTTGTCAAATCTCTGAAAACTTTTCTTCCTTTCCCGCTTAACTTTAAACGATTTTCTCAATTTCAGAGTAATTTAATTGACCGTTAAAACTTATATTTTTTATTCTACACACTTTTGCTTATTATTTAATGGATTATCTCGCGCAATTAATCCACGAGAAGAGTACGATTTCGGCATTTCCCAATCATTTTAAACATACTGACCGCTTAATAGATCTTGGTATGTTTTGACTTTCAATTTCTCTTTAAATTCTAATCACTTTTAGAGATTGCACGCGTTCGTGCTCAGCTTTTCCAGTGTAATTTTGACGATGATTTGCCAAAATTGCCTGAGCTGGAGTCTCATGAGGATATTGTTACTTTGCAGGAGAAGGTTTATGTGCCAACCAAGGAACATCCGGAGGTAATTTTAACTAGATATGAGGCGCAATTCCTTTTAAAAGAGTTCGCCATTGATCGTGAAAGACTGGGCACGTCCCGTTTTTCTTCAATTTCACTTCATAAACTCTAAAAATGGATATTCTTGACCATTGGTCGGGTTCGAACCCACGACCTCACTAACGTTCTCGTTGGTGTAGACGGTTGTGTTTGGATTCTCACTGGGTGTAGGTTGTGGGTTCGAACCCCACTGATGGGCAACAATTTCTATTTCCTACAAAAAGGTTTGTGGACATTCTTAAAGTCTTTTTGACTTCACAAAATATTTCTAACCTTATTTTTTTGCACTTTCACAAATCATAAATCCTTTGTTAGCTTAATTTTAAGTTCAACTTTGTTGGGCGTATTCTTGGGCCACGTGGTATGACTGCTAAGCAATTGGAGCATGAGACTGGTTGCAAGATTATGGTTCGTGGTCGTGGATCATTGCGCGATACTAAAAAGGTTTTAATTGAAAAGATTTGAGTTTGCTGTAACCTTTTAATTTTCAGGAAGAGGCAAATCGTGGAAAGCCAAATTGGGAGCATCTTGAGGACAACTTACACATTCTCATTCAATGTGAGGATACTGAGAAACGTGCCCGTTCTAAACTTGAGAAGGCTGTTGGGAGGGTCAAAAAGCTACTTGTTCCAACGGTTCTTTTTGTCTTTTCATTCCAATAATTTTTGTTTTTAAGAACAACGGAATTGATGAGCTGAAGCGTAAGCAGTTGATGGAACTTAGCATCATCAACGGTACTTATCGTTCTGCAATTGGGCCGAAGAATCCACCAAGTTTGTTTTTTCAGCCATTTTCAATTTATTATCGTATTCTTTAAGGCATTCCTCGACTCACTCCGCTTTCTATGCTTTCTCACATGCATTTGCCGATTTCGCCGCCGCCATTTGTCTCGTCGGCTACTACTCATTCGCACAGCAACAATCATCCATTCTTTGGTTCGCCTTTGCCTAGTCCCTAAAAATGAAGAGGAGGAATTGCTGGTTGCTTTTAAAAAAAGAAGGTTTTCAAAGATAAATAATATTGTTATATTCTCTAGCGCTTAAAATTATCTCTTATCTCCTCTCTTCCATCCTCTTTAGCAAAAAGTTTTGAAAATTTTTTTGGGGGTTTTTTTGAACTTGAGAATGTTTGGGTGATGTTTTTTGACTGATTAAGATGAAATCTAAAATTTGTGACTTTCCAAAGAATTTTTTACACTTTTTGCTTAAGTCCCTCTTAAAAGAAAATTTGGCATCTATTTTATTGTTGTTGCTGCCTATTATTTTGTCATTTTCTTATTAAATTATATAATTCTCTCTCTCTCTCTCCCACCTATTCCCTATTTAAAAATATATAATTTAATAGGCAATTCTAAAAATAAGTTAAGTTTTAATTCTAAATAAATAATTAAGCGCCTTAATTGTAAGCATAATTTAATTTAAGCATAATTTAAATAAATGTTTTAATTGTTTTTTTGTTAACTTTAAAATGTGTTTTTAATCACATTTTTATATCTTTTAATATCTTTTTTAGCATCAACAACGGTGATGGAACAACATCTTTTTGGTGGGTTGTCAGGTTGACGCTCACGATTTGGCCCCCGAACCGTGGAAGAGGGTTTACGTTTTTAGATTCATTTTGAGTTTAAAATGTGCGAACAAAACTTGTCGGGTTTTTTAAATGTAATTTATGTATTCTATTTTTTTATTTAGTGCTTCCAATCAACATGTTCAACTGCAGCGTGCTTCAACAATATGCTTTTGGTGGAGAGCGTTAGTTTTGTGTGGGGTTCTGTTTTGTGTATGTGTGTGAAGTTTGGGTAAACTAAGGTTTGGGGTTCCCCTTATTTATTTTTGTTACTTTTCCCCCTTGGTTTATCTTTTGACAAATTATATCAATCAAAAAGGACCTTGGTTTACCCTCAAATTCTGTCTGGTATTTGTTTGGCGGAATTTTCCGGCTTTTGTGCAAAGGAATGTCCCGTCATTTGTGCAAGGGAATTTTTCGGCAGTTGCTTCGGCAATTGTGCGAAGTTCCTTTGGCAGATGTTTGGGGTCCTTTGGCAATTGTGCGGAGTTCTGTTTGTTTTCGTGCCTGTTTCTGGCTTTTGTGCAAAGGAATGTCCCGTCATTTGTGCAGGGGAATTTTTCGGCAGTTGCTTCGGCAATTGTGCGAAGTTCCTTTGGCAGATGTTTGGGGTCCTTTGGCAATTGTGCGGAGTTCTGTTTGTTTTCGTGCCTGTTTCTGGCTTTTGTGCAAAGGAATGTCCCGTCATTTGTGCAAGGGAATTTTTCGGCAGTTGCTTCGGCAATTGTGCGAAGTTCCTTTGGCAGATGTTTGGGGTCCTTTGGCAATTGTGCGGAGTTCTGTTTGTTTTCGTGCCTGTTTCTGGCTTTTGTGCAAAGGAATGTCCCGTCATTTGTGCAAGGGAATTTTTCGGCAGTTGCTTCGGCAATTGTGCGAAGTTCCTTTGGCAGATGTTTGGGGTCCTTTGGCAATTGTGCGGAGTTCTGTTTGTTTTCGTGCCTGTTTCTGGCTTTTGTGCAAAGGAATGTCCCGTCATTTGTGCAAGGGAATTTTTCGGCAGTTGCTTCGGCAATTGTGCGAAGTTCCTTTGGCAGATGTTTGGGGTCCTTTGGCAATTGTGCGGAGTTCTGTTTGTTTTCGTGCCTGTTTCTGGCTTTTGTGCAAAGGAATGTCCCGTCATTTGTGCAAGGGAATTTTTCGGCAGTTGCTTCGGCAATTGTGCGAAGTTCCTTTGGCAGATGTTTGGGGTCCTTTGGCAATTGTGCGGAGTTCTGTTTGTTTTCGTGCCTGTTTCTGGCTTTTGTGCAAAGGAATGTCCCGTCATTTGTGCAAGGGAATTTTTCGGCAGTTGCTTCGGCAATTGTGCGAAGTTCCTTTGGCAGATGTTTGGGGTCCTTTGGCAATTGTGCGGAGTTTTTTTGTCTTTAACTAAACAAACCCATTTAAGCTTTTTAGTAGTGCCATAGTCTTCAGCAGTGCCAGCCTCCTCCAACATGTCCAGCAACAAAAAAACAAGAGCAACTGATAAAGAATAGTTTGTTTTTTATTTTTTTAATCCACAAGTTTTGTTCGCACATAAGTCTCCTAAGTTGATCCGATAATTGCTTGGGGGGGGGGGGTGAGGGGTTTTGACCATTTTTTTAGAATCTTCCTATGGAAGCAACAGAATCACTTTTTGGGTAGTTGATTCTCAGTTGTCATTTGCTAAGCAATTGGAGCATGAAACTGGTTGCAAGATTATGGTTCGTTGTCGTGGATCGTTGCGCGATACTAAAAAGGTTTTAATTTTGGATTTAAATTAATAAATTTTTTAATCTTCAAGGAAGAGGCAAATCGTGGAAAGCCAAATTGGGAGCATCTTGAGGACAACTTACACATTCTCATTCAATGTGAGGATACTGAGAAACGTGCCCGTTCTAAACTTGAGAAGGCTGTTGGGAGGGTCAAAAAGCTACTTGTTCCAACGGTTCTTTTGTTTTTTCATTCCAATAATTTTTATTTTGTTTTTTAGAACAATGGAATTGATGAGCTGAAGCGTAAGCAGTTGATGGAACTTAGCATCATCAACGGTACTTATCGTTCTGCAATTGGGCCGAGGAATCCACCAAGTTTGTTTTCTTAGCCATTTTCAATTGTATTCGATTAATTTTTAAATTTTTTTGCCTCGAAATGTCACTCATTTTTGTGTTTTCTTTCTCTTTTTTGGAGTCCAAAAATGAATCTTTTCTCTTTTAATTGAAAAAGGATATTTTGGTTCTAGCTATTTTTAAGTTTTTTTAACGAGAAGAACGGATGACAAGCTTTTAGAAAAACTCATAAAACGAGAAAATGGAAAGAAAAGCACGTCAGAGAAAACATTCCTCCTACCAATTGTTGAGCTGTGCGTCAATTTATTCTATGTGTTTTTCGTTTAAATGTCTCTTCTTTTAACTGCGGAATTTTTCAAAAAAATTTTTGATTTTTTAGAGGCTTATTTTTAGCTTTCTTCTCTGATTTTTGATTTTTTAAAAAATTTTGGCGTTGAAAAAATTTTTTCTCTTGGCGCACAGCTTCCCCAACCCTTCCCCACTAGTCATTAGCAGCTTAACGAATAATGTTAAATTGTCCGAGAAGAAAAGAAAATTTCTTTTTTAGCCATTTTTCATTTTTAACAACAAAAAATGAAAGCTTTAACGACAATATTGACTAGTAAATATGTGAAAGAGTTGTTAATTCAATTTATGTGTAAAAATTGTGTTTTTTTTATAAAATTTCCCAAGAGACAATAGAGTATTTTTGAAAAATTTTTTGCGATAAATTTTAATTTTTTTGAAATTTTTTGTTTTTTTGTTCACACGTTGAGAACGTTTTTTATTTTTTTCTCCAACAATAATTATTTTTTAAATCAATTTTTTAGAAAATTTTTTAAAAATGACCTCCAGTAAATCAGCTAATGGTGCTAATTCTGCAGATAATTGTGAAGATTTAATGGAAGATGGAGAAGAAGAAGAATGTCCACAAACTTCTTTGAATCCGACAGAATTTTTGAAAATGAAACCAAAAAAGTCAATTTTGAAAATTAACAATAAACAAACTTCTGTTGATGATTTGACCCAACCTATGGAAGAGCAAGTCGTTGGAGAACATAGGGAGAGGATTCAAAGTGATGAAAGTCAGAAGGCGCGATTTGACGAGGTTTTTCTTTTTTTTTTAATTTGTAAAGACTAGGTAGGCCTGGAAAAGCTTTAAGGTCCGGGGAATTTTTTGTTTCATAATTTAGGGTTCTGGCTTGTACTAATCTTTTAAAGAATTCTAGTGTGAGGGGAATGAATAATTTTAGTGTGGTGAATCTAGCAATAACTGCTGGTTCGATTTTTACCTGAGAACTGCGGGTTCGATTCCATCATGTTGGATAAACTTTTGCTCAACCCTTAAGTTTCCTGAGGTTTTTATTAAACAGGCTTTAGACAAGCCCTAGAATTTTATGAACCAAGATCCTAGGAAGATTTACTGTTTGGTCTGTAAACCCTTTTCCTCTTCCCTTCTCTAACCTTTAAATTTCGATTATCTCTTCATCTTCTTTCGTTTTCAGATGAATATTTTGGCAACACATCATCCACCAAATAAAGACTATGGACATATGAAGGTTTCTTAATCTCATTTTTATTATTAAAAAAGTATTTTTAGATTGATGAGCCAAAAACTCCATATAATGCTGGTTATAGCGACAGCGAAGGCGAAGAACTTTCTTCTGGTGGAGGGACTGGACGTCCAAGAAGAGTTTCTCTTGCTGGTGCTGTTGATGCTGATGAATTGCGTAAATGTATTTCTGAGGGAGCTGGGACTAAACCGAAGGTGCTAGATCCTCCTGGATCGGGAGAAGATGAGGACGATGATGATGCGGTGCTTACTGAGGAGCAATTGGGTATTTAATTTTTGATATTTTTATTTAAATATTTAACGATTAAATTAAATAAGCTTGTTAAGTGGCTGTTTGGTGTAGTTGGTTGAGCATTGGTTTTGTCGAGTTAGGATAGGGTAGTTCGAGTCCCACTTAAGGGATTTATTTTTTCTTGGACTTTTATTTTAGTATTTTGATTTTTTTCGATTTAAAAATCACTTTAAAATTTTCTAAAAATTTTTAAAAACCTTAAAAAAAATTTTTTTAATAATTTCCCCTTTTATTTTCAGCTCACAAAAGAGAATTTGATAAGAAACGTCGACAACATTATAATGAAGGGATGTTTTTGCGCAAAATGAAGGAATCGAAACAGCCTGATGACGAAGATGATTGACTTAATACACAGGACACAAATTATAAACAAGCAATGAAACTTAAAAGTTTTGTTTTTAATCTTAAATTTTTCTCTCTCATGCTTTTGGTGAGTGATTTTTTAATTTTAATTCTAATTAAAGGATAAAAAATTATTTTTTAAAAATATTTGGGGGGTTTTTAAAAATGGAAAGGTTAATAAGAAAACCTTCGTGCCCCCTCTCCCTCCCATTTTCTAAGAAAAAATTATTTTACTTAAAAAATGCGTTGCTTTTTTTAATTCTAATTGCGCGATTCTCTAACCACCTCCTCCCATTTCTTAATTTTTTTAAATTTTCTTTCTCTATTTTAACAAAATTCTCTGTTCAAATATTTTATTCTTTTTACTTTACAAAAAAATCAAAATTTAATTTAAATACTTTGTCTATTTTCACATAATCTATACAACTGTTTTCTACAATTTTCCATATGTTCAGAATCCACTAATCTTGCATTTGTAGCTTTCCTTTCTTTTTGTTGACATATTTCTTCTATTTTAGTTTGAGATCCTTTGGGTCCATAAATTTCAAGTGCCACAATTTTTTCTTTAAAAAAATGGGGGAATTTTAGAAAATTTATTTTTAATGAGCCCCTTCCCTCCTATTTTCCAAAAAATTATTTTTAATAAAACAAAACAAACTTGATTTATTTCCAATAATATTTTTCAAATTATTATTTTCTTTTTTTCCACAAATAATATTTTCCCATTCTCCTTGTTTCATATCAATATCATGCATTGCTGCTAATTTAATTCCTTCTAAATTTATCAATTCTTTTGTAATTTCTATTGATTCCGCGTAAAATCTCATTCCTCCTCCAGATTCTGAAGAGTTTTCAGTTGGTGGTGGTTGGATTAATAAGAGGAATTTTTCTTCCTGAAAAAAATTTTTTGTGTCTTTGGGAAGGTTTAGAAAATTTTTCGAAAATTTTTTTTTATTTTTTGGGGACTTAAAAAAATTTCCAATCCAAACCTCTCCATTTTGTCCTTCTTTTTTAATTCCCAATCCAGCAACAAAAAGTTTTGATTCTCTTTTATTTCCCATAGAAAATTGCCAATTTTTTGAATTAAACAAAAAATGTTCCAATTTTTGAATTAAATGGGAATTGAAGGAATTTGTAATTTTTGGATTTAAATTTTGACGAACATTGCATTTGCCAGAATCTGGAGTAAAATTATGGACCTTTTAAAAAATTTAAATTATTTAAAAATTAAATTTAAAGATAACTTGATTCCATCTATTCGAAAATGGGCTAATTCCTGCTGCGTGCATTTGACCTAGAAAAAATTAAATTTCTAGTTGAATGGCCCCCTCTAATAAAATGGCCCTTTGGAATATGATTGAAAATCTCCTTGAATGTCCCCCTTCTAATAGAACGGCCTTTTTGGGGGTGAGTCTAAAAAATCTAAAAAAATTTAAACTTTGTAATCCACAATAATTTAACAACAAGGGAGCTACTTCTAAATCAGTCTCTTCAATTGTAGGGCAAGTTGTACAAAATAAATGAGCATTTAAATGTCGACAATCCCGAGTTCTAAATTGTTGACAAATTGCCAAAATCAACAAATTTTTGCAATCTCTGAGGAAAAGGCTGAAGAAAAATTTTTTTGAAATATTTTTAGAGAAAAAAAACCTTCCTTTACAAGGCCCACAAATAATTAAACAATCACGGCAATCATCAATTGTTATAGAAGCTGTTTGGTCGAGTATTACAAGAGTGCAATTCTTTAAATTTAAATTGATTTGAATGCCCACCCGATTTAAAAAAACAAAAAACTTACTAAACAACTTTCAATTTGGAAAGGATTTCCTGCAAGTTGCCCTGGTTCTTTTACTCGTGTCTCTCCTACAAGTCCTTGCCAGAGGAACTCTTTCGGATCTTTTTGTTGTTCTTCTCGTATATCCCTTAAAAAATCAAAATTTAAAAATTTGCAATTTTTCTTCCATAATTAGAGAAATTATTTAAATGAAGACTTCCCTATGTTCTATTATGTCGTACATTTCTGACTCAACAGTTCTATATAATTTGAAGTAAATGACTCTATTAGGTTTAGAGAAATATTTTAATGAGAAATAGTGTAGTTAGAGAAATAAATTACAACAATTATTTGGTCGGATCAGTGCTGCATGTTGAGAGCGATCTGGCTACGGTAGAAATATAAACAATTTAAATATGTGAAATTTGCTACTGCAAAAATCAATACTAATCTATAAAATCAATATCAATCGATATTCAAAAATTTGTAAAATTTTGCACTTCTGAAAAATCAATACTAATCGATAAAATCAATATCAATCGATATTCAAAAATTTGTAAAATTTTGCACTTCTGAAAAATCAATACTAATCGATAAAATCAATATCAATCGATACTCCAAAACTTTAAAATTTCTATTTTTAAAAATCGATAAAAAATCAATAAATCGATATCAATCGATAGAATCGATATTCCTAAACTTTTAAAATTACGAATTTTCAAAAAATCGATACTAATCGATAATTGTTTTTATTATTTACCGTAGCCAAATCGCTCTCAACAGCCAGCACTGAAACGTCCATAATTTGAGTAAATTTTTTTTTCTCTAACTACAATATTTCTTTTTTATATTTCTCTAACTTTAGGGATGAAATGTCATTTATTAATTTAATTTTTTTCTATGCCTGCACTATTTCTTTTTTATTATTTCTCTAAATCCAACTGTCCCACTTACTGGAAATTCTGGTAATGTTGAGTCCGAAAGTTTGAGTCTTGGTTTGCGCAAAAGTTCAGTTCAATTATAACTTGTACAAAACACAACAAAAAAACAAACACTTTATACAACAAACTACAAAACTTTAGGCATCTTACCACGAATATAATTTTGAATGTTGATTAGTTTGTTCTTTATTCTCATTGTTGTCATTAATAAAAACTTCACATCTTTTTTCTTTTAATCCAAAATTGTTGTTTACATCAACAGCTCTTCTTAAACAGCAAAAAATTCGGGAGAATAAAATTGTTGTAGAAGCACCACTTCGTCTGAAGACCATTAAGCGTCCATCTTCTTGTTGTTTTTCCTGTTGGTGTTGTGGATTGTCTTGCTGAAAAAGAAAAAATATTTTGTGACGTATATTAATTGTGTGGAAAGCTTGGATATCCACTTAATCCCACAATATCCCCCATAATAACATTTTAAATTTGAATCTTTAATTTTTCTCAAGAGGATTTTATTTGAATACAAAACGTAAGAGAAAAAAAGGAAAAAGGATTATTTTCGGGGCATAAAATCAGCAATTTTTGAAGGAACTCCCCGACTCTTTTTCATCTTCTCAACAAAGGAATTCGCATAAATGCCTCTTAATTCACTGCCTATCGCCATTTTTTGTAATTGTAACCCATTTTTTTAAATTTGAATTTTTAATAATTAGGGTAACGCCTCCAACACCTGTATATATACACTACCAAAATCTTTATGTAACCATTTCATAAACCCATTCACCTATTCATTCATAACCCTTTCATTTTTACCAATTCATATTTTTTAAATTAAATTTTTCAGATACTTAATCTAAAAATGTCTAATTTCTTTAACAAAAATAATAAAGTTGATCGTTCATTCGTAAATAATTTTAAAGCTTTGCCTTTTAATCCTCCTAATTTGAATTATCACAAAATGGATATTTGTACGGCCGCTTCGATTGGCGATTATGCTCTTGTTCAGGTTATTTTTTAATATTAAAATATCCCCCAAATAATTTATTTTCTCTAGGAATATATACAAAATGATAAGGACTTGGTCAACTACAAAAACAAACATGGATGGACTCCTTTAATGTATGCTTCTCAGGCTGGGAACGTTGAAATTTGTAAACTTCTGCTGGATAATGGTGCAATTTTGGATGTTAAGAATAACAAAGGAAAGGATGCAATGCATTTGGCTAGTGACTGGGGGCATTCAAGCGTTATCGATATGTTTAAAAAAAATTGATTTTTTAAATTATTCACATGTAACTTAATTTATACTCAATAAATACGTGAATAAAATTTAAAAATAACTCGTTTCTTAGACTCGTAATTGTGACTTTGGGAAGTTTGGACTAAGGTAATAAATAAAAAAATACCATTGTTGTATCAGTAGTCTCATTTTTCACTTCCTTCTCTCCCAAAGTTTCACAACCATAAGCTGCTGATTCTTGACTATCTCTGCGAGGAACCCCTAACCATCGAGTGTGTTCACCAACAGTCAAGCAAAGTGATTGTCCAAAAGAAGCTGCCGTTTGAGAAAAGGAGTGGTTTCTTTGTTGATTTCTTTCTTTTGAATCTTTAAAAAAAATTTTTTGAAAAAAATTCTAACAAATTATTCAAAAAACCTTCATTTTCAGCTAAATTAACCATATAACTTTTGCTTCTTCCTTCTGCAAAGGTTGAAACTGGATCTTCAGGGACACGTGCTGTGTCCAAAGCAACATCAAAGAAATTGTCTGAAGGGTCATCTTCGTCTATTGGCCTCAAATCTAAAAGAAAATAATTATTTGGTGAAAAATAAAAAAAGAAAATCCTAAAGGACATCGAACCCATGACCATCCACCCACAAATCCCGTGAGACTACCAACTTAACCACTCATCACTATGTTAGTCTACGCTAATTATTTCCTTATATAACAAAAAATAAAACAACAAAATTTCCCTTCTTTCCAGAAAACTCATTTAAATCAAAATAATTAAAAAACAAACTTTCAAAAGCCTCATTTCTAAGAATTCCATCATTTTTCTTCTTCTTCTGACCTCTAATAAATTCAACGAATGTAATCATTTCACCATCTCCACTATTATCTTCATTAAGATTTAAAGATGTTAGTTTATCCAAATTTTCTCTTCCAATGCTTTTACCAAAACAATCATCGATTGGATAACTTTTTGATTCTGCTGCTGATGTTGTCATTTAAAAGTAGTATTTATCTGAAAAAATTAGAAATTAAAAAATTTTCCCAAAAAAATTAATTCAGAATAATTATTTGCCAAGAAATTTAAAGTCTTTTCCCACTAACTTGCCTAACCTTTTCTCAAAACTTAAAAATATATAAATTAATGTGTGCTAATTAAAAAAAGGTTGAGAGTTTAATAAATAAATTTAAAAAAAGACACACTTACTTACCCCTTTTCAAATAATTCTGCATTGAGAACTAACCAATTTGTGTTCATTTAAATAAATTTTTTGGTTGTTTCTTGTCAATAATAAGAAAATAAATTGTGTTTGAATTTGTATGTAGACAAAAAAAAACACGTATATCTAAAAAAATATTTCCTTTAAAAATATAATTTTTAAAGTATAAAAATTTCAGAATTTTTAGACAATTAGTTAATATGTTATGATCAAAAATACAACAAAATTCTGATATTTTTGACCAGAACTTCTGAAATATAAAACCAAAAAATCTGAAGTTTTATAAGGGGTTAACCTACTGGATTCCGAGTTTCTAGACAAAATTTTAGATCAAATAGAACAAAAGTTATTGCCAAAAAACAATTTACTAACCGGGCAAAAATAATTGTTTTGAGGAGAATAGACAGAAATTCAAATTTTGTTGCTGCTGTTGTTGAAATTAAAAAGAAAAGTAGAACTTGTCCAAAACAAAATGTTGAAGAGAATGTAGTAGATGTAGAAGAGCATTCAGTAGAACAATCACCGGGAGGGTTTGAAGATAATTAATTGGTGTGAGTTGTTGATTGTTTGTTGCTGTTTATCTGAAAAGAAAAATTTAAAAAAAATTTTTACTCTTTAAAAAACCTTTTTTTGAACACCACAATTAGAACTCTTCCTCTAAATGTTGATATTATAGATTAATATTTAAAAAATATTTCAATTTTTTGAAAAGTAAATTTAAGATGAGAAAAAAATTTAAATAAAAATTTTTAACAAAAAAGAAAACCTTTAAAAAATAAATACACAAATTTTTAAATAGCCATAGCAAGACTAGCAAAATCAGCTGGATCAAATTTTAATTTAGAAAAATCAACATCCTCATCTTCCTCATCATCATCTTCTTCTTCCTCCTCTTCTTCAGGTGTAGGCCTTGGTTGTGTTGTTGATTTTGTTGAATCTTCTTCCTCTTCTTCATCACTTTCTTCCTCTTCCTTTTTCCCATCTTTTTCTTTCACAAGTGGCCTAGTTTCATTAATTTTTTGTTTATAATTAAAAAGTTCTTCAAATAAAGGTTCTCTTTCAGTTTCAAGATTACTTCCATTACAACAATCTCCACCTTTAAAACATGTAAAGATTATTAGAATTTAATTTTAAATTAAAAATAGGGGGGAAAATAATTAACTTATTTTCTGATGGCCTTTTAAAGCTGAGAACCCACAATAATGAATTTGTAATAAAAGGGTTTTGATAAAAGTAATGGGTCTAGGCCTGTACCAAAATTAAGAAGCATAGCTAGATCTCAAAAAATACTTATGTCATAAAGATGAAAAAAAAGGAAAAATCCAAGCCTCGACTCATTGTCAGCCCACCTTGATCTCCTATTAATTGATTAGAAAATCTGTTTGATTCATTACCAGGAACCCACAAAAAAGTCTCGACAGGAAATTTAATTTCAAAAAAATATACAAACAAACCATTAATAAAATATTCATTACAAATCGCACAAATTCCACCAAATTGTGGTGTTGGTAATCTTTTAATTCCTTCAACTTTTTGTGATGCTTCTAATGCCCCATGAATATATGAACGTAATTGTGCTGCTCCTTTTCCATTTTTATTAAAATTAAAATTTGAAGAAGTATTTGATAATTTATGTTGTTGTTGCTGTTGTGTTGATTTTCTTGAACTTTTTGTTGAAGAATTTGAATTTGATGATAATTTTTTAAAAATATCTTGTGAAGTTTGTGATGGTCTAGCTGTTAATAATGCTGAAAACCAAGGATTTTCTAATCTTTCAGAATGTCGTCTTAACTGTAAAACTGTTGATAATGGCTGTTTTGTTGGTAAAATTGAAGCATTTGATGAAGAAATCTTTAAAGAATTTAATTATTGAAAATTATTTTAACAAAAAACCTTTTCTGAAGTATAAAAAATTGAAAGTAATTGTTCTCGAACTTCTCCATTTGAGAAAAAATGGGCAGGAAAACGTAAAGCATTTCCAATTACTGTCAAAACTGAGGCAAAGTCGGAGATAAGGCTAAAAGAATTTTGTTAATTAAAAAAAAAGGATTTGGAAAATCAAACCGATATTGATGAGGATAAGTTCTTTGAAGAAGACCTGAAAAAATAGAAAATTTTTAAACAAAGTAAAGAATTTAGAAAGGACTCCGAAACGCTAACAAGCCGTGTGCGACACACAGACATTCCCAGAATATTTTTAATGGCCAAAAAATATTCAAAAATAATTTTTACCAGGCTGTAGAAAGACCAAAATTGAAAGAAATAAATTGAGCAAATTTGAGATCAAATAGGCAGAAATAATAAAAAGTAAAGTGTTTGTAGCTGCTCTAATATTTCTTCTACGCACTTTCATAAAATCATGTCCCATTGTTAATTCAGTAATTAATGAACGTAATTGCTAAAAATGAAATTTTTAAAAAATTCTCAATATTTTTTAAAAAACCTGAACATTTTGTTGTCTTAACATTAAAACAATTCCTCCATTTAAAAATACAAGAGTAGCAAAAGGAATTATAACAGTTAAAAGACTAAGAAAATTAGGCAACCAATCACGTCTTGAAACTTGTCCAGCAGTGTAACGTTTGAATGGATCAATATTTCGGCTATCAATCAATACAACGACTTCCTTAAAAATATTAGTAAAGGTTCGAGAAAAATCCATTGAACATGGCCAGATCCTGGGACTGTAGATCAATAAAGGATGTAAAAAGAAAGGAAATCTGGCTGGATCTGAAGTCAGTATAGGAAAATCACAGGCCCAATCCTCCCTGAACATGGATTATTTGAAGAATCTGGTGGCAGATAATCTAGGTTTAGCGATCCCAGTAATATAAACCATTTAAAAAATTTCCTAACTCTGAAATACAGAAAACCCCTAGATCTCGGCCCAGTCAAGCTCGATTTCTCAACGATTAGATGCTCCCAAAACCCAAATTTAAACAAAAACAAACCACTGAAGTGCTGAAACGAATTGCAATCGCAAGAGTCAAAACTAATACAAGAAGCAACCATCTCGTTCTCTCTTCAAATCCTCCAAAAGTCCAATGTGAAGTCACCAAATATCTTTTTAAAAAAATTTTTAAGAGGAAAAAAATCCAAAAAAACCTTTCAAAACTAGCAACAATTAAACAAAAAACAGAGGAAAGTTTGACAATTTGTCCCAACATATAAAGCCATTTGACATGTTGTAACCATAATAAATATAAATGAACAAATTCCAAATATTCAGAAAGTACTGGAGGTATCTATAAACTTTTTGTTTTGCAGAAAAAAATTTTAATAAATTTTTTAATTAATTAAAATATATAAAATCTATTACATTTTAGATTAAGCATTAAATTAAACAAAAAAATAAAATGAAAAGAAAATAAATAAATATATTATCAATAATAAACGACTGTCGGGGAGAGAAGGGACATAATAATATATTCTGAATAACAATCAAAAAGACAATTAACAGAAAAATGAATGACTTTTTGGGTTTTTAACAATTATAATAACACAATAATCTTTATATTTTTGGCCATACATCACGGGATGGGCAGGGTTAAGAAAAAATGCATGAGATTTCGGATCGGAATTTCAAAAAGGTTTGGATTTTTTCCTAAAAAATTTTTCGGATCGGAATTTCGAGATGAGAAAAGACCGATCTTCAGATATCAGGTAACCCGGCCCACCCCTGTTACTCATTGAAATAATTAAGTAGAAGGTTGAGCGTTTAGAAATAAAATAAAAATCCAAAAATTATTTCCCAACCTTCCCAATTATTTCCTAAACTCTTTTAAAATAAATGAGAAATAAAACAATAATAAAAAAACAACCAAAAATTTATTGTGATGACGGAGAGAATTGAAATTCTTCAATAACTGAACTTAACGACTTATTTTGATTAAGCATTGTCCCTGTAATTGTATCAACAATATCAAAAGGATGTGGAGGAAAACGACGAGGCGATTGATAAATTGGAAACAAATTACTTCCATCTTGTTGACGATATTGTTGCTTTAATAAATGAATTTTTGAACACCAAGATTGATGAATTGATAATAAACATGGCAAATGATATAAACAAGTTTCACGTAAAGAATAAAATTTATTCGATGAACGCAAACAAAACATTTTGATAATTTCTTTATGTTCAATTGATTGAAGTAACAAATCACTAAAAATTTAATATTTGTTAAAAACACAGTAGACAGAACTTGCATAAGTTGGGAAAAATAGCATTTCTGGGATCCAAGATAGAAAAGGAAGGAATCCCGCGGGATTAAAAACGTAAATCGCTTAAACCCCGGGATCTCGTAACGGAACCCTGTAAAATCCTGTACTGGCCAGCCACGTGTTTAAAGTTAAATCAAAAAATTCAAATAAATTTTCTACAGAATTTCTAAAAGACTGACCCTACTACCCAAGTACAAAAAATCAAAACTAAACCTATCATCCATATCAACCGAAGCCAAATATTCCAACCGCAGCTCATTTAATTCCTCAAATTTTGTCCACCAATTATTTAAAAACCCTTCTTCTTCATTATTAAAATCCAAATTTATTGAACATTTTGTCAATATTGAAATATTTTTCTCTTCACCAGGTCCAAAAGAAGCATCCAATTTTGAAAGAATTTTTGATCGCTTTTGACATTCTGATAAACTTAGATTTTCTTCTCTTTCAATACTTGATGATCGTCGATTAGAAAAAGAATCATTGTCTGAAATATCCAAATCCCAAAAATGTAAAGAATTTAAAACTGCACGAGGATCCTTGTTTTTGATAGTTATCAAATTATAAAATGAACAAGTTTTGTGGTAATGACTTGTAAAACCAAAATACCAATGCTTCAAAATAAAAAAAATATTTAAAAAAATTCAAAAAAATACCCGAAGATATTGAGCAAATAATCTGTCTGATGGCCGTTCCATTTGAATAACAAAAAAATCATCTTTATTACCACCAAAATCTTTCCCAATCTCCTTCAAAACATATTCCAAATCATTACAAGTTAAAATAATCGGAATTTTTGATTCAGCACAAATTTGTCTAAGAGTTGACCAAAAATTTGAATCGGACGAATAAATGATATCACACTTTAAAAAATTCTAAGATAAAGCTTTAGAAAATTCAAAAAAAACCTCGTCAATCAGCAAAAGAGAAAAATCATTTTGATTCTTTTTAGAATTATCAGTCTGTTTACTATTTCCAAAAAGTGAACGAATATCACTAGTTTTTCTACTTTGAACCTAAATTATTTTAAAATTACAATATTTAAGTATAAAAAAACAGACATTATGATTTTCCAAAGCTCCAGCAATTTTTTGTTTTAAGGATTGTCCATCACGAGGAGAAGAGGAAGAAATTTCAATTACTTCAAATTTGCATTCTTTTGCTGCCTGATAGACCTAAAAAATTAATTTTTAAAAATTTCTTTGGTAAAAAAAATTTTTTTGGTTGAAAAACGATTTTTAATGCAACGAAAACATTTTTCAACCTAGAGGCATCGAACCTTTGACCAGTAGCCCTCAGAACCCAAATCTTCCCAACTACACCAAACTCAACCCACCAAATTCTTAAAAAATAACAAACCATCACAGACTTTCCACAACCTGTTGGACCACAAATAATTGCCGGATTTAACATATTTTCTTCAACAATAAATTCAAAATCATTATCTTCATCTTCTTCATAATCATCTGTCAATTCTTCTTCAAAAAATTTATTACTACTTCGCCTTCTTTTACGTTTATTATTTTCCTCTTCTTTTTTCTTCTTCTTTTTATTTTCTTCCAAATTCTTTTCTTTTTCAAAATTTATTTGTTTATACCATTTTTCTAACCATTCATTTAATTGTAAAAAATCTGCTTTTGATTTGCCAATAAAATCTTGTTGACGTTTTGGCATAAACAATTGACTCCACAAAAAACGCTTGGCAGAAGCTGATTTTGATTTTCCTTTAGAAAAAAAATTTTTTTTCTTGACCTTTTAAATGATTTTTAATTTACCTTTCAAAAATGCATAATGTTCCAAATCATTTAATACATGTTGCTCAATTAATGGCAAAGACTAGAAAAATTATTTTTAATCAAAAATTAAAAAAAATAATACGTTTTCCAGTTCTTCATTATTTTCTGTAGACTTTTGAGGCACTTCATCTTCTTCCTAAATTAAATAAATATAGATTGGCATCACAAAAAATTCAAAAAAAAAGTCTAATAGAGATCAAAAATTTAAAAATCATTGACTTTGATTGAGGACCTTGGCCAGACCTTGAGTCAAGGAAAAATCAATAAACACTGAAAAAAGCCTTAATCGCCTAGGAAAACTCAAGGTATGGATCAAGACCAATCTCTAAAGCCTAAATTTAAAGCACAAAAACCCACAAAAACATTTTGCTTACCAATTGCAATAAAGGAATTGGACGATATCCTTTCGATGCATTTTCTTTAACTCTAACTGCTGGCGGCTTTGTAAAAGTCTGAGACGCGTCCATAACTTCAACACTTTGACGGCTATTATTATCTTCTCCATTTTCATTTTTAACTCCTTTTCCCATTAAAGAATCATCTGCCAACAATATAATTAATTCATCTTCTCTTGCCGGAGAAGCGAAATCTTGTTCAATTGTCTTTGACGGCTCAGGCATTCTAACCTGGCCTGTTGGTTTCTCTACAAGTGGAGTAATTTCAAGAATTTGCGGATTTGCGTCAAATTGGACTTTTCTATGTGACTTGCTTCGAAGTCTCTAAAAGCAAGGAAAAAGAATGTCGAAATGATAATTAAAAAATAACCTTTATTGGAGGTTTGGATGTCGAAGAATCTGGAGTTTTTTGCCTCGCTTTCTTTGCGTTTTCCTCTCCCGTCTTTTTGCCATTATTTGCCGCTCTTTTTGCAGGCATTTTAATAATTAAAATATTTTTATAATATGAACTACTATAGAAATTGGATTAAACAAATAGAAAGTTGAAAACAATTACTTAACAAGAAATAAATATAACAATAAAAACAAATTGAAAAAAATTTTAAACAAAGAAAAAAAAAGAAGCTTTATAAAAATTCGACAAAGTGAAACAAATCAAAATGAAAAGTTGCGCGGAAAAAGAAATGTCAAAAGAGAAAATTCATAATTGGTCACTATAACGGAGGATGACAAAATGGTCAATTTCCTACAAGGGGAAATTTTAGTTATTTTGTATCTTTTTCTCCTAGTTGACATTTTGAAATTTGCTTATTTATTAACAAATTAAACACAACGGAATTAGAGAAAGAGAAAACAAAAATACAATGAAAAATGAAGAGAAATTATAATAGAGGCGTAAATAATTTATTTAAATGTCTATTTCTTTAATTTTTAAATAAAAACTAACCAAAAGAAAAACATAAATTGCATCCAACAAAGTGTCAAACAACGCAACAAATCCAAGAAAGAAGAAAGGCGAAAATCGAAAATTTGGACTAGACAAGAAAAGCCTTGTGAGCAATCCATTAGCTAAAATTCCAAACAGAGCACATAAACCACCCGTAAAAACAACTAACCAAAAACGACTTCTTTTTAAATTAAATTTAAAAATTAAATAAATTTTAATTTTTATTTTACCTTAATAATTCATCCTCACTCATTTCCTGATCTTTTCGAAAGAAAATTCTTTTAATTAATGTAGAATTACAACATTTATTAAAAGAAAAATTTAAATATAAATGAATAAATGCCACTCCTTTTAAAATGAAATAATTTTAGAAAAAAATTTTTTAACATTAATCTCTGTTCTTTAAAAAAATTTTGCAAAGAATACAACGATTTTTAGCATATAATATTTCTATCCATATCAGACTTGAAAAAAATTTTTTTAGAAATTTTTCTCTCAACTCTCCCTTTATTTTTAAAAAAATTTTAACACTCAAAAGATTCTTCCTCCTCTTTAAAAAAAGGTGAGAAGCTTTTTTGCTAAAGCGAAGAATATTTTATTTAAAAAAATGTTTATGTGTGTCTCTTTTAAATAATTAACAATCTAGAAAAAATTATTCAAAAAGGAAGTATTTTTCAGTAGGAAGAAAATTATATTTCTTTGTAGTAAACATAATAATATGAAAGGGATATAAAAAATAAATAAAAGAAAAATAAAATTCGCAAAAATGTTTTGTAGCTAAGTCGGTAAGGCCCCAGACTTTTTTAATTAATAATCAAGGTTCGAAACCCATCAGCTCCCAAAATTACAATTCACTTAAAAACAACTTTCTAGTACTTAATTTTTTAATTTTAAAAACTAAAAAAAAATTTTTTAAAGACTTTTAAAATTGTTTCAATCTCCCTTTAGAAAAAAAAATAAAAAAAATTCTTTGCTCTGCTTTTTTAGCACGCATCTTTTCCTCCTCTTCCTCTCTTTTTTTGTTTTAATCCCCCTCCTTTCAAAGTTTATATATTTTTTAAATCTTTTGGCCAACTAGTTTAAAATGAAAACGGAAAAGATTAGTTAAAAACACTTAAAAATTGACAAAATAAAAAAAATTTTTTTGAGGGATTTTTTAAAGTTTTTAAAAGTTTCTGCCACTTTTCGTCACCAAAAAATTCTTTTCTGTCTGGTTTCCCCAACAAAAATTCTTCTCACCCTTTTATGAGAATCTCCCCTTCAATTCAACCAATTTTGTTAAGCATTCTTTCCCCTTCCTTTTTTTAAAATTTTTTTGAACCCACAAAAACTAGGCACAAAATTGTGTCTGAAACACTTATTATATTATTAAATAGCTCCCCCTTTTCCCCTAAAATATTGTCCCAAAACACCTTTTTTATTCAGCTCCATTCATCTATAAAAAAAATAAAAAATAATCGTTTTGTTGTGCCAAAATAATTTTTAAAAAAATATTAAAATGGGAGAGATAATTTTATAAAAATTTTGAATAAAAAAATGAATTATTAAATAGTAAATAGAAAAGAGAATGATGAATATGTATGTGAACAAAGTTCGAAAAAAAAATTTAAATAACCTAAATTAAATGAGTGGACTTGTAACAATTTTCTAAAATTAAAAAAGAAAATTTTTTTATTCATCTAGGGGGCCAAAGAATTTTTTTAATAATTTTTAAGGGTTCAAAAAACTATTTTTCAACTAAAAAAAAATTTATAAAAATTGAAAAACTCAAAAGATGAATTTAAGAAATTGAGAGAAAATTCCTCTAAAAAACTTATTTTCTCCTTAATAGCCCTTTTATCTCCCCTTTTTCAATAAAAATAAAATTAAATAAATTGAAATTTAAACGAAAGAAAATTGGAAAAAATAAATTTAAAAAAATTAAAAAGAAATTGGATTAAAGAAAAAAAATAAAATTTTCAAGGAAATTAAGTCTATAAAAAATTAGTAAAAAGTAGGGGAAGAACAAAAAACAAAAAAAAATTTTTTTTCCCTTCCAGAAAATGGATTTATGAATAGAAAGATAATTTTTAACACACAAAAAAATAAATAATTTAAAAAAGATTTTTTAGCAGAAAAATAAAAGAGAGAAAAAGAAATTTTTTTGAAATATTAATTTTAGAAAAGACACACTTTCGAAACTTGACCCTAAAAAAGAAATAAAAAAATTTTTTGAAAGACAAATTTTGTGGCTGACATCGAAAAATGAGAGGAGGGAAATGAGGGGGAAGAAGAAGACAAAAATGATTTGAGAAAAAGGATATTTTTGCTAAAAATATATTTTTGCTAAAAATATATTTTTATAAAATATCAGATCAAATAAAACAAAAATATGCATTTGTTTTATTTTTAAAAGTTTATTTATATATTGATTTTGATGGCTTTTTAAAAAACTTTTTTTTTTCAAAAAATGCAACAGAAATACTAAAAATAATTAAAAAAATAAATTTCTATGGAGAAATATTTAAAAAAATAATTTTGATATTTAAAGGACCCTTTACTTATAAAAATCTTACTTAAAAAATTAAAAAAAATTTTTTTTAATTCTCAAACTTATTAATATTTAAAAAAATAAAACCTCAAATTCTCTCCAATATTTATAAACCAAAATACAAGCCAAATATATTTGAAATAAATTCAAAAAAATTCAAACAAGAGTCTAATCAATGATCACGATATTTAAGAAAACATCCATATTGGGCCTTCAATTTAATTGTATTATCTTCCGTTGGCAAAAGTAAATCGGCAAAAACATCAATTTCCAATATTGGGGGACTTACTAAAAAAATTTTTAAATTTAAAAATTTAACAAACTTTAACTAAAGGATTGGGAATAGAAAAAACTGAAAGCGGAAAATAACCTAAAAGTGGGAATTATATGGGAATTCTATGCCCCCACACCATTAAAAAATGAAAAATCTAGCTTCCCCGTTTAAAAAATTTTAAAAATAAAAAAACCTTTATTCTCTCCCAAAATAGATTCATTAATAATCCCTTTAATAAGGCGTTCAAGAAACTCAACTTTTTCTTGCATAAGCATAATTGAGATTTCATTTTCAAGAATATGTCGAATTAAACCAACTGCTAATGGCTCCTGCGTTTTGTTGTATTGGATTTTATGTTTAAGAAATGCTGGCACGATATGGAAGAACTTTAAAAAATTAATTTAGTTTGTTAAATTAAATATAAAACCTTAATAAGATTTTCACGTGCCTCATCACTTCTCAAAGCAGCAATAGTCAATGCTTTAATTCCTTTTTTCGGATTTAGCATTAAGCAAAAAGAAAGTTGTCGACATTTTTCAAGTATATCATTATCAAAATCGAAAATATTCCCATAGATAATAAAATCCTGGACAGTTTTAAATTCTTCCGTAAAACCCTAAATCAGAAATTATATTAAAAAAATTAGAATAAAAAAACTATGTAAGAATCCACCATCGTCTTTACTTTTTGACTCAACCTCCCAGTATCCAAAAGTTCTTTATTGCTAATAAAATGTTCAATTGATTCATTCAAGTGTTCAGGTTTGACATGAATAAAAAGTTGACGGAAATATGGCCAAAAAGCTCTGAAAATTAAAAAATTGAGATGGTAGACGAGACAGACATCGAAAAAAAACTTACGGCATAGTCCGAATATCAGTAGTTTTACGTGCAGTCTCCAAAGCTTTGACTGCCCTTAAAATGTTTAAATAAACAAGAAAGTACTAAAAATTTGAAGCCTTACATTTTAAACGTTTGGAATGAAACCAGAGTGTTTTTAGCAACACCTTTAGCGAATTGATCAGTAAGACAGCGCATCAAATGAAGATTATATTGTCTCCTTTCTGTTATTTCCACAAATGATAAGGATAATCCATTAAAGACATCATCGAGAGTAACGTCTTCCTCATTCATCTTGTCAAGAAAGCGATAAATATAAACAGCCTTTTTTCCCTTTTTCTTGCTTGTAGTAACTGAAGAATCTTCTTTACTCATTATAGACATTGTTGCAGATAAAATTTTAAATACTAAATAACTAAAAAAAGATAAATAAAGGATTAAGATAAAACATTCAAATAAGTAAAAATGAGAAAAAATCTACCAAAATTTACAAAATAAAATTTGTACAAAACAAAAATTCAAAATGAAAAATAAAGCAAGTAAAATATCGTTTGATCTAAAATTCATTTCGTCAAACAACACAAAATAACACATTTCGTCGTAAGGGATAACAAAATGTTAAAAATCGCAAAACTTTTCATTTCACCTAAAACCAATTTGCCACACTAGGTAAAATCATACATTTTGTCAAAAATTAGTAAATATTAAACGGTGAAATGCACGAAATTTTTTTTCGAAATTTTTGAAATTTATTTCAAATAATTTTATTAATCTAAAAAACGTCAATTAAGTATTCATCATCCCGTTTTGATTTTTATTATTATTTTGATGATGTTTTTTATAATTTTTATTATTCTCGTTTGCCTTCTCACTTGCAATTTTTATAGTAAATTTTTTTAAATGTTCTCTATCTGCATTATTATCAGGCATTTCATAGCTATATGAAAGTAGAAACATGCCTTTAAAATTTTAAGAAATTTTAAAAGAAAACCCCTCCAAAAATTTTTACATACTTCGTTCTGAAAGAAGCGGAGAAAGCAACAAATATTGAATAAGAGGAGCAACACGAGAAAAGTGACATTCTGCAAGTTTCCATCTCTCCAATTGTGCCATTAGTGTTCCAAATTCGTCAAATGCCTGAGAAAAATACATATTTTTAAATTTAATCTAATTAAAAAAAAACCATTCTATTCAAATATCCACTAGGTCCAGGATTTCTACATTGACGATAATGCATAAACAAATCCCTCAATAAAATACCAAAAAATGGGATAACAACAGCTAATTAAAAGATAAAATTATATTGAATGTGCAAAAATAAAAAAGTTTACCTGAATTTGCACGAGGAGAACGTTCTTCTATCCAAATTGCTGCCTTTATTAAAAAATAAAGGAAATTATTAGAAAATAATTTTTCTTACTTTTAAAGTAGCTCTGTAAACTGCAAAATTTCCTGATGGATCTAATTGTCTTTGAAGTACCTTAAATATTATTTAATAATTTTTTAATTAAAAATTCTGATTTTTCTGAAATTCTGGTTATTCTGCTTCTACATAAAATTCTGATTTTCATACATATTTGTTCTTATTTTTTCTTAATTAAAAAAACTAACCTCCAAACGACTCTTATCCACTTTTGCCCACGTCTTTCTCAATCTCGCAACTGGTTGAGCACTTAACCCAGCAATTATTGCAGCTAACGAATTAAAATTTCCAATAGCCAAACATTCTCTAGCAACTTCCAATAAAAATTCAACACAACGTGCTCTATGCCTTTTGTGTTGATGACTCAAAATTTCTGAAGCACTCAGTTGACTTAGTTGATTAAACCATTGAACATAATGTCTAATACATCCTGGGGGAGGTTGTTGACCCAAATGATCGAGAGAATGAGCATTTCCGAGCATTTCAACTAATTCGTCTAAACCAACCATTGAAAGGCGTTCCTTAAAAAATTTTTTTCTTTAAAAAAAATAAAAAAATGTTCACCAATTCAATATGTGCCAATTGTTGCGCTACAGCAAGTGCTGATCTTCCTAGAGCCAATAAACCATTAGGTGTTTCCCAGCGACGTTCCCAATGTTCTTCCAATTTTGGTTGTAAACTTCGAATGGCCTAGAAAGAAAAATTTTCGGTAACATATTTTATTAAATTCCGGAAAAGTTTTTACAAATTGTAAAATATTTTATTATATTCCGGAAAAGTCTTTACAATTTGTAAAATATTTTATTAACTTCCGGAAAAGTTTTTACAAATTGTAAAATATTTTATTATATTCCGGAAAAGTTTTTACAAATTGTAAAATATTTTATTAAATTCCGGAAAAGTTTTTACAAATTGTAAAATATTTTATTAAATTCCGGAAAAGTTTTTACAAATTGTAAAATATTTTATTAAATTCCGGAAAAGTTTTTACAAATTGTAAAATATTTTATTAAATTCCGGAAAAGTTTTTACAAATTGTAAAATATTTTATTAAATTCCGGAAAAGTTTTTACAAATTGTAAAATATTTTATTATATTCCAGAAAAGTTTTTACAATTTGTAAAATATATTATTAAATTCCGGAAAAGTTTTTACAAATTGTAAAATATTTTATTATATTCCAGAAAAGTTTTTACAATTTGTAAAATATATTATTAAATTCCGGAAAAGTTTTTACAATTTGTAAAATATATTATTAAATTCCGGAAAAGTTTTTACAAATTGTAAAATATTTTATTATATTCCGGAAACAATTTATATCAATTAAAATCCTCCAATCCCATTTATATTAATTAAAATCCCTAAGTTTAAGGGAACTTAAAAAATAAAATCCTTAAAAACAAATATTTTTCTCACATTTTCATAACATTCCAATCTTCCAAGAGAAACTCTCAATTCTGTCAACAATTCATCACATAAATTTTGTGCATTTGAATCTTTTTTGGTTCCACTTAAAGATAAAACAGCCAATAAACGATCACGCATTTGAGGTTTCTTAAAATCATAAGGTAATGAATGTATCCAATAACCACAAAATGAAAGGACATTATCAAAAAGTTTTCTTTGACTTTCTTTTGTAAAATTTGTTGAATTGTCGTGTTGGACAAACATTATATGCTTTGAAAATAAAAATTTTTTTGAAAATAAGGAGGTTAAAGTTTAGCATTGACTTCTTCGTTTCATAAAAATTAAAAAAATTACCTGAAGAAATTTTTGTAAAATTTCAACTGGAGATATAAACGTTCGAAGACATAAAAGTAATGTTAAAACTTGAGATTGTGTTGGACATTGCTCTACTGATGGAAAAAGTGAATTTAGGCAACGATTCAAATCTTGTGTGTCTGGCCACTAAAATTTAAAATTAATCTTTGAAAACTTAACAAGAAGACAATTTTCGTCAAATTTCCCAAAACCGTCAAATTTCAATATAAAAATCTCCCTCACCTTTCCATTTAACGGAGACGATCCTTTTATTTGTTGTTTTTCATTATCAGAACGTAAACTATTCCCATTCTGTAATCCTTCAGTTCCATCAGCACTTCGTCTTCTCCTCCATTCTCCTCCTCTTTTGTCAAAACTAACCCCACTGTTTTGCCGATTAGTAGTTGGATCTGGAATTGAAATTGGTGATGGAATTGGAGAATTTTGATTATCAAAAAGTAAAAGTGTTGGAATAGCTAATGAAGATGAAGAACATGGAGAATCTGAAGAACAACAAGAAGAATCATAAATTGAAGTCATTGGCTGAAAAATTTAAAAAAATTAAAATACCGTCCCGCCACTATTATAAGCCCATATATCTAATAGAAGCCCCCCCCCCTCCAGTAAAAGACAAATAAAAGACAAGTAAAAGACAAATATTGAAAAATAGAAGCCCAGTGCCTATATTAGAGTATTCACGGTAAATTCTAACAAAAATAATTTATAAGAATTTTAAAAATGAAAAATAAAATTCTCTCAAAATAATTTAAAAATCAAAAAATAAATACAATACTTGACAGTTAAAAATGCATTTTTAAAAAATAACAATTTAAGAGGAGAGAATAAAAGGAGTCTTTAAGCGATTTTTCTCACTCCCCAAGATCCAAACAATAACTTTTGTTGTTTGCTAGAGAATTTATCCACTTTACAAAAAATATTTTTTGAAGTGAAAAGTGGACAAAAAAATATTGTGTTTTTAATGTGCATCAAAACAGTAACTTTTTGGTACTTTTTTTTACCCTAATCTTAGCAGTTGTAAAATTATTTAAAAAATAATAATTCAAAAAATGAGGAAAATTTTGGAAATAAAAATAATAGAGAGTACTTACAAATATTTAAAATTGAAAAAAAATCTAGTTTTTTTGCGTGATGGCGAATTTATCTGCAATTAATAGAAGGGATGACAGTGTTTTATTTTTAATGGTGATGGACGGAAACAACTCAAATAATTTGTTATCTCGCAAGAAAAAAAAGCACGGCAGATTAATTAAAGATAATCAATTGATTCGGGTCAAATAAGAAGAAAAAAGGAAACAAAAATTTTTACAAAACATCCATAATCTAATGTATATGTTGATCTCCTGGTTGATCTCTTGGCTAGTGAAAGTAGCAGACTATATAAAAATTAGGATGCAACACGAGATAGAATTTATGGGATCCCGTCTCGAAATCCTGAGTTTTAAGCGACAAACAGGATTATCGGGGTTTAAGGGATTTTAATCCCGCGAGATCCGTCGCATTCAGGATTCTGCGAGAAAAATACGTTACGAGATCCAGGGAATGCGATTTTGCTGTCTCTAATAAAAATATAGGAATTTTAGAGGGGTGATTTTCTGGTAATTATTTCAATTATTAAAAGGATAAATAATAAGCCTTTAGCTAAAAGTTAAGCCTTAAAAAGCTCCCCATTAAAGTTTTTTTCTTATTTTCACATGTCTGCCATATAAAGGTGCAGAAAAAAATATTGAAAGAAATATGCGCAATTAAAAATGCACCCCTGCAGCGCTGAAACTCTTTCCCCCCGTTTTTCTCTCATAGCCAAATCAGAACACTCTACTTTTTTTTCTCTTCAGTTTTATTCAATATTTTTATTTTTTAATACTCTCTGACCTTTTTCTCACCCATCCCGTAAGTTTGCTCAGATTGATCTGGCCCAGGAGATCAACATATCCATTAAACAACCCATTAGATTTTTGTTTGACCGTTGTTTCCCTCTCTCTAATATACAAATATTGTGTGATATCTAGGACGGCCAATATAAGGAAGAAGAACCGATCGCTACCTCTCTAAATATCCTTACATTTACACAGATTAATCATTGAATGAATCGTTTTTGTTGAGAATTATGGCCTTGTAGGGAATGACGATTTATGTACATAATAATGACCCCTTTACCATCTCGTTGAAGAAAATAAAAAAAAAGTGAAAAAAAGATAACAAAAAAAAAACGGGGACCTTCGGCGCTTTTCCCCCAAGATTATTCTCTCACCTACATAAAACTATTATTAAAAAATCCCTTACCAACAAAAAAGAGTTGAGTGTTCCGGTAGTACTTGCATTTGATCTACTTCCAATAGTACTCATCAACACATCTTCTGATCTTCCAGAAAAGGTCATTCGAGAACTTAATTTGTTGTTATTGTTGTTTGCCAAACGCCATTTTTCATTCATCATAGCAGAATGTGGTCTTTGTTGAATTAATCCATTTAAATTGTTTTCATCATCAACAATGCAAGGAATATCACTTTCTGATTCTATCCACCTTTGAAAAAAAAGATAGAAAAATAATTTTAAACTAAAAGACTAACCAGCATCTGTCAACAATAGGTTTGTTACTGTTACTATTTTTTAGCACAGGTTTTAATCTACAAGTAGACTGACAACTTTTGGAACGTGTTATTATTGATTTTGATGATGATAGAGGTGAAGTAGTAGAACATTTATTATTTCTTTCAGTTTTTGATTGAACTTTTGTTGTTGTTGTTGAGGGAGAGATTATACTTCCAAAGAAACGTTTCTAAAAAATATGGAAATTAAAAAAATAAAAATGACGTTTCTTAAAAATCAAAAATGCCCAAACTCTTGTTCTTGAGTCTTGACTCAAACTTTTCTTAAGGTTTTTCGATCTTGGTCTTGAGGTAATTGACTCTTGTCAAAGGCACGAAAAATAAATTAAAAAATATCGTATGGGACCAAAATTTGTCAAATGGGACAAAAATTAATAGAGATTTTAAATAAACATTAAATTATTTTAAAAACCCGGGGTGATCATGAATTATTCATTCAAGGCCAAAACAAAACTTTTTATTTTTTTTTAGCTAGCTCTTGTCCTTAATATTATTTTCTTTTTTTTCTTTCCTTATTTCCTTTCATTTTTAACTTTGTTTACAAACTTTAAAATTTATTTAAAAAATATTCACTGAAAAAAACGTCAAAAAAGTGTAAATAAACATCCCCTGCGTCAATCTAAAACTTTTAAAATATTTTTAAAATTCTTTTTATTTAAATTTTAAAAAATGTATCAAAACACGCATGCTTGGATAAGCAAGAAAAAAAGGCGACTTTTCTAATTATTTTTTGTTTAATCTATCCAATTATCTAACATTTTGTATAATCTTCAATTTATTATACAAACATATTTTCTTTAAAAAAATTTTAATTAGGTAGCGCACCTGCTTTTTAACCAATTCTCTTTCTGTTAGCTAAAACAATTGGTTCTTCAAAAATCCATTCTCTCAATATATATTATCTATTTTATTTAATTAATACTGCTAAACATACAAAAGACAATTGAAAGATTCTCTTACATTTTTTTAATTTCAAGGAATTGTAAAAAAACGGTAAAAGATCACAAGCCGCGCAAGAGTAAAAGGGGTTCCAAAAGTAACATATTTTGAAACTGAACTTAAGAAATATCGAATGCCCTTTTACGGAAGCTAAATTTTTCACGTGAATTTTTGCCCTATAAATGCCACACTTCATTTTTGGCCCTCTCCCCCCTGCTTTTCCTTCCCCTTCCCCCTAATCGATTTAAAATGAAGATGTGAAGAGGGATATATTTTTGCCTGTTGAGTTGTTGTCAGTCACTCACTTAATTATTCATATTCTCTTTCCACTTATTTGAGTTTTTTTCAAAATTTTAAAAATTTTCTCAATGTTTTAAAAACATTCGTTCTCTCTCCCAAATCAATTTTAACTTAAAAGTTTATAGCTCCGCTTCTCCGTTTCTCTCTTCGCTTAATTATACGGCTTTAAGTTAATTTTATATCAAAAGTTTATTCAGCTTTTCTCAAATAAAATCTGAATAGACACCCAACTTTTCGATTTTATTTTAATTAATTTTTAAAAATTTTTAAAATGTTTTAAAGACAACAAAAATCGAGTTACCTACATGTTTTTTTAATAAACGGAAATTCACCCTAACACATTTTGGTTCCAATATTTAGCCATTTATCACACAAAAATACAATTTTTTGCTATCAAACATTCATTCACTTTCAGTTAAAATTACATCTATTTTCCTTTACTCATTTACAAAATCAAGTTTATTCAAGAATTAATTTTTTAATGGTGTGATCTGCGCAACTACATATATGTGGCCCTTTCTTTGATCTCTTATAAAATATTTTACTTAAATATTTTTAATCAAGTTGCAACGTTTCGCGTTTAATTACAAAACATTCTTTCTCCTATTATAATTTAAAAATTTTCCCCCAAACATTAAAAAAATATTTTCGCATTTTTTTCATAAACTTCCCTATGCGCAACACAATTTCAAACATTTATAAAGATTAAAAACATTCATTAAACTTAAACCTCAACATTAAAATCGTAAAAACAAGGGGAATTTAATCTTCTAAACAAAGAAAAAATTAAAAACATTTCAAAACTAAAACATGTTCAAACTTGATTAAAAACTTAAAAACACTGAAAAATACACTAATTGAACAAACACAAAAACACAACCACAAAAACACTGAAAAATACACTAATTGAACAAACACAAAAAGATTAAAAACAGACACTTAAATATTCAAATCCCTTATTATTTCCCATAAAAGTTCCCTGTTCTTAAAAGACTCTCATATTTTAAATAAAAATTTAAATTTATTTTTATATCCTCATTTTTCAGACTTTATTTTTAAATTTTTTATATTATTATCATCCTATCAATATGAGAAAACACTCAGTTTCAGCACAATTAACTCGAACAGCTCGTCGTTTTTCTACAGTTATAGCCCCTCAATTAACTAAATTAGAACCTGTCCCTACTTTACAAAAACATCAAAAAGTTACAATAAGAATTGCAGATATTCAAAAATTAAATGAAGCAATTAAACAATATGTTTTACATGGTGGACGTCTTTTTGATCCTGTAGAATTTGAAATTAGAGCTGAAGACACTGACAGTAATGGAAATGGCCGAGATCAAATTTTATTAACAGCACAATTTTACACAGAAGAGATTGTACTTTTTGAAGGAAATAAACGTCTTTTGAGTATCTCATTGAGTGATCCCGTTGGTGAATCAGACCTTTTAAACAGATTTAAGACGAATGGTAGTTCTTTTGATTCAAATAGTCCAGTGCTTGCCAAAGTTCGTCATCCAATCTCAGGTAAAATTTTCTCTCAGCAAAACCTCAAAAACTAATTCCCGATACTTCAATTTAGGTATAAAAATGTTTGAAGTTGTCCAAAGTCAAAAACGTCCCCAACGTTGGCAAATAACTGGAGCAATGGATGAATTAAATAAATGTGAAGTTGAAGCACATTCAAATGTTTGGAGACAGATGCTTTCTGCTTGTGGATTTGTTTTTGCAGCAGAATGGTGGAGTATACAAAATGAAGGATTAAGAGTTGCTGAGGTGGGAAATTTTAGAAATAAAGTTTTTGAAAAATAATTTTCTTCAGATTTTTCCACAAAAAGCAGTTTGTGAAGAAAATTCTTTACGTTTGCAATGGTCAGAGCAGGTTAACAATTTTTTAAAACACTATGTTTTGTTTTGTCTTAAAAACACACAAAAAGATTATAAAAACTTAAAAACACACAAAAAGATTATAAAAACTTAAAAACACAAGAACATTAGAAAAACTTAAAAACACACAAAAACATCAGAAAAACTTAAAAACACAAAAACATTAGAAAAACTTAAAAACACAAAAACATTAAAAAAACTTAAAAACACAAAAACATCAGAAAAACTTAAAAACACACAAAAACATCAGAAAAACTTAAAAACACACAAAAACATCAGAAAAACTTAAAAACACACAAAAACATCAGAAAAACTTAAAAACACACAAAAACATCAGAAAAACTTAAAAACACACAAAAACATCAGAAAAACTTAAAAACACAAAAACATTAAAAAAACTTAAAAACACAAAAACATTAGAAAAACTTAAAAACACACAAAAACATTAGAAACTAATTTATAATGTTTTTAGGCGAGCAATGAACTTCGATTATTAGCCTTATGTTTTGGGCTCGTACAGACGGTGCGTGAAGCTTTCCCATCACTTCTTCACATTATGAAAGAAGCTAGACAAAGAAAAATGCAAATTCATCGCCCAAGTATTGTGCCAGGTTCTCCCTGATATATTTTTTTGTATGCTCAGACAAAGACAACAAACAAAAACAAAAGTCATAAAAAAAACATTTACATAACTACGCACATTTTCATTATTAGCTAAAAAATTGTGCCGGTTTTTGCGTGACTTAGCGTTATATATACCTTTTCAGTCAACTCAAATTTTTAGTTTTATAAAACCGTTGAAACTTATTTTGCTATTTTTACTGTTGTATTATTTTTCTTCAAAATTATTTAAATATTTTAAAGGAAAAAATATTTTTAAAGGTTCTCTTACTTAAAAACATTTTTTAATTAATTAATTCTTTCCCCCACCTTTTGTCGGTCACAAATCCTTTCATCTTCACCACCACCAATAACAAGTTCTGCTGCTTTTTTTGTTGTTAAAATATTTGTCATTGACTTTGATGTTATGTTGCTTGAATAAGTGAACATTTTTCTGTTGAATTTTTAAAAGTTGTTGAGACAAATAAATAGCAGACAAAATTAATTTTTAAAGACAAAAGATTCCAAAAATTAATTGTCGCACTAAAATAAAAATTTTAATAATTTTAAAGAAATATTAACAAAGAAGAACAAAAGAGGAAAATTATTTTTATAAAAAGCAGAAAATTTAAATTTATTTTTCCCAAATTTCTCCTCTCTTTTTAAAAACTTTAAATTGCACAAAATCTGTTAAAGCCAATTCTTAAGGGATAGATAATTAGGCCCATATAAAATGCCCACAAAGTTTAGTAGCTCTCCCCGCGGGAAATTACATAAAAATATTTGAAAAATAAAGAGGAGAAAAAATAAATATGTATTTTTAAAATTAAAAAAAATAAAAATAGCAAAAAATATTCATGATCTCTAGTCTATAAAAATAGAAAAAATGCCAGAAATAAATATGGTCCGAGTTTAATCCCCTCCCCCTACATTTTTTCTTAAAACGTCTTTGTTAATTAATTGTTTCCTTATTTTTATCGAGCGGAATTGGAGAAGAAAGTCTGGCAAAATTCAAATAGGGGAGGGGGGACAAGAAACTCGGACCAGAAATAAAAGATTAATCTGTGGTCTAATAATTTGTGAAGAAACCGGTTTTACTTTTCTTAAAGTCAGGCTTAAAAATAAACAGAAAAATAAACTTGCAAACTATTAAAAAATATTCAACTAAAAGGAAATAGGAGGAGGAAAAGCAATAAGTAGAGAAAGCCAAAAAATGTGTTGGTGGTTGGTGTAAAAATAATTGTATGCGGAATAAACGGAAAATTAGGGTTTCAACGGCCAACACCAACCCAACTGGAAGCAATGTGTTTTTTCAAAAAAAATAATTGTGTGTTTGCTTCACCGTTAAAAAAATTTATATAGAGCTAAACCTCCCAATTTAAAAAAAGTTATTGTGACGTTTAAAAATAAAAATGACGACGGAAGGACAAAATAATGTCTATTAGGGGATGCCAAAATTATTAAAAAATTAGGGATCATCCCAATTTTTGCAATCAAAAAATTTTTATTAACCCCCCAATTCCTTAACCTTCTATAAAAAAATTTTTTTGGATCAAGTTTTGCATTTATTAAAAGTACCTTCAAAAAAACCGCCACAAAAACCAGTTGACATTCTCTCGCGCATCTCTCTTTCATTAAACCACTAAAAATGCCGCTATCTTCTTTTTTTTAATTTTTCTCGCCAAGCGTGAAGGACATCAAATGCCTTAGGGAGCATATCTAAATAAGCTTGAAGAGATTATTTTCAAGTTATTTTTGTTTTATACTATTAAAAGGAAGGCCCACCAAATGTGTTAAATTTTTACATAGAGTGACCATTTATTTATATTTTTAAATAAAATTTGTTTTTAACCAATATTTGGATGGTAGTAAATTATTCTTTTATTTATTTTCAATTTTCTGAGATATTTAGAAGGAAAGGGAATTTATTATTTTTTGTTAAAGCTGACCCAAATATAAGCAGATTAGCAAGGATAGGATAAATAAAATATTATTATTATAGAAAACTATGAAGATAATAAATAATCTTTAGAAGGGCGGGTGATAATTAAAAAAATCAAACGAAAGTTAAAGAAGCTGACCAGGGAAATTTAAAGTTATGACTAGAAAGATAGCAAACCGCACATCTTTCTCCTACTTATAAAATTATGATTACCCAATAATTTTTTAAATTTTAGATTATGAAAAATATTAAACCTATTAGAAGCTGGCCAGTGTTTATTATAGCATTTTCAATACATTGTTTGTTATCCCAAGGACTTCCATCAACTAGCATAAGAAAGCCAAGTAAGTAAATTGAAATATTCATGATTATATTCGTGATTAGAAGGCATTGATTGATCAAGCAAATAACTAAAAATTAGAATAAAAAATTAAATTATCACAAAATTTTTTAATTTTCTAAAGCTCATCATTTTGGCGCCCCTTGCCAACTATGTGAATGTTTTGTTGAATATACCGATCGAGATATGAATATATACACACAGCCATATAATGTGGCAATTAATTCTTACGAAGCAACAGAAGATAGATGTCTAGCTGCATGTCAAAATGATCAAAACTGTAAAGCTGTTGTTTATGGTTATATTGGAGGGAGAGATGTTTTTACTTGTGAATTATATTCGGAATCAAATGTAAAAAGTCCACTTTACACGCCATTCACAAATATCTATATCAAGAAAAGAGCTGAATGCAGAAAATCTGGTAAATTTCAAGTGAAGCTTTAAAAATTCAAAAAAAATTTCTCAGCTCTCGGATATGAAGCACTAGACATGACAGACGTTGATGAAAGAGTAGCAGCAAGAAAACAACGTTATCTTCGACTTTATACAAAATTTAACTTTTTTGGATTTGGTTAAATATTTTTAAAAAACCTCAAGTTATCACTGCCTATTTATAAAAATTAAATTTTTGTAATTTTTAAAATAAAAATTTTTCTAATCCCTTAAAACTCTTTCAAATTATTTCTTCCTTTTATCCTGCCTTAAAACAATAGCGGTCCACATTCATTTGGCTTTTCCCCCAAAACTTTTAACTCACACTTAAAAACTCTTTTCATCAAAAATATTGATTTTAGCAAGAAAAGCTACCAAAATATCAAATGGCCAAAGGCTGCAAAGTTTTGATGAAGTTTATTTTCTATTAGCCTACACTTTAAGCAATCTTACCCTTAATTTCCTAAATTTTATTGAAATTCGCCTAGCATAATTTTAAAATAAAATCAAAATCCACCTCAAATACCCCGTTCACACCAAAATGCGTGAAGAAATGGCACTTCTTGACCAATATGTAGCACCAGGGTTGCGTCTCTGGATGTTGATTGGGCTTGTTTCGTCCGTTCTTCTAACAATGATTGTAATAGTTTGTTGTTTTGTTCGCTTGAGAATTCCTCGCACAAAACGTCAAATTGAACTGTAAGTAATTTTTGAGTGAGAAAACTAAAAAAAGAAATTTAAATATAGCTTATTATTAGATAAATTAAAATAAAAACCGAGTATTTTTACAGCCGAGCAGCAAAACGTAGGAAACGAAAAGCTGAAAGGGCAGGAACTGATTTTGCTGATCAACATGAACAAGTAGGTTCAATCAAGATATATTATTTCTGGTTGAACTGGGGTAGCGTCCCCCAGTTTGAACCCCCCCCCCCCCTCCTATAAAAAAGTTATTTTATAATCTTAAAAGGACCACCACTACAGAGGAGGTCAAACAATTGTACTCAATTCTTTCAATATGCCTACTTCCACTAATAATGGTGGGAGAGGTTATAGAAAAAATTCAGAAAATCATCATCATTCCTCAGCTGTTGCTGCATGTAGTATACCAGTTTAAAATAATTATTTTTTAAAATAAAACTTTATTTTTGTTTTTCAAGTAAATTAATTATTAAAAATTTTATTTTGAGATTTAAATTTAAATTAAAAAGAAGAAAATGAGATATATAAATTTTGGAAAGTGAATAGCGAAAAAGATTAATGACAGGCATAAAGTAAAAAACAATAGAATTTTTTTTGCGAGGGCAACAAAAAATTTAACTTTTTAGTGATAAGAATACATGCTTAAATTTAATAGGACGAACAAAAAATAATAGAAATTTTTTTTGAATATTTTCGGGAATAATTTTAAAGTGAAGAGAAAAAACACGAAAGAAAAACTATTCTATAATAAGCTAACAATTAAAGCTTTAAAAGAAATAGCATAAAACTATTCGTTATAATTAAAAAAGAGAGTGGCCATAAATTAGAGTAGGTATATTATTATTGATATTAAATTTAATTTAGAAATTTGTGATACATGAGGGATATAAAAATATTTTTCAAAAAAAATTTTAATTTAAAAATTCTAAAAAAGAAAACCTTTCATTTGAACATAACAACACTCTATCAGAGGTAATTTTTGAGAATAAACATCTTTAATTAATAACTTTTGCCATCAATTCCCACCTCCCCAAGACATCAAATCGTCCCAATAATGAGTCAGTTGATGAATCGGTGCAAATGGAAGACAGAAAAGATGTATAGAAACTTTTTGACCATTCGGTGGTAATTTAAATTTGCCCAATTCTACATTCTATTTTTAAAAAAGAAATTACGAGAGGTTATAAATTTAAAATACCCTGTCGAGATTAAAAGTTTTAGACTGTTTTAGAGTATCCAATAAAACAACTCCATTATCTGCACAAACAATACATCTATAAAATTAAATAAGAATATGAAAAAACGGTAATACCGAGTTTCATCCCCTCTTCTTTCATGACCACTAATCAGTCACAAATATAAAAAAGGGAAGGGCGAACTCGCTCGGTATCATCCGAAAAACTTTTAAAAAAACCTGTAATGTAATTTCATTATGTCAACATGTTTTACTGAAATTTGATGTTGTGTTGGAGCCATTGAGCCGTTTCTTGCTAGACGTAAATAACTAAAAAGAAATTTAATTCAAATTTTTTTAAAAAAGAAAACTAACCCTTGATCATAAGTCACAAGCAAATCAACACCAAAGAAATATCCCAACCGACGCCAAGTTATTCTTGAAAGAGGACTAATACCTGCACGTCCAAAACGGTAACAACTGGCGTAAAATTCGTTGTCATCTATTACTTCTGGGAATCTAAAATGAAAATTATTGATGATATTTTGTAAAAGCTAGAGCCTAGGCACCCCTAAAATTTAAAATTACAACCCCATCCCTTACCCTGTGGTTGTTTCTTCAGATCGAAGTAACATTTGCCATTGGTCACAGATTACATTCTTTAGTAATTTCCTGGGAATAATTCCATCAGTTCTAACCAATTTCAAATTTGCTTGAAGTGAAACTAGATGAGACACTCTTAAAAGTCGTAACAAATCAAAGTATTTGTGCCGGTTAAAATTTGAAGATTCGAAGAAAAGAGCAATTGAATTTTCATCTCCTAAACGAGCATATGGACATTCAGTGAGGTAAATCCAATTTCTTATTGCACGATACAAATCCATTTCACTTTCGCGTACACAAACAAATTGTTGAGAAAATAAAGTAATTAGCCAAGATTTTTGTAATCCACGTAAAAATGTTTCATCCAGACAAAAATGGCAAAACATGTATTTGAGAACATTAATAGCCTCTTTCATCCTTTTAACAAATCCATAACGATCGGAAAGGCGAAGACAAATTAAAAGTTTTTCTTTGACACGTAAATAGTCGGCCAGCTGTATTTGACATTTTTCTAACACACTTTCCTGTAAAAGAAAAAATTATTCGGAACTACTCAACTACATAAAGAAATGAGTGACATCGAGTATTTTAACTCTGGATCAAGGAAAATCGAGGTCTGGATCCAGATCCAGCCCGATCTCTAATATAAATTCAACTAACCAAATTCAACATTGAAGCAGCTCCACAAATACTAGCAATGTATTGTTCATCAATTTCAATTTCATTATTGTAAAGCGAAGCAAACACATTATTAAGACCTTAATTTTTAAATCACCAAATTAGTTAGAAAAGAAACCTTTAAAGCAAATATTATCATCATCAATTTGCATGTAATATTCATCTTTCCCAGAATCAGACCAATTTCCTTGAAAAAGTGCATGGAAATATTCACATTGCTCAAGATAAAGTTTGTGTAATCGCCAAGTATGTCCAAGAGCATGAATTTGAATGTCTGAATTGAGACCTTCAACAAAAAGCTAAAGAAAAAATAAGTAAGTTTTCATTATTATAAATAAACCTTTTGATAAACATAATCGGGAGTATTTAATTTAAATCGTTTTGGTTCAATATCAGAGGAATTTTCATTAAGTGAAGCTTTTCTTTTTCTGCTAGGCATTGTTGATGAAGTACCAGAAATATGTTCAATTACAGAAGATAAAGAGCTAATAGATCTACTAGTTGAAAAGATGCTGCCCATTCTATAAGATTAAGTTCTATAAAAAACAAATAAAAAGATAAACAAAAGATAAGGGACAATTGATAAGAAATCAAACAACTTGACAAATTACAAATGCCAAAATGAAAGGAAACATTTTATAGTTGACTTTTTGAAGTTACCATTTTGAAATTTTTTAATCTTGATATTTGAGTCTCAAAGATTGAAAGCTTCGATTTTGGACAAATCTCGACTATTGTTCTTTGAAAAATTTGAGTGACTAGGGCTAGGATAAAGCGCTTTTGAAATCAGTTTTCTATATAATTGTTAATCATGTCTAAATCACCAGAAGAGGCGACAGCCAAATCTTCAAGCTGTAATTCTTCTCCAATTAATGTTGAAGATGATCGCAGACATTACGTGGCATCCCCTTTGGCGGCTGAATTTAATAAAGGTGATGATAATAATGCTTCAGATAATGTTGTCGACAATCTAAAGGATAATTCTAATGGAAATGATCAAGATGAGCAGACTATTCCAGTTTCAGGCAATTTATTTTTCATTTAATTTTCTGTTAAAAATCCTCTATAATATCCATGTCCTTTCTTATCGGGAGAAAGTCGGCGTTAGGCCCAGGGAGTGGAAACCTACTTTTTTGGCGAGTCAAATCCACCAATTAGAGGAAGGCTTACTATTTAACAATTATATTTATTAAAATGTAGGGAAAGTAAAGATGGCCAACTTTCGAGGCCCGGCCAAAACTGATTAAGAACGATTTTTCCTAGTTCTCTCTCGCCTTTTATTAGATGCTAAAAATTGGCGTTAAATAATTATACTTAACTATAACATCCTCCATTAATTTATCATTTCCTAGATGATGAGGAAGCATGTGAAGATACTCAACAGCAACAACAGGATCAAACTTATGATTCTTTTGGGCAACAAATAGAGACTCAGGCTAATGATTCTTTCAATGAGATTGATGATATTTCCATTGCTGGAGAGATTAATGACGTTTTTTTTAATTTTATTTAAATTCTTACCTTAACATTTTAGTATTTATTAAAAAATAACGTCAATTTTGCAGAATTTAATACTGTAGTGGATATGTGGGGATTTTGTGATGCAATCAGGTTTTTAAGATTAACTGCAGAATGTTGCTTTTGTGGTACTTTTAGTTTTTACATAATTCTATTTTTTAGTGCACAACATGGAGGTTTACCCGATTCTTTACTTAAGGATGCGTTTTGTATTGTACTTGAGGGTTTTTTAAATCATGCACAGAATAATTCGTGGCAGCGTCAACATCTTGATAATATGTTAAGAATGTGGAAGGTTCCTTTTTTTAGACATTACTTTTTGTTGAGAACCTATTATTGGCAAGATTCCTGTCTTTCCTTTTTATAATTCCTATTTTTAGTCCTATAAAATTTTTCTTAATAGGTAGAAATGTTGAAATCGAAATCAACCCCACGTCCAACTAAGTTCGTGGCGGCACCATTTTTGGATACAATTGGAACAGAAAAGCACAATTTGGACAGTGAATCGACCTTAGAGAAACAAGATGAACCTAAAGATGTAACAGCAACACCTGAACAATCCCAGGCGTCAGAAGAAGCCATAAAAACAGCTAAACGGCAAAAGAGGGAAATGCAAAGACGGAAACGCAAATTGGCTGCGATAATGGGGGTTGGACAAGTTTTATCAAGTGCTCGTCGTAAAATGGCTACTGAAGATGCAGAAGTGGAGGTAACTTTATACAAAATCAATTTAAAATAAAAAAAAATTTGGTACTCTTGTGTTATATGCCCCCAATTTTTATAGCCTCCATTTCCTTCTTTCCTTCTCTTTACCTTCTTTTCTACTTACTCTTTAAGATTACAAAATGGTCCGGAAAAGTTTTTACAATTTGTAAAATATTTTATTAAATTCCGGAAAAGTTTTTACAATTTGTAAAATATATTATTAAATTCCGGAAAGGTTTTTACAATTTGTAAAATATATTATTAAATTCCGGAAAAGTTTTTACAATTTGTAAAATATATTATTAAATTCCGGAAAGGTTTTTACAATTTGTAAAATATATTATTAAATTCCGGAAAAGTTTTTACAATTTGTAAAATATATTATTAAATTCCGGAAAAGTTTTTACAATTTGTAAAATATATTATTAAATTCCGGAAAGGTTTTTACAATTTGTAAAATATTTTATTAAATTCCGGAAAAGTTTTTACAATTTGTAAAATATTTTATTAAATTCCGGAAAAGTTTTTACAATTTGTAAAATATATTATTAAATTCCGGAAAGGTTTTTACAATTTGTAAAATATATTATTAAATTCCGGAAAAGTTTTTACAATTTGTAAAATATATTATTAAATTCCGGAAAAGTTTTTACAATTTGTAAAATATATTATTAAATTCCGGAAAGGTTTTTACAATTTGTAAAATATATTATTAAATTCCGGAAAAGTTTTTACAATTTGTAAAATATTTTATTAAATTCCGGAAAAGTTTTTACAATTTGTAAAATATATTATTAAATTCCGGAAAGGTTTTTACAATTTGTAAAATATTTTATTAAATTCCGGAAAAGTTTTTACAATTTGTAAAATATTTTATTAAATTCCGGAAAAGTTTTTACAATTTGTAAAATATATTATTAAATTCCGGAAAGGTTTTTACAATTTGTAAAATATATTATTAAATTCCGGAAAAGTTTTTACAATTTGTAAAATATATTATTAAATTCCGGAAAAGTTTTTACAATTTGTAAAATATTTTATTAAATTCCGGAAAAGTTTTTACAATTTTTAAAATATATTATTAAATTCCGGAAAAGTTTTTACAATTTTTAAAATATATTATTAAATTCCGGAAAAGTATTTAAAATTTGTAAAATAGGAAATGGAGCTATAAAAATGAGGGCATATAACACAAGAGTACCAAAAATTCTGTTTAAGGTAAAAGAGGACGAATTTGGAAATTTTTCGATTGGCGGGATGCCATTAAGTTTTGAAAACTGGGGTCAACTTAACAGAATTAAAGAAAATGACATTGTACATGTTGGAATAGAACCATCTCCAAAAAGGTTACAAAAATTTTTTAAAATAAATTTTGAGCTTTTCAACGCACGTGAAAATTATTTTTTGAATTAAGTAATTCCGTTTCTCCTACTCATCCAAATGGTTTTGTCTCTTCACAAAAACAACAACAGCGTGACCTAAGTATGGCTGAAAAATATCCAACGGTTAGCGAGGTAGAAATGCCTTCAAATGATATTCAGCCAACGACAACTAGTCGAATCCCTTCAACGGTTGCTGGCACTTCAGGTTTTACTTTTTTGCTTTTTATCTGTCTTAATTGAAAACCTCAACTCATTTATGGGTCCTTTCATATTTTTATTTCTTTTTTCAGCTTCCAAAGAAGTCAAGGATTTAACTCCAGTAAAGAGTCCAATACCACCGCCTCCTAAAGAAAAAGATGAAGGCGAACTCAGCAGTACCGAACCTTCTGATAAACCTACCTCTTCGGAAGAATCATCTGATGATGAAAGCCAACAAAAATCTTTTGCTTTTAAAAGGAATGCTGCTTTGTTAAAGAAAAATATTGAAAGCCGACCTTCTCAACGACCTCAACAACAGGAGAGAAAACGAATAAAAAAGGATGAACGGCAACAAGGAGGACAACAGGTTTTTCTAAATTTTAACTGAAAATCTGTTTTGATTTCTATTTTTAAGGGCGCTTCAAGTGCACAAAATCTTCAACAATTACTTCAGAAATGTTTTGATCTTCGTGGTCGAATTGTCAGAAAGTTGAGTATTCAACAAAAAGCAATGTTTATGGATCTATTAAAGGTTTTTTACATTTCTACCATCTTTTCGCAAAAATAAATTTAAGCAAAGCGTAGCGGGGACACTTCAACAAGGAGTTCAAAATTTACAGCAACAACAAGCGATGGCATTATTAATGAATACAATTAATGCATCTGGAATTGGCAGTAGTTCATCATAAAAGTATTATTTTTTAGTCAATTTTAAAATGAAAACCGGCCATGCATAGATCAATATATTTTAATTTAGAGGATTGGAGGTGTTAAAGTAAAGTGAGAATTAATTTTTTAAAGGATTTTTGCTAATAAGCTTAATAATCCAATCCTTTAAAGTTTAATAATTTTAAATCTGTTATTTTTTTCATTTCGTTTTTGAATAAAATTTGTCTATGGAAATTTAGCTTAACTAAAAAGCAGCACTTTTAATTAGAAAATAAAATTATTTAAACCGTTTAGGCCTAAAAACTTTATACGTCAGCAATTCATAAAATTAAAGGGATCTTTGCGAAAAAATAAAAACCGAATAAACGATACACAATTAGGATGTCACGGGTCATCTTCCTTCATAATATCATCCACATTAATGTCAAGCTCCTTGCACAAATTTAAAACAAAAGCAATTTCGTTGTCAATAGTCTCAGTCATATCTTTGTGTCGTTCTTTCAATTTACTAATTAAATCATCACTGCCGGTTTCCATTGGACCGTTATACTTCAATGGGACATCACGTAATCTAAATTAAAATTTTTTGATAAAATTAGAAAGTAGAGAATGTGGTGGATGTGTCAACAGAAAATTTGGTAATTTTAAACTTTGCTAATGAGCTTTTTTATGGGAAGCCGGTCAATAATTTATCCGTTACTTGTGGATTATTTATTTATTTATCCCAAATCAGTTGTTTGCGTACTCATGTTTGGATATGAAAGACTCATAACGGTCAGATACCACCCCCCCCCCCCCCCCGAATATAAAGAACGGCAAGTTATGGATTCTTTGACCATTATGAGACCATTTTATGATTAAGCCTGGGTACACACAAAAACTGGATAGGGATAACCCACAAGTACCCATTTATCATATAAGTAAAATAAACTAACTTTTTTGCCTCCGCAGTCTTTTCCTTTTCACGTTTAATTCCATCTTGAAATTCTTTACGCTTAACTGCCAAATCCGTTGATGATAAACGATTACGAACAACTGATTTTTGCAGGTCTTTAACAAGTTTATCAGCCTCATCGGAAAGTTTTTTCTCCTTCATTGCCTTTGTGGTATGAGAACGTAAAACGCGGTCACTCATCATTGCCTTAAATAGAAAATAATAAAATAAATTTCAGGAATAAAAATTATAAAATTCGTCAATAAAACGGAAAATAAAAATGAAATCTTAAATAGAAAAGTATCCCGCTTCAATTTCAAATGGGAAACTTTCAAATTGTCATTGTTCGAAATATCTTAAAAAATAGCGGTCGGTTGAGTCTTGTCGAGTATTCTTACTTGAAAAATTTATTGTGATACTCAACTGTCAAATTCTTTAGTATTTAAAGATTTTTTAAAAAATTTTTTCACAAATTTTTTAATTTTTTAGAATTTTCAGGAAATTTTCTTAAAATTTTATTATAAATTGATTATTTTTGGCGATTATTTGACGACTATGTTATGGCCTAAATCTTCAAAAAGTTCAAAAAGATTCGTCTCCATTCACGTTAAATTAAAAGTTTATGGAACTAAACTTAAATGTCTCATAAGGAGGACAGGTTTTTTTGTATTGGGGTGGTTTTGGGACCATTAGTTTTAATAATTTAGGGGGTTTAATTTTTATCTCCCTTCAACTCCCCTCCTCTCCTCTCATCTATTCTTTGCAAATTTTACCCTCTTCTCTTCATCTAAATATTATTTTCTTCAATTTGATTTTCCTTCCATTTTTGTTAACTATTTTGAAATATAGGACAAAGACAAATGAAAGGAAAAGCTAAAGGGGGAATTGGCACAGAATCATAAGATTGATTGTTATAAATGAGTTTTTTCCTTTCCAGAGTGTTTGTGCTGTTAGTTGACTGATTGGGCGTTTAGGATGAAAAAATTTTTCTTTGTCCAAAAGGTCGAAATTTCAAAACAATTTTGTCAACCTAACCAGACCCCTGTTTTTTAGTTTCCCCTCTAGCTTTTCTTTACCGTTGTCGCTGACCTTTTTCCTCTCGATTCTTGTTCTTATTTTGTCGATCTTTTGCACTTTTTTTCAAATTGCCCACGGCCATAGGCTATGTTTATGACACATCGGAGAGGGGATATAAGGCCAATGACTAGCACATATAAATAAACAAGTAGAAAGAAAGGATTTGTGTCACCCATAAAACGCCTTCTGTTCATTGGCCAATCGCGGTCTTTTCTAGTTTGGTCAATTTTTTTCTTTTATTTTTAAGTCAGGTTCCAAAACCATATTTTTCTCAAATAAACAAAAGAATACTTTTTTTGTTTCCGTTCTCTTTCCAAAAATCCTTTAAAAAGTCTTGCAAGTTCTTTTTTAATATTCAGTTGGGATATAGTTACAAAAAATCTTTTTATTTATTTGTAGAGCCTATTTAGAATTTTCTCGGTTAATTTTTCTGTTAATATTTCATTTAGTATTTACTCATAAAAATCTTCATTTTATCTTCTTTTTTCTCTCATATCGGTGCCATTTCCCAATTTAATTTTTCCTTCTTGCTTTTTAACGACTTTTGACTCCTATTTTTATGGGCCATCTTTAAACATAAAAATTCTTCTTATCAACATCTTTAAGTCTTCAAAAATGTTTTTAAATTTCTCTAAACCCTAATATTGCAACTAAAAATATTTTTCTGATTTCTCAACTTTTTTTGTCTTTCTTTTCCCATCTTTGGTCTTTTGGGTTGACTTTTTGTACACACCACAAACTTATTTTTGTCTCCCGTGCCCTGGGCAACTTATAGGTCCATTTCTGCCATTTTTACCAGTCGTTGTGGATGTGGAGGACGTCCGTCAATCATCATTCATCCATCTACTTTTTACCCCCTCAATTTTTCTTCTTTCTTCCCTCAATTTTTCAAATCCATCAACTATTCTCTCCTTCCATTTTTTCCTTTTCACCAAGTAGTAAAATACTCCTAAATAATACATAAAACCCTCATTTGGCTCTTTCATAGGCCACAAATCCTCATCCTCCTTCCCTCCATTATAGTTGGAGCATTGCTCTCCATTCCCCAACTTTTTTTCCTCTTTGCGCTAGGCCAATTTATTCACTTCAATGACTATTTTCTACCTTTTTTTCTTCTTTTTGTGGTTGTTTCACCCCAATAAACATTAAAAACCGTAGTGTCATTGTAGGGGTTAAATAAAAAAAATTTTCTAAAAATTCCCCTCAAAAAATGGGTTATTTTAGGGAATTTTTCTGTTTGTTTTTTAATAAAAAATAAGTAAATTCGCAACAAAATAAAGGTTAATTATTTATTTCACTTTAGGCACCCCGGTCTAGACACGAAAAATAACCTCAACCAATTTATAATTACATATTTTAGACACAACAGGGAAGGAAAATATTCGCAACAATTTTGTATAAATAAATATCCTCTCTCTATTATTCCATCTTTTCATTCTCGTACCAAATCCTTGACATTCTCCACTAGATTTTCTTTTGAATTTTCTTTCAATGCTTTTTGTGTTGTCTTGGAAACCGTGCCAGTTTGTTGGTGTCAATTTGTTTGTCTCTATATGTTTCATATTTTTAAAAGTGCCAATTTTTGACTTCTATTTTTCCCCCTCAACATTTTATTATTCAAAAATGGCATTAATCCAAAATATTTATAGGTCTTTTGGGAATAGGAGTAGAATGGTACTTAAATAATTATTTAATGCATTTTATTCTATTTTTTTGATTTTATCTTTAATTTATTTGGGATTTTTGAAAGTGTTTGTTTCAATTTTTTCGTTTAATCCGGCCTGTGTCTTTGAACATTAACCAACTAAAATTTAGAAAATTTAAATTATATTTTTTTTCTGCCATTGTCACCACTACAAAATAAAAGAATTGAAACAGACATTCTAATATAATTGCATTACGCGGTTGGATTAACCAACGCCTAAAGCATCTGTGGGTTTAGACAATTAAGGATAAACATAGACAATTTATGGGTGAATTTCTTTCTATTTTCTTCCAAAAAATATTTTTATGTTTCTTTATTCTGATTCTGAATTTTTGTGTTCGTTTTCTTATTGTTGTTAACAATATTCTCGATTTTTTAGTGTTCCCCTTTTCGATTTCCTTCTTCATAGAATTCTTCTGATTCTAGCTCTAAATATCTTTGTTTTAATTATGATTTTATATTTTCTATTTTCAGTTTTTTAATGTTCAAAACAGGGAACATCTCTTACTGTTATTCATATTTTCATGTCTTCATTTTCTTTTATTTTATCATTTTCATGGTATAGTCGTCATAAACATAATTAAGTTTGGTCCCCTTTTCAACCTTCCATTCTTTTTTTTATTTTTGCCTTTTTTTCTAATTTCCTCACCTCTCCCATTCCAAACATTGCCTTTTTGTGTGTGCCTATCTTCCCCAAATATCTTCTTTGTTGCCCAGTTTTTAATATTCTCAAGGGGATTTACTGCTTTTGTTTTGAGGGATTAGCAATTCCTTCCTTTCAGTCGCTTCGTTTCCAATTTTATTAGATAGGAAAGAAAGAAATATGCAAAATAGGAAGCGGTAAAATGCTTTCAACAATAATTAAAAAATGTATATTTAATTTAGTCAATGAAAACAACCTCTTAAAAATACTTGAGAATATTAAAAATGCGCGGGTTTTAGTTTCACTTATATTTTAAGTTCAATATCCTCCTAGGTTCGAGTATTTATTAAAATCTTCCTTCAAATTCCTCCTTCCAATCCTCCTTCAAATTTTCCCTTGTAAACTTTTAATTTCTCTTGCTCACTTCTTTTTTGTTGTTGTTCAAAACTAGGTAAGACTTCGAGGTGTTTATCTAAAAATTCTTTATGTGCTTATTGATCCTTTGGGTGACCAAAAATATTTTTTAGCTGTAAATAACTTAAAAAGCACGTGAGCATTCAAAAAAAAACAAGTATGTACATTTTTTTGTTTTTATGTACTTCTTTAAGTTAGTATCAAAGATTATTTTCTATTTTTTACCTAAAAACCTGGATTTTTCACTCATTCCTAATTTTTTTCTGGAAATACTTTTCAATAATTATTTTCTCTCGACCACTTACTGGATCATACACTTTAATATTTTATTGCGTATACAATTTTCGATTTATCCCTTTCATTATTTAACAAAATTTTCTGTATATCCCCCAAATACCAGAGAATAATAACCTTTCGATCCTTTTTCTTTCACATTTTGGTAAAACACAAATTGAGGTTGCCAGCTGAAGATATATTATTATATATTCCATTCCTTATTCTCGCCAAAATATATTAATACACACACACATCCATTTCTAACTAATAGTAAATAAAAAAAAGAAATGACCTTCAACAACACAAGAGTCCATTTTCCCCCCATTTCTATGAGGTAGTATATTGGAGAGGAGGGGGGGGGGGGAAGGCAAATGAGACCGGCAAAAAAAAGTAATTAATGATGATAGTAGTGCAGACTTGCCCCTTCCTTTTAACACACACAGGGTTTTGTTCTTTTTTTTTATTCTCAGGGAGAAGAGGGACCTGAATGAGTTTATTTTTTGGAAGAAAAATGAGACAGAAAATACCAATGAGAGGGAAGTAATGCCAGAGGGACTCCTTCCTTTCTACTCTTTCCTGTCCCAAATGACCCCTCTGTGTGTGTTCCATGTGTGTGCTGCTGCTGTGGCCGAAGCCAAGCTTTAACGATTGAGAGATAAACTGAAAGATTTTTCCTCTTCCCACCGCTATAAGCGCAAATCGCCTTTCTCTTCATTTTTACTTCAATAAATAGACCCTTCTGTTTACCTCATTCACAAATTTAGGAAGTAAAAGGCGGCAACTCTCTACTGAAAGGCCTTTTCTCTCCCTCGGTTCATTCTTCATTTGTCCCACTCATTTGGGGGTTATTTTTGTTGGGATAATAAAACTTCTTGGGGTAGAATATCCAAACAAAACTATAAAAAAAGCTTTAAAGCCAACTTGTTCATAATTATTTTCTGATTTATTCCAGATTTTTTACATATTTTTTTATTGCGAAAAATATGTTTGGGACTTAATCATATTTTTAGAATGTCCAAGATTGCCCAAAATACACAAAAAATCTGTTGCTCCGGGAAAAAATAAAATTGGATCTTTAGTAGTCTGTTTTCTTCTGTTTTCTTTACACAAAAAATCTTCATTTATCCGCTTTATCCTTTCCTTTATTTTGATTCGCAACACTTTTTCCTTTACTCAATGGGCGATTTTATTATACACTTCATTGTTTCATTTTATTGTCCTTTTATTTTCACGGTTATTTTTTGTATCAAGTCACTTTACTTTTTTTTGAAATGAGATACGTAAATTACTCTTTTTTTTTACTTTAAATGCGCATTTTAATTCATATATACTTATGTAAATCAAAAATTTTTTTTTCGCGCTATTAATGTCACTCAAATTTTTTAATTGTTTTGGGAATTTAATTGTTTTTTTCTCGCGGATTGTTTTAATAAAAATAAAAAATTTGTGGGGGTTGGCACATTACGTAAAAATATCTTAAAAAATGCCGCTTTTTGATAACCGGAATGGATGGTCCTATTTAGAGCTAGGAATTGGACCTTGATTCTTATTTGACCTTAATTCAAGGAAAATCAAGGAACACTGAAGAATGTCTTTATCGTGACTCTGGAATCAAGGTTTGGATCCATATCCAGGTTTGGATCCATATCTCTTGTCCTTTTGCGCGTTTTTACGTTATATATTTTGTTTAAATATTTAATCTTTTACAATTTATATTTTTCCGCACTAATTATCAAATCAGTTGATTTGTGATTGACATATTTATTATGTAGAAACACCCACTTTTTCCCTAAAAGAGGGTTCAAAATATATTTATAGTAATTAAATAATCATTCAATTAATTTTTATTTTTATCAGAATTTATTTTACAAACAAAAATTTTTATTTATCTTCAACAACAAAGTATTAAAAAAATTTGAGAAAAAATGGCATCTGTAGAAATGCAAGAACAAATTCCTTTAAAATCTGCTGAACATCCACAACCTGAAGGAGGTGCTGAAAGTGCTGCTGGTGCTCAGCAAAATGCAACGACTGATGGAAGTGGAAATCCAACTATTGAGAACAACAAAAAGGAAAAGAAGGGAGGATGGTTTTCGTCCAAGAAGGTAAAAAATTCGTTCTATTATCGGTGTATCTAAAGGGCTGGGAGCAGTGTCACGGATTCTAATAATAAGTCGCCTTTGCTCCCTGAGTTTCTCAAACCCCAGATAACCAAGTATTTTTTAGAATTATCGTCTTCGCATATTTTTGGATTAATTTTTGTTTATTTTAAAATAGAGAAATTTTTTTAAAAAGAAAGAATTCCCTGGCGAGCAATAAAAATTTATTTTTAAACCCACAACCTAACAAATATAACCTCAAAAATAAATATTCGAAGGTAAAAAGTAACAGCAAAAACATAAACTTATTTTTTATCAAAAAAACCCATAAATTTTTTTAAAGAAAGCGGCAAATGCTAAAACAACAGAAATTGCTGCTACTGGTCAAGAAGGAGATAAGAACACAACTGAAGGTGGGGAGGATGGAGGAAATGCTACTGATGGAGCCAATAATGTAAATGAGAAGAAACAAAAGACCAAATCAACTTCTGGAAAGAAATGCCCATTTAGTTTTTGTCGACCACAGAGAGGGGTTGCTGGAACTGATGGTGGAGCAAGTGATGGAACTTTACAGCAACAACCAAGTTTTCAATTAAATATGGTTCAGAGAGATGATCGAAAATTGCAGGAGGTATTTAAATTTTTTGAGATGAGGTATTTAATTTTTCGGCTTTTCGAATTTTCCTGATCGGGTTTCAGGTCGAAAAAGGGTTCAGGGTTCGGGTAACCCGTGACATTCTTGGTCCCCACGTAGATTTTAACTATTCTAGTTATTCGGGCCATTGCCGTTTTGGTAGATAATTTTTTTAAAAATTCAATAGTTTTTTTTCTTTGCCGGTAAATCCCCATTTTTAACAATAAACGAGGAGGATAACCGGCTAGTGTCCATTTTTAATTCCGTTAAATTCTCAAATTCTCCTGACGCTGGTTTCTGAGATCATTATGTCAAAGCAATTTTAAAATTTTACTAAAATTTATAGGGAATTGATTTTGGTTTTGAACAAATCTTCGGTGAGCCGGATGCTGTTCATTCAATTAATGGTGTTTGGAGAACCACAATAACGGTTTTTTTATTTTTAAATTTCAATAGAAAAAATATTTTTAAAGGTCTTCTTGGCAGTTCGTAACTTTATTTACAAACTGTTTTCTCTCATTTTTGCTGTTCCTTTGGCTATTTTGTTTGGAATTTTGTTTGCTCTTATTTCAGTTTTGGGAGTTTACTTCTTTGTGCCAATTGGGCGTTTGTTGAGTATTCCACTTGGATGGTTGGCAAAGGTATTTTTTAAAGAGTTCTATTATTTTTGGGGAAATAGTGTAGTGGCCCCTCCTCTCTTTTCTATTGTTTGTTTGGTCCCCTTTCCTTGTACCAGGGAGGTTTAGGAAAAAGAGTCGGGTTCGGGCCGGATTTTCAAATTTTTCTTCGGATTGGTTTCTGGGTTGAAAAAAGTCCAAAAGTTTTGGGTAACCCAATCCTATCCCTAGTAACTTCAAATCCATTTATTTATTTTCTAGGTTTGGTCTACCGTTATTGGTGCAATTCTTGATCCAGTTTGTCGTTCTTGTGGCCTCTTATTTGGCAATGTCAAAGTTAGCCGATATGGTAAAATTAAAAATTTTATTTAAAATTTATTTTTTCTTCTTAAAAAAGGAATTAATCATGATCCTACGGCTGTCATTTCAGCATAAAAATTGAGAAAATGATTATCTGGGGGAACTCTTAATTCGAAAAATATTTAAATTTGTTTGAGGAATTTTTGATTTTAAAAAAGAAAACATTCGGAGTTCCGAAAAATTTTTTCACTCTTTTTTTGGAAAAATAAGGCTTTGATTTTTATATTTTTTGAAAAATTGAGTCAGAAATATTTTATAAAAACAAATTGACTCCAAAATTTACTCAGAAATCAAAGCTTTATTTATTACATTTCAATAAAATTTTGATTTTAAAAATTTATTTGGCTTTTTTTGAGATAACCTCTCCCTCTCTCCCAATCATTTTGCTACCTATATAATCAATGTTTTAACAATTTTTCAATTTTTTCATTTGGTAAAATAAAGAAAAAAATCTTTTTTTAATTTTATTTGTACAAAGTATGTAATCTTTGCATATTTATTTTTTTTAATTTTGATAATCCGTTTTTACTGTTTAAGCGTCGCGGTGTATCCTTTCATTATTACGTGTTTAGCTTTCAGTGTTTTGTATAGTTTTCCCTAATTAGCGTTTTGTTTATTTACCTTTTTGACATAAACATTTTGTCTTAACAAATTAGAGAGTGTTAATATATTAGAGGTTGTTAGGCATAGAAAGTAAATTACATGTTGAGGATTTGGTATTTTGATTTATTTTGTTCTGTTGGGTGTTTTGTCCTGTTTACCTTATGTAAATTAGGACAATTTGGTCTATTTCGTGTTCCCATATTTTGCCAACCTTATTTTGCCAATAAGTAAAAAGTAATGGAAAAAAAGTGTTTTTTCTTTTCCTGTTCTTCCATTTTATAAATTAATTAAGATGTGCTAATCATTTTAATCAAAATTTTTTTGTGTTATTAATTAAATGCAAAATTCTGCTATACAAACCCCTTTATTGAAAAAATCCTTCAATTTTGCCTGGCCTTTTCCTGAACGCCAAACTTGGCTATATCGTCTGCAATCAAATGTTGTCATTTTTGGTGTCTTTTGCTTTGCAAAATTTGTTCTCTGCGGTTATTTTTTAAATTAAATTTTAATAAATTGAAACCCATTTTTTAGGTTTAAATAAAATAAAAATCAGTTCTGAGCACAAAAAGATTTTTTTGGATTTAATTGAAGACAAAACTCGGCCGCTAATTACAATGGCAAATCATAGAAGTGTAGTAGATGATCCTCTAGTGTGGGCTCTATTTAGCTTCAAAGAGTTCTGTGGTAACATTTCTCGATTCAGGTTAGTTTTTGAATAACGTCTGATTAATGGTATTGGCATGGACCCCGTCTGTCTGATTTGTCGAGGTTTAATGGGTCCCCAATTTTGGGTTATTAAATCGATTAGTGATGTCATGATGTCTGACTTTTTGTGGTTGGATTCCACAACTATTAATGATTTCCTGTGTATTTTTGTTTTAAGAGCTATGGGTTTTTCTCATTTTTTCATCAGAAACCCCACAAAAAACGAGGAAGGAGCACAACTTTATGCTGTCCTTCGTTTGTCCATTTGATTTAAGTCTTGAGAGGTCTCCAAATTTTTGCTAGATCGATTAATGATGTTTTGTTTGCTGACCCGTTTGTCCATGCTTGGTTTTTGTTTTCGAAACCTTTTTATATCTGTCTTTATTTTAAGATATATTTTGGCTGCCAACGATATTTGCTTTACAAATATTTTATATAATCATTTCTTCGCGTTGGGTCGATGTGTTCCTTGTGTGCGTGGCGATGGTGTTTTTCAACGTGGTGTAAATTTGTGTGTTGACAGACTATCAAATAATGGGTAAATAATTTTTAATTCTTTTAACAACTAATTTTAAATATATAATTTTTAGTTGGGTACATATATTTCCTGAAGCTGAAGTAACTACAACGCCGATTAGAATTAAAGTTGGTGACTGACATGGTTAATTTTTAAAAGAAAATATTTTTTAGTTTATGTGGTTTAAATTTTTTTCTCTTTCTAGAAAAGATCCCAGGTTCGACACCTTGTTCTTTTAAGCTTCAAATTATTCATTTTAGACTTGAAAATATCTCCACATAAACTAGAAAAAGAAACTTCCATTTTTTAAAATTAAATTTCAGTGGGGAGTTGCTCGGATGATTGCTGATTCAAAATTGCCTCCAATTCTTTTGCCGATGTGGACTCGTGGCATGGCTGAGTTAGTAATCTTACATATACTTTTATATTTAAGTAAATTTTTAAAGTGCTTGGCCAAATACTAGACCCTATTTTCCGAGGATTGGAAAGGTTATTGATTAAAATTTAATTTTTATTTGACTAATTTAAATTTTGTAGACAGTAGAAATTCATATTGGCACTCCAATCGACACAGCTATTTGGATTTCGGCTTCACCTAAGGAAGATGAAACAGAATTGCAGCGAAGGAAACGACTGGCTGATTTGGTACAAGAGAAGCTTTATGCTCTTGGAGAACAGGTTGAAAAACAGAAATTTGTGATTGGAGAACGCAAGAAGAATAGTGAATCTTTAAAAAGAAAATAAGTATAATAATTGTGGCAATCCCGGAGAGTCGTGGTCCCTGCGGAAAAAAATCTTAAAAATAAGAAAAAGGGGTTTTCTAGGGTAAAAAAATATGCTGATTACGAATCTGAACTCAGATTTTTAAAAAGTCGAATCCCGAACCCGAAATTCGGACATTTGACATTTTGGGAAAAATTTCGAATAATAAACAGAGCGCAAATTGGTCAAATAATATATCAACGAAAGAGCTCGACGAGCTGAGTCGAATGACATCAAAATCACCGTGATTGATCAAGACTGGGCGAAGTTATGACACAAAAAACATAGGTCTACGTTGTTTGTTTTTCGTGGTATAACTTCGTCCGATTTTGTTCAATCACGGTGATTTTGGTGTCATTCGACTCAGCTTTTCAAGCTCTTTCGAATGAGGTATAATTTGCATATTCGAATTTTTCACCTCAAAATCAGCTTGGTCCCCCCTATGGTTTTTCGATATTCGAGGACATATATTCGGGTTCGGGATTCGAATTTTCAAAATCTGAGTTCAGATTCGTAATCAGCATAATTTTTTACCCTAGAAAAATCCTTTTTCTTATTTTTAAGATTTTTTTCCGCAGGGACCACGATTCTCCGGGATTGCCATAATTGTATTTAAGGTCTGATTTTTTATATAGACATTTATTGTTTTTATAGCTGACGTAAATATTTTATTTTAATTTTGTTTATCTTTTAATTATTTTTCCATTGTTTTAAAACAATTGTTAACTTTTAAAAATTTTCCGTTCACATCTATTTATTTGTAACTACCACTGTTTTCATCGTTTTTTTGGGGCTGATCCATCAGCATGTTTTCAGTTTGGATTGTTGCGCTAGAAAACTGTGGCACACTCTCTTTGTCGCACTTAACTGACTTGAGCATTTCGCTCGCACTGAACTGACCTCAACTCTAACTGTTTAATGTCTCTTTATTTCCCGCACTCTTTTTACATTTATTGATTTTTTCAGCGGCCATTGTTTAGACATGCAAAGCATGTACTGGTTAGAGAAAAAGAATTAATACTTTCCACGGTTGAGTAGCGAAAATGCATTTCTCTGACCACTACATGTTTTTTGGGTGTTGTTACTTCATGTGTTCTCAATATCCAATTAAAAACTAGAAATCCACAAATCTGTTTTAAAACCGCTATATCTTTTTACCATCTAAGAATATTTGTTTAAGAATTCAAAAATCTGCGGTATTTGGCATAATGCAAAACATTAAGAGTAAATGACACTTCATCCCAAAAATCAATAATCAATTTTTGATGTTTCATTTGGAGTCCTCTATTGTCCATTTTTAGCAAAGATGTTCTTCAACAGAATGCGTGGCTTTTCATTTTTTGGGGATTAACCTTTTTAGGGGGGAGGGTAGAATTGAGTTGCGGACAAGACTTGCTTTTTTTTCAATTTTTGAAAAATGTATCCAATTTTTTCAGTCTTCAGCAGCAGCAACAACCACAAAAGCCCCATGGTTGCTTCGGCAATAGATGGGCAAAAGCCCCATGGTCGCTTCGGCGATAGATGGGCAAAAGCCCCATGGTCGCTCCGGCGATAGATGGGCAAAAGCCCCATGGTTGCTTCGGCAATAGATGGGCAAAAGCCCCATGGTCGCTCCGGCGATAGATGGGCAAAAGCCCCATGGTTGCTTCGGCAATAGATGGGCAAAAGCCCCATGGTCGCTCCGGCGATAGATGGGCAAAAGCCCCATGGTTGCTTCGGCAATAGATGGGCAAAAGCCCCATGGTCGCTTCGGCGATAGATGGGCAAAAGCCCCATGGTTGCTTCGGCAATAGATGGGCAAAAGCCCCATGGTCGCTCCGGCGATAGATGGGCAAAAGCCCCATGGTTGCTTCGGCAATAGATGGGCAAAAGCCCCATGGTCGCTTCGGCGATAGATGGGCAAAAGCCCCATGGTTGCTTCGGCAATAGATGGGCAAAAGCCCCATGGTCGCTTCGGCGATAGATGGGCAAAAGCCCCATGGTTGCTTCGGCAATAGATGGGCAAAAGCCCCATGGTCGCTCCGGCGATAGATGGGCAAAAGCCCCATGGTTGCTTCGGCAATAGATGGGCAAAAGCCCCATGGTCGCTTCGGCGATAGATGGGCAAAAGCCCCATGGTTGCTTCGGCAATAGATGGGCAAAAGCCCCATGGTCGCTTCGGCGATAGATGGGCAAAAGCCCCATGGTTGCTTCGGCAATAGATGGGCAAAAGCCCCATGGTCGCTCCGGCGATAGATGGGCAAAAGCCCCATGGTTGCTTCGGCAATAGATGGGCAAAAGCCCCATGGTCGCTTCGGCGATAGATGGGCAAAAGCCCCATGGTTGCTTCGGCAATAGATGGGCAAAAGCCCCATGGTCGCTCCGGCGATAGATGGGCAAAAGCCCCATGGTTGCTTCGGCAATAGATGGGCAAAAGCCCCATGGTCGCTTCGGCGATAGATGGGCAAAAGCCCCATGGTTGCTTCGGCAATAGATGGGCAAAAGCCCCATGGTCGCTCCGGCGATAGATGGGCAAAAGCCCCATGGTTGCTTCGGCAATAGATGGGCAAAAGCCCCATGGTCGCTTCGGCGATAGATGGGCAAAAGCCCCATGGTTGCTTCGGCAATAGATGGGCAAAAGCCCCATGGTCGCTCCGGCGATAGATGGGCAAAAGCCCCATGGTTGCTTCGGCAATAGATGGGCAAAAGCCCCATGGTCGCTTCGGCGATAGATGGGCAAAAGCCCCATGGTTGCTTCGGCAATAGATGGGCAAAAGCCCCATGGTCGCTCCGGCGATAGATGGGCAAAAGCCCCATGGTTGCTTCGGCAATAGATGGGCAAAAGCCCCATGGTCGCTTCGGCGATAGATGGGCAAAAGCCCCATGGTTGCTTCGGCAATAGATGGGCAAAAGCCCCATGGTCGCTTCGGCGATAGATGGGCAAAAGCCCCATGGTTGCTTCGGCAATAGATGGGCAAAAGCCCCATGGTCGCTCCGGCGATAGATGGGCAAAAGCCCCATGGTTGCTTCGGCAATAGATGGGCAAAAGCCCCATGGTCGCTTCGGCGATAGATGGGCAAAAGCCCCATGGTTGCTTCGGCAATAGATGGGCAAAAGCCCCATGGTCGCTTCGGCGATAGATGGGCAAAAGCCCCATGGTTGCTTCGGCAATAGATGGGCAAAAGCCCCATGGTCGCTCCGGCGATAGATGGGCAAAAGCCCCATGGTTGCTTCGGCAATAGATGGGCAAAAGCCCCATGGTCGCTCCGGCGATAGATGGGCAAAAGCCCCATGGTTGCTTCGGCAATAGATGGGCAAAAGCCCCATGGTCGCTTCGGCGATAGATGGGCATGACTTCACTTCATTAAACTCCAATGTTCTCGTCTACATGGTTAGCTTTTTTACTTTATTAAATTCGCAAGTTTTGTCCGCAAAGTTTCTCCCTTAAATAAGTTTATCCGTTCCCAATGTTAAAGCCAATTAAATGGTGGCCAAGTTCTTGTCAAACGAGAAGACGTACAGCAAATGTCCATTGGTTAGATGCATTGATTTGCTTGTTTTGAATGGTTGATCTTTTTATAGGTTGTTTTTATGTCTAAAGGATTTTTAATTACTTAATTTTCAGCTTTGACAAAGTATCCAGAAGCCTTAAAAATTTTTAAGAGGTTATTTTTAATTATTTACTATGGTCTTTTGAAAAAGATGAAAATGGAGGAGATTTGGCTTCAAATGAAACCTGGAAACTTCGAAATCAAATGAAGAGGAGAATAGGGGAAAAGAAGGTTTGTTTAAATTTAATTATTTTGATAGAAACTTATAGAAGTGTCATAGCCATTAATTTTGGGAAATAGATATGCTCTTGTGTGGTGTAGTTGGATAATTCTAATTTTCCCCTAGTGAGAGGTCATGGGTTCGAATCCTAAGACTTCAAAATTCTTTTTTTAATTCTTATAAATACGAGATTGAAGCAAAAAATGATTTTTCTGTTGTATCCTTCAAAAGAAAATTTTCATAATTTTATGGATATGAAATAAGTCTTTAATAGCTTAAAATTTATTTTTTAATTAATTTTTTAATTATTCTATTTTTAGTTTCTTCAAATACAAAGGATGATGATGAATGTCGTAGTTCAGAACAAGATCCGTCATTGATGCATAGAAGGGTTTCTTTTTTTATTTTTAAATTAATTTTAATTTTTCATTAGAATGATGAGCCTGTACTAATTCATTTAATTCCTGGTACAAAACTTGATCCAATTGATCGTTATTTTGTTAGATTGTCAGGTTTGATTTTATTTTTAAAATTTTGTTTTAAATTTTGGGATCTCTGGTTTGTTTTCCCCGTCTTCGGATTTTTTCGAACAAGATTCCAGCAAAGGACAGGAACCCGTACATGATTTTACGGGATCCTGTTCCGAAATTCTGGGGTTTTAAGCGACAAATGGGGTTAGTGTTATCCACGGGATTTTTTAAAGAGAGCTATTTTGTGATTTCCTGTGATTCTGGACTTCAAGAAGATTTTCGTGAATTTGTGGCTTCCATGGGATTTTAGAGGGGATTTATGTTGACATGTTCTAGTCACAAAGCTTCCCTTAAATTAATCTAATTTTTATTTTTTAAAGGCATTCATAAGAAAAACTCGGAGGAACAAACCTGAACCAGTTGTTTTAATGTATAAAGAACGACTTGATTTTTAATAAAAAGTTTTGTTTTTGTATAAAAATTTTTTTAAAAATGCTAGAATTGATGTTTTTTCTTATTGAGGCTAAAAAGCTTGTCAATTTTTTACTTTGTTTTTTCCAAAGGAAACGATTTCCTCCCTTCTCACCCTTCTACAAGTTATAACAAGACCGAATCTTTTGCATAAGCCAAGACTCAAACTTATGTTTTCAACATTACTAGGATTTCAAGTAAATGGGACGGTTGGGTTTAGAGAAATGTTAAAAAAGAAATAGTACATGCAGAGAAAAAAATTAGATTAATAAATGACATTTCACCCCTAAAGTTAGAGAAATATAAAAAGGAAATAGTGTAGGTAGAGAAATAAAATTACAAAAGAATTTTGGACGTTTCAGTGCTGGCTGTTGAGAGCGAACTGGTTACGGTAACTAATAAAAACAATTATCGACCAGTATTGATTTTATCGATTAGTATCGATTTTTGAAAATTCGTAATTTTACAAGTTTAGAAATATCGATTTTATCGATTGATATCGATTTATTGATTTTTTATCGATTTTTTGGAAAATACAAATAATACAAGTTTTGGAATTTTGCTTTCATCGATTTATTGATTTTTTTATCGATTTTTTGAAAATGGAAATTTTAAAATTTTGGAGTATCGATTTTATATATATCGATTGATATTGATTTTATCGATTAGTATTGATTTTTGCAGTAACAAATTTCACATATTTAAATAGATTATATTTCTACCGTAGCACCGATTCGACCAAATCAACATCCAGCACCGATTCGACCAAATAATTGTGGTAATTTATTTCTCTAACTACACTATTTCTCATTAAAATATTTCTCTAATCCTAATAGAGTCATTTACTTCAAATTATAGGGAACGGTTGAGTCAGAAATGTACGACATAACGTAACATAGGGAAAGCTCGACAAAATGGAACATAGGGAAAGCTCGACAAAATGGAACATACAAAGGAGAGCGGACAAAATGGAACATAGTCAATTGGTATAAATTATATTGCAAAAGTTTAAAAATTTTGTATTTTTATAAAATCAATATCAATCGATAAAATCAATATCAATCAATAAATATTGATATTTTAAAACCAAAGAAACTTTTTTCAAAAATCATACTAATCGATAAATTCAATATCAAATAATTATTTTTACAATGTACCGTAGCCAGTACGCTTTTAGCAAATAGCACCGAAGCGACCGGAACATTTGTTATTTTTTTTCTCTACCTACACTATTTTTTATAATTTCTCTGACTATGGGGATTAAATGTCATTTATTTGCAGTAATACACAAAAATTTTCATTTTATTCAAAATTTTAAGAAATTATGTAACACAAAGACCCGATTTATTGACTTTCAATCGTTCTCATTGTTCCGTAGCATGATGTCGGCTTCCTTGGCCTCCACTTACATTCATTGCTGATGTTGCAATCACGTAAAGAATTCCAACAAGTACAATCAGGATCATCAAGCTTAAAATCAGTCTAATTTTTGAAAATGTCTTGACACCACTCACTTGACTGTAAGAATGATCGTGTTTTTGTCGATGCCAGCAGCCTCCGCTCTTTCAACCATGGATTGTTTCCTTCCCGAATCTTTTCGACTTCCGACTGATAATTTATGACTTCCGGTAGAAAGCTTGTGGGGATTCAGTTCGGACATTTTTTCAGAAATTTTTAGGAGGAAATAATTTTAGAGCAAAATAAGTTAAAGTTTAAAGTAAATATTTTCGTTCGGTTAAGCGTTCATTTTTTTAAAACCAGCGAAATTGAACATTTGTTCAAGGAAAAATAAAGGTTCAATTATAAAAAAAAACAAAAAAAAGCATGTTATGTTCGCCCGCTTAACTAGTCCAAAATGATCAAAACTAAAAGGGCAAAAAATCAAGAGTTAATCCCTGGCCGTTAATCTTTTTGAGTGTCGATATTTTAGGGACCCATTAAGCTATTTATTAACAAAGAAGCTATGCTAAAAGTAAAGAGAATAAACAGCCTCTCTCCGATCTTTCTTACTTTCGATGAACGAAGAACGGATGACGTGAAGAAAGAATAAAAACTATTCAAAAATTGTAAATATTTACTCAAAAACAACTAGAGATCGGCCTGGATCTGGATCCAGAGAGCAACACAGAATAAACCTATTCTGCGTTATCAAAAGAAACTTATCCTAGCCCAAACCTAAATAAACTCACTTGCCTAAGCAATTTATTGAGCAAAAAAACAATAATAATAACAAAAAAATAAACCTAAAAATTATCCAACAGACATTTCAATATTTTCTTCTTCTTGTAATTCCTTTTTTCCTCTTCTCTTTCCCGAATATTTTTGTATAATTTCAGTAATTGCTCGTTTCTTAACATCTTCAGCCATTTTTAAATTAAGTACAATACAAAGACCAGGCAAACGTTCAATACTCCAAGACAATACTTTCAATTCTTGTTGAGCCAAACGATCAAAAAAGTTGGAATGAGAATGTAAACGAGCATATTCTCCTAGGTCAGCATCATTTAAACGTTCCACATCCTTTCGAGGTGCTTGTCTTACAAAGAGTGTGCCAAAAGTCTGTAAAAATTAAAAATACAATTTATTGGAGAAGTTCAACTGAGTTCCGACCCTATAACTCAAGAAGGGGTTGGTAATTAAATGGTACCAAGAAAATTAAGAGCTACCAATTCATTCATAAGTTATAAGGGCCGGGACTTCATTGAGGTATACCCATAATTTATAAAAAAAAATCTCAAAAAACATACACATAAAACAATGTCAATATCGTCTGAATAATCAAGCTTTGGCCAAATTTGTTTATCCAAAGATTCATTTAACCTCCATGGAACACTTTTATTAATCAATTTTGGAAGTTTTTGAAGTAATTCCCATTGCTGATTTGCTGCATCAGGGGCAAAAATCTTTAAAAAATTTGAAAAATAACATAAAAAATTTCTAAATTAACCTGTGCCATCACAACAATAGCAAACAAACATTTTTCCAATTCTGGACTAGTTTGGGCCAAATCAGGATTGGTAGAAAATTCTTTGTGAACAGCCTTTGTCATATCAATTAAACGGATTAAGGCAGTATTGTGATAACGTAGAACTTCCATATACATACCTATCTTTAAAATAAATAATTCTTTGTTTCCTAAATAATTTAAAAAAAATCTCTTACAGCTTTCACATGTTTATTATAAATATCTCGAAGGACAGTTTCCGTTTTATCAGAATCAATTGGTAGTGTTGTTCCATCATTATTATTTACATTTATTCTTTTATTAACATAACCATCAACAAATGTCTTAAATAATTCTAGCCATCTTTTTAAACTTTTAGCTTCTAAAAAATAAAAAAATCTGTTTAATAATTTAGAAAAACATACGAAAAGTTGGATAAGGATAAGGCCAATCAATTGGCATATTTGGCCGAGCTTCAAACAAGAGTTGTAAACGAGTAAGATCCTTTCCATATTTCTCAATTAATTCTAAAGGATCCTAAAAAATCGATTAAATCGAGCGAAAACCGATAAGGGGCTCAAAAACTAACCACTCCATTCAACTTCGATTTTGACATTTTTTCAAATCTAACGCGGGCCATCTCGCCAGTAGGTTTATGCATTAATAATTTGTCTGGAGAACCTATTAAAAACAAATTTTTATTAAAATTTATTTAAAGCAAACGTGGATCTCCTTCAACTTCATTAGCTGGTACATATTTTCCATTATTTACCAATTGAAATGAACGTGAACGAACAACTCCAAGTGGAATAAATCTAGCAAAAGGTTCTGCACAAGGAATAAGACCAATTCCATGTAAAAAATGAGAAATAAATCTTGCAAAAAATAAATGCATTAGTGCATGTTCAACACCTCCAACATAAACCGAAACTGGCTAAAATTTAAAGGAAATAAAGAAAAAATAATAAAAAAATAACCAGTTGACGATTAGCAATCCTTGGGTCAAAGGGCATCTTTTGATTATGTGGATCCAAAAATCGCAAAAAATACCAACTAGAATCAAAATACGTATCAAGCGTATCCTTCTCTATTTGGCCAAAACCGGAAGGAAGGCTGAAATGGAGATATTATTTTTATCTTCAAATTTTATATTTCAAACTTGTTAATTTCCATTTTTTGGCCTCTCTGCTCGCCAAGAATTGGTAAACAATCTTCAGGTACTGGTGCTACATCATTTCCATCAATAAGCATAGGAATAGGAGTTCCCCAATTTCGTTGACGTGAGACAACCCAATCGCGAAGTTTTCGACTAGTTTGATAGCCACCAAGTCCATGGGACTTAAATTTAGAGAGATAATTACAAAAAAAAAGAAAAAAACCTCTGCTAAATTCAAAATTTCTTGATCAGTCATTTCAGCATTTTTAGAGTTACCAATAGCTAATTCCTTAGATATTGAACGATCCAAAGTGGATTTAAACAAAGAACTTCCCAAACGACAATCCATATAGAAAGGAGGTTGGTCCTCATCCTTAATGGCAGATTCGTGAACAATTACTAAAGGCATCTGTTGATTTGTAACAAAATTGAACACAGTAAGGCCATCGATTGGTGCTAATATGTGAATATTATAAAGAGATATTAACAAATTTATAAAAAATTTTACCAAAAAGTTGAGAATCTTGCAATTTTTCACCATAATGTCTTGCTAAATAATGACTCTCTTTGAGAAGAATAAATTGGGCAGAACATAGTTGTGAGGGAGATTCTATCCGCAAATCTAATTGTTCATTTATTTGTTGAAACTAAAATATTTTTTAAAAATTTTGAAGAGTATCAACTTCCTTTAAAAACCTTAATTGGAAGTAAGAAACGATAGACATCACAAGTTCCAATCCAATCATTTTGAATAGCTGCTACACTTGACCATTCAAATTGTAAGTTGGGCAGACCATCAAGTAGACGCTAAATACTAACATAAAAATAAATTATTATAAAATTGATTTTTATTGGATACAAGAAAGGAAGAATTAGGTAATCTATTTTGGGGTGAAGAATTAAAAAAATACCTTAGCATATCTCGGTGTGTCCACGACCCATTGGTTCAACCTACGTTTTTCTACCAATGCGTTTGAACGCCATGAACGACCATGTGCGTCCACCTGGTTTTTACAAAAAATTACGATATAATTTATTCAAAAAATTACCTGTTCATCTGCTAGTACTGTCTTGTCAACAGGATCCCAATTAACGTCAGAAAATGCTCTTCTAACCAAACCGTGTTCATACAATTTTAGAAAAATCCACTGAGTCCAACGAAAGTAATCTGGCTGGCAGGTGTAAACTTCTCTATCCCAATCGAATTTAATACCAGTTTGGAGTAGTTGATTACGCATATCATCAATATTTCTTTAAAAAATAATTTACAAAATATTTGTCTAATAAAAACCTGAACGTCCAGTCTGCCGGGTCTATTCCCCTCTGAATAGCAGCATTTTCTGCAGGCAATCCAAAAGCATCCCATCCAATTGGGTGCAAAACTTTATAACCTTTTAGCGCATAATAACGACTTAGAGCATCAGAAAGTGTGTAAACTCTTAAATGTCCCATATGAAGACGACCAGAAGGATAAGGAAACATTGCTAAAATGTATTTGAATTCGTCTGATGATGTTGAAATTGATGAAATTTGCTGGAAAGAACATAATAGTCGTTGAATAGGTCGAGGTAATTGAAAATGTCTTGAATTAAAATATTGCCAGGTTGAGCATGTACAATTAATTGTTGTTCTTCGTATAAATAACATTTTGTGCCTAAAATTAAAAAAAATTGTTAAAAGAACCACAAAAATTAAAAAAATTTATAAAAAACCAAAAATAAATTGTACAAAGCGTCCGCTAACAAATCGAAATTTTACAATTTTCTTTTTGTCTCTCATTTTACATAATTTCGAAATGTAAAATTTTCATTAGACCAATACGATTTTATGACTAAGCAACTTCGTCATAAGACAAAACGTCACCTTTGCTCAAAATATACAAAATGCCACGAATTATAAATTTGTTCCAAGTTCTTTGAAGGAAAAATCAGCATAGCGCAAATCAATTTTGGCTAAATTAGCGTTCGGCGATGACGCAATCGATTGTTGTCTAACGCTGGAATGCTGAAATGATTTGTGGCTATTTAATTTATTTTACATGTTGTTACAGCTTTTTCTATTCTAAATTTTATTTTAATTATCTTCCTTAATTATCTAAAACATTAAATTCCCTTAATTAAATAGTATGTAGCTTGTAGATTGTATTTAATGCTTTAATATTTTTTGTTCCTTTTTTAAACCTTTTCCCATTTATTCTCTCAATTTTTTTGTTTGGTTTATTAAATTATTCAGAAAAAATTAGAAAAAAATCCCCCATATGGGAAAATTTTTTTATTAAATTATAAATTTATTTGTTTTAATTGTAAAAATTCTCTCAAGTTTTTTCTCTCTTTTTTAGATTTAATTCAATTTAATTTTTCAACTTTTCTGGTTGGCAGAATTTTTGGTTGACTTGGTAACGTTTTTTACTTTTTAATAAATTATTCTTTTAAAATTCATGTAAAATGTCAATTAGTCTTTTTTTTAATGATTTTGACGCAATCTTAACGAGCAAAAAAATAAAAAAAACATTTTCTTACTTTTAAATAATTTTTTTCAGATTTGTTTTTTAATGGAAAAGGGAGCTGTCGAATTTATTACAAATTCAACTTCAATTTTACAATTCTCAAACCGGGATGTTTTGGACAGAATTTTTGTTGTATGTTTGATAAGCTTAATTTCTGTTTGTAATGTGCTTATGGGATGTGAGGTTAATTTAAAAAAATTTTTAGAGTTTTTATTGGAAAATTACTCAAAATTTTTTAGTTGAATTTACATGTTGTTTTATCGACCATTAAAAGACCTGTGGCACCAGCAATTGGTTTCTTCACTCAATTTGCAATTATGCCTTTGGTTTAATTTTAAAATTAATTTTTAAAAATTTTTTATTTTTTAGTTGGCCTATTCAATTGCTATTTTTGTACTTTCTAGTAAAGGAATGCATTTGTTAGCTCTTGGATTATTTGTCACAGGATGTTCTCCTGGTGGTGGGGCCAGTAATTATTGGACAGTTTTACTTGGAGGGAATACAAATCTTTCGATAACGATGACTTTTTGTAGTACTATCGCTGCTTTAGGTTTTTATTTTTGAATTATCCAAACTCTTAATTTTTAATATTTTTAAAGTTATGATGCCGTTGTGGATAAAGTTGTTGGGTACAAGGCTAATTAAAGCTGTAGCTCCAACACTTACCATTCATATTCCGTATAGTAAAATTGTTGCTTCATTGTTCACTCTTATTGTTCCGGTTAGTATTTTTAAACTCCTCAGACTTCATAATTAGAATATCTTCTTTTCTAGCTCTTCATTGGATTAATTATTGCCAAGTACAAACCTCATTGGGCTATTAGAGCACGCAAAGTATTAATTTTTAAAAAATTAATTATGATTTATCTTAAGTTGTTACGACCTTTCATCATTTCTGTTCTGATAGTGCTCATCATTTTTGGTGTAGCAATCAATCTGTGGCTGTTTAAATTGATAACTTGGCCTATCCTCTTAGCGTTAGTTTATTTTAAATTTTCTAAAATAGAACAAAAAATTTCAAAATTTTTAGTGGACTTCTCCTTCCTTGGTGTGGATTCATGTTTGGATGTTTCACCTCAATTCTGTTAGCTCAAGATCCACCCGACGTCACTGCAATCGTTAGATTTTTCAAACTTTACACCCCTTTTTGATGTTTAAATTTCAGGCAATTGAGACAGGCGTTCAAAATACAGGGATTGCAATAATGCTGTTGAAGCTTACCTTTCCTGGAACGGATTCAGATATTGCTAGTCTTCTCCCCATTACAGTTGCTTGTTTTACTCCAGCTCCACTTTTATTTGGTTATGCCATTCATACATTGATTAAACGATTAAAAGAAAAAAGAGTAAAACCCGGACTTTGCCCAGCAGACAGTTCAAGATCCCCATTGGCAAAGAATGAAGAGGAGGAGGTGCAGCAGAATTCAAGTACAGGAAATTCTGATGATGATGAGAGTGATAGGATAGAAATTGTTTGTCCAACGACTGCTTTATGATTTATACAATCTCATCGTATAATTTTTAATTTTATAGGGTAAAAAAGTAGAGGTTTAATTCATAATAATTGTCCATTGTTTTTATAATTCGATCTCTACTAAAAGTGATTTAAATAAAGGCAAAGGAAGAATTAATTAGATTCCCCATACCTGAGGTTCAAAATCAGATTCGTTTTCGAAGGAATCGAAAGGGACATGTTCTGAATTTTTCGAAGGGATTTGTTTTTTGCCTTTATTTATTCAACTTATACCCAACACCATAGGAACTAAAAGTGTATGCCGGTAACCGACACAATATTATAGGACCTGAATATTTCTATTTATAAATAATATGGATAGTTTTAAAAAATATTTGTGCCTTTCTTTCAAAAAATAAAATTTTTTGAGAATATTTTTAAGAATTTAAAAAGAAAGGCAAAAATACATAATAAGGACTGCTATTATAAATATGTATTTTAAACGGATGTAAAATAATATTTTTGGTTTTTATTTTGAATTTAATTTTCTTGTAATTTTAATTTACTTTATTTTATATCCGAAAATCATTTCTGTGCATTTTATTTTGACATGAGTATTAAATATTCCGACGATTTTTATTAATAATTTTATATGAAAATTTAAATTAAAAATTTCTGACAAAAAGTAGTGAATAACTTCACGTCTATTATAAATTATTGAAAAATTATAAAAAAAAAGATCACCGCAATGAGATCGTGCACACGTCCACATAAAGTTTAACAAATTATGTCAAGTTTTATAAATTATTTTGCTGCGAGTTGATAGCTTTAACCATCGCCAATGGATAGAAAAATAGTCGAAACATTCTCATCTATATTTTTATAATTAATAAAATTAAAAGGCACGCGGACATATCGGTGACATATCGAGATATTTCAATGTACGAACAGTTATTCTATTGATTTCGGGACCTACGCCATTGTGTCTTATTGACGAAAAGTTTGTGTTTTAGAGTAATATTATAAATACCCAAGAGGTTCATTTTCTCACAGCAATCCCGATATGCCGTCGCTATAAAATATATTAAACCTTTAGAAGAGCATATTCAGGAGTTGCCCGGACTTTATCTTTAATATCGCTCCATCCATATGCTTTATCTAGATCAAAAACTCGTGGAGTTTGCGTCGATGTTCCAGGTGCGTCAGGCTCAAAATCACGATATGAGTTCAAATCTTTTTTTAATTGTTGTCGAATTGTTTTCTAATTTGGGGAATTAATTCATTAAAATTTTCAAAATTTACATTATAAAGGTCCATACAATTGACAGTTGCTACACATGGCGGTAACAGATTATTCAAATACATTTTCATCACTCTGTTTTGAATAGAAACAGTTGCTGCGTCTTTGGGTGTTAAATCTTTCTCTTTTCTAACAATAAAAAAATTAAATTTTTATAAAAATTAAGTTCATACTCGTGGACTGGTACAGAGATTTCCTGAGGTTGTTCTGATCGTGCAGCTTCAGCTAAACTATTCAGTAACTTCGGTGGTACTTTCATTTGTATCAACTCTTTCATTGTCAAATTGCGCCAATTTGATGGCAACACAAGTGGAGGTTGAGTTGGTGTAGGAGCAGGAAGCTTGATAGGCGGCGGTTCTTTTGGAGCAATAATGACTTGATTATGTACCTAAATTTGGATAGTTCATGCTGTGGAGATGCATATCCCTTTACGAGTTCAATAAAATCCATCGAAAATAAAACCTTGTTCACACGATCTCTCACATATTCAAGCATTTGTCGAAAAGCTTCGCCTATAAAATTTTCATCAGTTTTAAATTTTTTTATTGTAGAATGATGAATTCGATGACGAATAGCTCCACATAATTTAGCCATTAAATAATGTCTTCGTTCCTCCTAAATAGAAAAATTTAAAAAAAAATTAAATAAATTTGAAGAAACCTGTGGAAGTTTAACCATTTCTTTATTCAAATCAATTAATAATTTATCTGACCATCTAAGTCCAATAATTCGAGTATTATCCAATTTGTCTATATTTGCAACAATTTTTTCAATATCTAGTCTTTCTTTTTTTTTCTTTTTTGGATATTTTCGTTGCTTCAAAACACCAATTTTTCGTGGACGTCTTTGATGTTTGATATAATAAAGAATATCACTTAAATTTAAAAAAGTTAAAAAAAATTTTTTAAATCAACCATTCTCTTGGTGGTAACAATTCATTAATAGAAGAATAAAGTTGATCAACTCTTTCAGCTGTAAACATTTTATTATAAAAATCTACGCATTGTTTAGGATCTTCTGGTAATTCTTTTTCTTGTTCTAATTCAGCTTCAAATCTAACATCAGATTCTTTTAGCCATAATAGAGTCTTAAAATAAATGATAAGTTCTGACAAAATTGGGTACTCTTGTGATATATGCCCCCATTTTTATATCTCCATTTCCTATTTTAAAAATTGTAAAAACTTTTCCGGAATTTGATAAAATATTTTAAAAATTGTAAAAAGTTTTCCGGAATTTAATAAAATATTTTACAAATTGTAAAAACTTTTCCGAATTTAATAAAATATTTTAAAAATTGTCCCTTTATAACATCTTTTATTCAAACCTCTTCTCGCATTTTATCTGGAAATTGTTCTAATTCATGTAATAAATCATCATGGTCTTGTTCATTCGGATTTTTATATTGATGTTTCATCCATCTACCAGAATTCATAACACTCCAATCGTCAAATTCTTTAACACGCAATTTTGTTACATTTGCTATATAAGATAAATTTAAACAAAAATGTACTTTAATCTCTCACTATAATCCAAATGTACTCCTACATTAGACGTTGCAACAAAAGATCCAAATCCAAGTCTAGCGGCCATTGAAGCTTTTTTATCATTTTGTTTTGTTTCTAAATATTTGGAAAATTCATCCAAAATATTCTTTCGGCGAGTTTTAAAGAAAGAATAATTATTTGCAAAATGACGAAAAATAACTGGTTTCTGTTTCATTTTTGCCTTTAAAAATTTAAAAATATAATTTTTTTAAATAAACAAAAACCTCAATTTGTAATTTGACCAAAAATCTAGTACGCATTCGAACATCCATATTATTTCTTCCAGGTAATAATCTGGCAATCTTGGCACAATCATCTCGACCAAAAAGACGAACACCATAAAAAAGGCGCATGTGTTCTTCCCAAGTCCAAGGCCGATCACGCCGCTTATGATCGAGCACATGGATCCACCTATCCCTACATTGAAGAGCAGAACGTCCTCTAACATGATTAGAAATTTTAACCCAATTTCGTGGGCCATATTTATTGATTGCTTCTAAGAGAAGCTAAAATATAAAAAATAACTATAATATAAATTATCCAAAACTAACAATGTCTTCAGCCTCCGTCCAACGTCCATGACGTATTTTTTCCGAAAGAGAACGAGTATAACGATATTCACAATTTAATTTCGATCTTCCAGGCATATAAAGAGCGACGAAAATTTTAAAAATAAATAAAATTAGTGAAAATAAAAATGCAAACCAACTTCGTTGCCACGGGATTTCCTCTCCTACACGATGCATCAAAATCAATTTGCGCAATTTCTGATCTTCTACTGGGGTCCAAGGCCTAAAAAATCAAAAATATTGAAGATCGATTTATCCAAAAATAATTTACTTTGGTTCATGTTCATTCTGGCGTAAATAATTCAGACGTTGGAAGCATAAAAAAGGAGGTCGAGCAGAGTCAAGCATTTCCGAAATAACATCCCAATTTGAAAAATCTCTGCTTAAGTCAATCAACTTTTCATCTTCAGAAAGTGTCCAGGCTGACTTATTATACAATGGACACATCTCATTACACCATTTTTGACGAAGTTGTGAGATTGTCCGGACACCTTTGAACTAGAAAAAATTTAATTATTCATCAAATTCATCCAAATATTCACATCACGTGCAGAAAGTTTTGACCAATCAACACTATCATAGTTTGAATGTTCTTTGAGAAAATCATTCACAGAGCGAGAACTAAAATATAACGATTTATTACAATTTAGATAAATAAATTCAAACCGAATATAAGTTATACGTCTATTAATTCGTTCAACTTCATCAATCCAATTATGTCTCTGTTCGTTAGTTGTTTCCACACCAGCAGCTCGCAACTTTTTTTGAAAAATTTCTTTTCTGAATTAAACAGTAATTTTGAAAAAGATAAAGTAAAACCTGGAATCAAGTAATGAAATTTCGCCATCTTTCAGCGAAGAGCAGACGGAATCCCGTAGCAACTCAAGTTCATTTGGAACCCCTGAAATAAATTTTTTTAGAAAAACAGAAAAACTCAAATACATCGTTTTTCCTCCTCCACTAACGGGTCAGCTGAGCATATCCTCGAAATCTCTAACGCCTCACTGTTCATATTAGGAGCCTACAAGTAAAAAAATTTAAAAATATTTAAAAATTAAAAATAACCATTCCATCAGAATCTTTAAAGTATGGAGGCCAGCAAGGCACAGATATGTTGCTATATGCTCGAGAATGTGAAACATTTTCAAATGGGCGTGATAATTTCGCACGAATCTTGCCTTGCATTCTTCTGTTGGATTCAATTTCTTGGTCTACTTGAGAAATAAGTTGATCTAATAACTCCAAATAAGTATGATTGTTAGCCAATAATGAGGCGAATTGTGCCAAATCTGGATTTGCTTGAATAAATTGTTGAGCCATCTCAGAGTCCAAAGTGAAACGCTCGTCATCTTGTGAGTCAACATTTGAGACAGAAAAGCTTGGGAGAATATCGCTATAACTATCTGGACCCATCCAAAAAATATAAATTGCTAAAAAAAAGTTAGGTTATAACAAGTAACTAAAAAATATCAAATTAACAAAAATAAATACAAATCGAAATTAAAAGGGTTAAAAATATTTATGTTCTATAAGGTCGAATTTATATGTGAAAAAATTTTTCTACACAATGTGAAGACGTTAGTAAATAAAAAATAAAAATCACTAAAACATCCATCGATCCGATTAATTAGGAATGGACTGCGCTTCCCCATTTTTGCTGAATCCAAAATATCGTCTTTACTGGGAGCTGTGGGCCTATCAAAGGATTTAATTGATGAAGATAAACAATTAACCAAAACATATAGCAACAAACAGCAGTCAATACAATCATTGTTTGTATAATACCTGAGAAAAGAGATTGAGAAGATGGAAAAATTTTCAAATATGGATACAGAACGAGTCATTCGAAAGAGCTCAATAAGCCAAGTCGAATGACATCTATATTATTCCGTGGAGAGAAAAATGGCCCGAGATAAAGACCTACATCGTAGGGGGACCAAGTTGTTTTTGGGAAAATCCTCGTATCCCAGGTAATAAGAGGGGGGATCCTAGGTCATTTAAAACTTTAAATCCCAGAGAAATAATAATTTAAAAAAACCTCTATTAACACCACTAGGCACAAGAAAGGGCCCTCCTGCACCAAAAACTGCCCAAAATGCAGTTACAATAATAAAAGGAATCCAAGCTGACATTTTCGAATATTCTCTGAAAAATTAAAACATGAAAAAACTAAACAATAATTTAACAAAACATAAAGTAAAACAAGAACCATGTGAACACAATAAATTCTCTAACATTACACTAAATGTCTAGCGAAATTGTCTTATCTTAATCTCGCTCTCTAACTTGTGTAAGTGAAAGCTAAAATTAAAGACGAAAGGTCAAAAATGGAAAATGAGACAAAATGCCAATTTTAAATAAAGACTCAAAATCTTCACTTAGCTTTTACCCAAATTTACTCATAAAAATGTTTCTAATGTTCGACCTAATTATTGTTCATTTTGTTATTCACACTAAATTTTATTAAAATTCTTCTATTTTCAGGAATTAAATATATATTTTCTATTCATTCTCGCAAGATGAAACTTTGCCCAATATGTGGACCAAAACTTTCAGCATTTTGGTTGAATTTTTTAACGAATTTAATAAAAAATCAAAACTTTTTTAGTATGATCATGTCTGTATGGGGAGCCATTTTTCTTGGACTGCTTGGATTGTTCTTTTCATTACATGCTGTTACACTATTTCCTGATTTACATTTTGATAAAGAACAAGAATTAGCAATGTTTAACGAACCGTAAATTTTATTCACTTATAATTAATAATTTGGGTAGAAATTCAATTTCTTACCCCCCCCCCCTTTTTTTTCTTCTACAAAGTATTAATTTATTTTTAGGGATATTGTTAACGAAAAATATGATGAAAAAGCTAGACAATGTTGGGTGGCAGCTTGTATGTATGTCGTTACTCTTATTATTGTCTTCTGGCAAAATCGTTTCAATGATACGCAAATCTTTTGATATTTTAAAGTTTTTATATAAAATTCTTTAGTGTTTTTATTTTAACATTACCATTTCACGATTATATAAAATTAGACCGATATATTTCAGTTATATTGTCAAAAATAATTTAAAAATAACAAACATTTATAACCAATGTACTAAAGAGAACTTTCGTTTTCCCCAACAAATAAGAGAAAATTGGTTTTTTAACAAAAACTGTTCTACATCCAATTTCTGATCAGGGTCACTAATCCTTACACCATTTATCTTCAGTGCTCCCTTTGTCATCAGTTGTGCTCCACCTGGTTTTGTTATTTCTGCTACTTCAAGTGTTTTAACAGAATTCTTAGGGATACTGAACGTTGACGCTTCCCCAAATAAGCCTTTTACCGTCTCAGGTTCAAGCTTTTCGAGGTCGTCTAGTGATCCTAGAACAATTTTTGAAACAATTTCCCTATGTTAGAGATTTCAGATAAACTGAGGTTTAGGGCTCCCCTTTTTTTCTTCCCCAAGCTTTCACTCTATTACTCTCCCCTATGGTTTATCAATCGGGAACCCTGAACCTTGGTTTACCTTAGATTTCAAATATTACCATTAAAAAGTAATTGTGAACATCTCCTTGCTAATTCTAATCCTTCATGTCCATGTACCAAACTTGTCATTTCATCAGCCAGGTGTGTCTGGGCTATCCATTTCCCCAATTTATTGTTATGTTCTTCGATAATTTGCAAAATTTCTTCAACCTCTTTAAGAGAAAATTGTAAAAGAAGTTGTGCTGATATATCATCTAAAATGAGCAAAATGTGAAAAACTTTGGATTCAAAACAATACCATGAAGTTGTCTAAAATATTGATAGAAAGCAAAGGGAGAAGATCTTTCAGCACTTAACCAAAAACCTGATCCAGCAATTCCTTTAGCTGATTTTCCTAATTTGTTGCCATTTCCATCAGTTAAAAGAGGAACACAAATTCCCAAAGATTGTTTTCCTGTTTCTGCTCGAACATTTTCAAAACCAGTTTTAAAGTTGCCTAATTGATCAGAACCTCCCAACTTAAAATAACAAAAAATTTTTATTCAAAGAAATAGGGCCAACCCTGAAGACCTATTGACTCAGAAGCCCTGCATTGTAGTTATTCATGGTCAATAGGTCTTCAGGGTTGGACTTAAAGAAATTAACCTGAAAAAGACAATCATACTTTTGTGACAAAAATAACCAATCATTTGCTTGAAGTATTTGATAAGTAAATTCTGAAAATGATAGCGTTTGATCATTGTCCATTCGATTTTTGACTGGTCCAATTCTGAGCATATCACCAACTCTAAACCTACGGCTAGACATAAGAAAATCGAGCATTGTAGTCTGAAGACGTTACACTTCAATATAAAATTTAACGAAATTTTAAAAACCTCTTTATACCAGTTGATATTATTTAAAATTTTGAAGGGAAGAGGTTTTGATTCAGACAATGTATTGGCATTTTCCATTATTTTATGCAGTTGTGCAGTCAAAAATCTAGCATTTTCGTTTAATTCATCTCTTGATATTTGTTGCCTATCTGAAAACAGACGTTTTCTCAACTCTAATAATTTAATTTTTAACCTCCAGTTTGCCCGCTCGGGTCACCTACAGCAGCCGTTCCTTCTCCAATCAATAATAAAGGAGTGCATCCAAATTGAGATGATCTAATCAATGATGTCAATATAAGCAAATTTCCAATATGTAAACTGTTAGCAGTTGCATCAAAACCAGCATAAAGGACATTGGGCAAAGATGAAGCATAGGATAGTATATCTGAATGTTAAATTTATGAACGAATGTGAGGAATTTTTAACTTAAATAATGACTCCCAAATATTTAAAAAAATAAACCTTGCTCTTTGAAAGGAAACGTAGGATGTGTCAGGACAATAAGATCTCTTTTTTGAAGATCATCAATGAAGCGTACAAGTGGTGTTGAAAAATATTTTGATGAAAAATATCGCCTAGTTAGCATCAACATAATATTTTGAAATAACTGATCTTTAAAGCTGAAAATTAAAAAAAAGATTAAGAAACACAAAATAAATAAATGTCATTTTTAATTTTTAACATTCTGTCGGCGACCATTTTTGCACTTATGACATTTTGTCGATGAACATTTTGTATTTGGACATTTTGTAATTAATACATTTTGTAATTAATACATTTTTATCCTTTGGTCGTTTGAGTACCGACCGCTGAGTCCCGCTGAGTCCCGTATTTGAGCCCTTTCTAAATCTCACTTTAATCTTCTAAATCTTATTTTTATAGTTTTAATGGATATCTCGGATACATCAGAGGAAGAATTAAGTTTTGATGTTGTTGAAGATATCATTGATGAGTTGGTCGACAAAATTTGTTTGGAGGAACGAAGACAGAAGCAACAAACAAAGAGTAAAGATTCAGGTTGTTTTTCAAAAAAATTTTTAAAAAATTTTAAAGGTTCAAAAAAGAAGAAAGCTAACCAAGATAAATTGTTTGATCCTGAATATTATTCACTTCCACCAATTGAGAATCTTTGTATAAGTGTTAAAGAAGATGCAAAAATGGAAAGATTTGGTGTTGTTGAAACACAAATAGATTTTATAGGTTTATTTTTTCTGTTAAAATTCTATTTAAGTTTCTCTTTAAGTAAAAATCAGACCGTTTGATGGAGCTCCACATCTTGGATATGATACAGTTTTATTTGACTCTGAACGACATCCATTGGGCGAAATTTTTGAAGTTTTCGGGACAGTAACAAATACAATGTATGCTGTTCGATTTAATAGTCCAGAAGAAGCTAAAGAAAAAATGCCTGTTGGAAAAGAATTATTTTATGCTTCTTTTGATGAAAATATTACAAAAACTGTTTTTCCAAATGAATTAGCAAAGTTTGAATTTTGAAATTACAGAGTTAAATTTATTTTTAGGCTTAAAAATTGGGAACGTATTAGAAGACAGGATGAATCTGACTCTGATGAAGTTTTTAGCGATGACGAAGCAGAAAAAGAATATTTAGCTAAAAAACGTCAAAAAAATCGTGAACGAACAGTTTCACAAAATACAGTTAATGGATGTTCTGGTAATTTAATTAAAAATATTTTTCTATATCATCTTCCCCTACATATTACAGCAAAAAAGAAAACTCGCAATGACATTAGAGGACCAACCAACCCCTTCAGCCTGCATCATAGACAATGGGGACAAAACCGGAATAATTACCCTACAAATCAATACATGCCTTATCAACAATCTACTTCATTTTATGGACAACAACAGCCACAGTACCAACAACAACGACCTTCATATCCTAATTATATGTCACACTATAATCCACAACAATATTTTGGACAGCCCTCATACCCTCAATATTCAATGCATCCATCACATTATAATTCATATAATCAACCTCCTCAACCAACCCCCCTATTTCCTGTGCCATTTTATGCGTTACCAAATTATCTCAATGGTCCACAAATGCCTCAATCTATACCTTACCAGTTCCAACCTCCGCCGCCACCTCCACCTTCTAATGCACCTTTATCTCAAGATGTTATATTGTTAGAAAATTCCAACAATCCATAAATTTTACATAAATTGTTTTAAATTTTTTGTTAAATAAAAATAAACCTGTTTTGATCTTTTGTTTTAAATAATTTATGCTTTTTATTGAAAAATGTTAAGCAAATAATGGCACACGTATTTTATAATTCCCAAAATAGGCAGTTAATATCACTCACAATCGTTAATATACACTAGATTCCAAACAAAGTTTTCTTAGTGCTTCTGTGAAACTGAATGGAGCAAATTCCTTTCCAGCACCTTCGTAGAATTTGCTTTGGAATTCAACCCTAAAAATGGGGGATTGGTTGAAGTTTAAAAATTCCGATCCTTAGAATGAAGCTAAAAATTAAAGATCCTCACCAATGTAACCGAAGTACATGTAGAAAAGCACTTAATCCTTCCATAATAACAAGTATAACAACAGTAAGAATGAAGAAACAAAAGAATGATATAAAAATATGGAGAGGTGCCAGCGTACCTGAGGTATGGAAAGAGGGCATGAGAACCATATGCCAGAGTACTTCTGACAATTCTAAAAAAATAAATTTAAAAAAAATTAAAAATTGTAATCTAACGTGCATGTGCCAATGACAAAGCCCACAAACGAAGATATGAAGATGTGTGTGAAATACAACCCAAACAAAATTCTATTGTGTGAATTGCTTGATGAACTGATAAATCAGTTAATGACTAAAAATTTAATAAATAAAATATTTAAAAATTAAAAATAACCATGTGATCTTCTGCATTATAAGCAATGATATCCTCTTTAATTGGATTCTTTTCAGAATCAACTTCCTTCAAGTTTGTAATACTTTGAGTGTTTGTTATTAATTCTGCTACTTCTGAATCCATCTTTATTCTGACTGACTAAAAAAAAGTAAAATTTAGCGATACTTTATGGATACCCCCACTAGTTTGGTAGATGGATAAACTTCCTGTTTCCATCTGCTTTATTAATGTTCTGATTTGAATATGTCACAAGGAAAGAGTGCAACTAGGAAGGTCGAACAAAAGAAACAACATTAACCTGACTTAATCTGATACTCAAGCTAGAGGGAGGGGGCTGGATATCCATAAAGTACCAATTTAATTAAAAAGAAAAATATTTACAATATTTTTAGATCTATTTTTTCGAGTTTCCTTTCTTCCTTTATTGCCAGCAGGTTGTGTTTTTTCACGAATAACTCGAGCAATCGGCTTCGAAAACAGCATTATAGGCATACAAAGAATTGCAATACCAACTAAAAGAGCTTCTATTGTTGCCTAATTTAAAAAACCAAATTTTTGTTTAACTCCTTATTCAACCTGTTCAGGATACCAAGTAGAAAGATGACAGTTTGGATATTCTTCTGTACTATTTGGTTTAAGAAAACCTTCGGGCCTTGATTTGTACATAAACATATTAATAAGACCAATTAGAAGTGAAGGTGCACAATGACTACCTTTAAACAAAAAAAATTTAAAAAAATTTCCAAAGCAACCTGGATACAAAACCCCAAAAACAATTGATGGTTTTGTTGAGAAAAACACCCATTTTAGAATAATTAATACACAGAGGTAAACAAAAATAGATGACAAAAATATTAGTGAAGGTACTGCTATTGTCCACAAGTTTATGGCAGAGCGAAAGAAACTGAAAAATTTTTTTTTAATTTTAGGAACACTTTTAAAGGAAACCTTGCATTTAATAATGAAAGAATTAAACCAAAAGCCATTTGAGAAATTCCAAAAATTACAGACATTTTCATCTTAATTAAAAATAAAAAAGAAAATTTAAAATTAACTAAACCTTCATTGAATTAATAAAATTTAATCTATTATCTGCCAAATTCCAAATTGGATCCATTCCAAGCAAATAAGGACCCTCCTATAAAAACAAAAAAATATTTAAAAATTAAAAAAAATTTTCACCTCTCCCAAAAAAGCATCATTTGGATCAAATATTAGGGAAGCTTTTTTTCTAATTGATAATGCCATTTTTTGTAAGCCAATTAAATCTGTATGACTTAAAAAATTAAAAAGATAATTTTAAAAGATAATTAAAAAAATTTTTACTTGAACGGATTTCGCCATTTTGATCCAAAAATGTTAAATGATTTGGAGAATGTATCGTTGTATATTAAACCTGTATACATTGAAAAAACACCCATCATCATAATTATAAAACGGCCAGCAAAGAAAGTGTTAAATATCTTTTGAAGAAAGAAAAATTGTTAATGGAAATTTAAAATTAAAAAAACCTCTTCTTTAATTCTCATTCCTATTATTCTTTTTTCAGAAAGTATAAGAGTTATTCCTGCAAGAAACAACAATAGCCCATGTCCAAAATCTCCAAACATTATGCCGAAGAAGAAAGGGAATGTAATGATTGAGAAGGGTGCTAGTAATAAAATTTTTTCGAAAGAAAAAATTAATTTGAATTACCTGGATTTATTTCTCTATAAGAAGCAATTCCATAAGAATCTACAATATTTTGAAAAATTTGAGTAAATTTGTTAGTTTTGTTATAAGTTGGATGCATTTCACTTGTTTCTAGTACATTAATTATTGGACGAATTGTATAGCCTGCTCTATCCTTTAAAATTAAAAAAATTAAAACCTCACTACAGACATCTAAATTTTTAAAATTTGATCTCTAAACTGATTTTCAAAAATAAAAAATAATTTAAACAACCACAGCACGATGCAAAATTTGTAAAACTGTATCCATTTCCCTTTCAAGAATCTTCAAAAAGTGTTCGAAAATTTTAAATAAAAAATTGAAACAAACCCAACATTCAGCCACAAAAAAATTTCCGCTTGTATCAAAAGTAAAACAATTGAGTGTATGAAAAATATATTTTTGTAAATGGATCTGACGAGTCCATTCTGGTAATTCAAAAGCAACACTTCTCAATAACTTGAAATTTTTTTAAAGAAAACAAAATTAAGAAAAACCTCCATTTTATGTTTATTTGTTGTTTGTATTACTAAATCGAGATCATGAAGTCGAATAAGAATTTCAGCAAGTGCTAATTGTCTTTCTTTTGAAGTTCTAGGACAAGGAACTTGTTTGGCATTGAAACTAGAAAAAACAGAAAAATTTTTCTGATTTTAAAAATTTAAAAACCCTACCCATCACAAACTCTGTTAATTATATCCTGTAATTTGCTTCCATTGAAAAATATTATAAAAACAGATTTGCGTGTAAATTTGCCCTAAATAAAATTATAATTTTTCTTAATTTATTAAAATTCAAACAGTATCAGGATCTTGAAAATCAGCATCAATTTCAGCAGTTCTCACAAAAGCTGTACGTCGACACGCTCGCCAGAGGACACGTTCAAAAGAATGCCTTTTTTGAGTTTCTACTGTACCAGCAACAAACCATGGAGTTTCTGGATGTCCATGTTCTAATAACGGTTTTAAAGGCATTCCCTGTATGTACAAAATTATTCAGATAGGTTAGAGATTTTTGAAAAAAATAAATTTACTTACCAAATCATTTTTCTCTTCCTGTTCACTTTCCAATTCCGTTTTTGCTGTATTTTCAATATGCTGAAAATTTTAAATTGAAAATTTTTAATACACTGAATTATTCATAAAAATAAAATACCGAAAATGTTCTAAATAAAATCCCTGGGCGTTTATTTTTCAAAGGGTCTCACTGTGGGCAGGCCTCTATTGGAACATTTAATGTATTATACTTACCACTTTAAAGAATGCTTCAACCTTTTCATAGACACATTTGCATTGTTTTAAATCATTGTAATTTCTTTTAAGTTGTGCCTCATTTGCAAGAAATTGACGAAAGTCTCGTTCAAATTCAAAAAGTTTAGCCTTTAAAATATTTTTTATAAGAAAATATAACAAGAAATAAACCTCCAAAACATAGATATCACGCATTGGTGTCACATCTGCATTTGAAATGTCAAGGTTGGGAATATGATCAGTTGCACCGCCTTCCAAAACTTCATTTTCTAGATAACGAAGAGAACGTTCAATTTCAGCACAACGTCTAACCTCGCGGACATAGGTTCGTTGGAAAGTTGTGAGTTGATGATTAAGCTTAAAAATAATTTTTTAAATTATAACCTTCAAAGTTTATGATATATTTACATCTTTAAATTGAACAAGAGAATATTTTCCAAGTTCCACAACACAGGCATAAGCAGCATCTCTAAAAAGAAAAAATGGATACACACCCAAAGCCGCCTAGATCCATCGATATCCCCCTTAATATTTAAAATCCGTCCTAATTGCACGAATCCATCGACATCCCTCGAATACTTGGATTTGACCTTCTGGGTTGATCCCAGATAAAATAATAACATTTTATTCAAAATTTAAACTAACCTCTGTACAATTAATTGACATAACTTTAATGGCTCGCTTCGAAAATTCATGAAAATAATTAAATTAGTAGTTAATTGTTTGTTTAGTTAATTGGTCAATAATAGTTCACTAATAATTAGAAAATATAATCGATTTAATTAGCACAAAATAATTTTGAGTAAAAATAAAATATACAAAAGTGACCTTTTCTTCTTCTTTTCTTGACTCTGAAAAAAGAAATGATAAATTAATATAGACAGTAAAGTAATATTTTACCTGTGCATTCCATTAGATAATAAAGAGGTTGAAATGATCAACATTATTGAAATGTACTGCATGTTCAATCAATTAAATAATAATTCTTTTTAAAATATTTTTAAGTGCGTGAAATTTTTGGACAAAAATGGCTGCACCTTAATTCGTCACACCTAGGATTCGTCCCATTGAACAAAAATCCCAATTCGTCCCATTGAACAAAAATCCCAATTTGTCCCAAAAATGTCCAACAGAGTAAAAATATACTATATTTAAAATGGGGGTTATCAATCTTAACATTAATTTCTTTGATCTTGGAAGTAATAAAAATATTTTTATAAAGTCCTAAAACAATTTTTTAGATTTTAAAGCCTAAGTTAAGAGCAAGTGTTACGGTTAATTTTACACTTGACAGGTTGCGATGTTCAACTACCGGCTGAAAATACATAAAAGCAGGTCTTTTAAAATACTGTTTTAATATTTTACTAAAATTAAAAACTATTTTTGCCTACTTTTCTCTCAAAAAAGAAGACGAATCCTTTAGCCATACTTATTTTATCATCAATCATCTACCACCTTTTTACATTTATATTTATTTTCTTTCAATATATTTTTTTTGTTTTGGCTACCTCACTTCTTCCTTTTATCCTTTTCCACCAGCCTCTCCAGACTTGGATTCCAAATATGGGCTTGTTTTTTAGCTTTTTCCTTTTTACTTATTATTTTGATGCAAAATTTCTAATGCAAATATTTCAGGCTTTTAAAAAACAACAAACTCATCTAGTTTTTCTTTCTACGCCAAAAAGTAGCTTTTTTTAATCGCCTTTTTAATTTTTTTTTCATTCCAAAATTTATATATTCCTCATATACGTAAAAAGTATAAAAAAGCAAAAAGTAGAGTGGGTTATTTGAGGTAGCCATCTCATTTTACGTAAATATTCCCACAAATTTTTACCACTTGGGCCGGATATGCTTTCCTGTAAAATTTTACTTACAAAATTTTTACTTCTTTATATTTTAAAAATAACGGAAAATTGAATTTTAGCAGTGAAAAATTCGTTGTTCCTTTATTTCTTGTTTTTATGTAGGGTTCCAATTTTCATTTACACCTAACATAAACATCATTATTTTCTTTGAAGTTTCCGCTCATTGTCCACAAAATAATGGGTATATATAGACAATGTGACAGTCATTAATCCTTTCATGTGACTGAAAAAAAATTAAAAAGGTATAACTGCGCATCTTAGAATTTTATAAATTTAAAATACCTTCAAAAAAGCAATTTTAGCTATTATAAATTTTATAAAAATCCCAAAATTACATTTCTTTTACAATATTTTCTTCTCCTTTTAGTTAAAACACACCAATCTCTCCCTTTAAATCGACCGACTAATTGACAGCCGATCTGGCAGTTATGGACAAAATGATTTTTTATTATATATTTTTTCCTCATCTATATAATAAAACATCCTTTTTTTCTCATTTTATAACTTTTAATCCAACAAATCTTTTTTGCTGCGGCTTTTTTATTTCGGCATTTTTATATTATTTAGTCATTTGTGGATGAAAAAATAATGAAAATAATAAAAAAAGATCTAAGAATGAATTACTCCCCAAAGCTGTTGGTTCTGGCAGCTGTCATTAAATAGCACTATTTCAATTTTTATTCTCATGGAAAGCTTAAAATCCTTGCAAAAATTAGGGATGAGTCTTTTCTGGTGTAGTTGGTAATGTGTTAGATTTATTGCTTTTATCATACAGGTTCGATTCCTTTTGGTGGTCTAATATTAGTTTTTTTCCATTTTTAAAGGTTTTTTAAAATTTATTTTCTCTAAAGATTATTTTCATTGTTATTAGCAAAAATATTTTTAAAAGACTTTATACTTTTTGAGATATTCATTGCCGATTATTAACATTTTTCCCACAGAGGTATAGAGGGGAAATAAAAGAATTAGCAGTCTCCGCGCAGTCAATTAAACAGATTAAAGAGTGAATTGCTTTGTTAAATTTATCCTACCACCACCTTCCAAGATTTTCTGGGAAAGTGGATAAATTCATCCTTTTTTTAAAATAGTCAAAATTAAAAAAAATTTTTTGACATGTTTTTAATGTTCTCTCAATATTTTTTGTTCGTTCAAAACACAAATGTTTGTTTTATAAAATCAAAGGTCATATTAAAAATACTTTTTCCTCATTTTATTGCTTACCTCAATGGATGGATCAGAGTTCCATAAAAAGTTCCCCCATCTTTCATAGGGTATTCGCCCCGTTGATTGATCTGTATTTATAGCTTTTCCGTTTTTGCTTTTCCTTCTTCAATTTATATATTCCTTAGAAAAACATTTTGTTTTCTCTTTTTTAAACGGGATATATAAATATATACTTTCCCAACCCCTTTTACCCTCCAAAAGATTTTCTACTTGTTCTTTTGCAAATTTTTGGATCCCCGTGGGCAGAATGATTTATTTCTTTTGGTGGACCAATTTTTAGAAAATAGTAGTCAATTGGCAATTGTCCGCCCATTTTTTAACTTAGAAAATGGAGCGGTAGTTTAAAATAAGGACTAAAACAACAAACATTTTTTTCCAGGAAGGGTGACAATGAATAAATGCTTCTACATAATCCTCCTCTATTACTTTTTAAATTCTTTGACAACATTTTAGGATTGGGGATTTATTCTTATTGCTTAAATAAAGTCATAAATATTATTTTAATAGTATTAGATGGCTAGTACTACAAAAAATTATTAGAAAAAAATAATCTCGATTTAAAACCTGCCAGTCTTTGACAAAAAATAAACAATAAATTTATATTTACTGCCACCCAATAAATTCAAGAAAATTTTATTTTTACTTTGCGTTATTTTTTTTTCTTATTTCGAGGAAATTTCCTTTCTCGTATACATATTATAAACTATAAATTGTTTGGAAGATTAGCAACTAAAAAATTTTTTTCAAAAAAATTATTCTGCTTCATTGTTTTTATTTATCGCTCAATTTCCTTTAAACTCCTCCCTCTCTAGCTTATAGAAAAAGGGCTTTGTCGGGGGAGTGGAGAAGAAACAGTCGGGCGAGTCGAGAATAACTGACCAAGTGACCACTGCCCACAACCAGCCCTCACTCATTTTCTCCTTTTCCTCTATCTCAAGACAGTCATATAAATATATATTTAGTCCTTTGTCTCCAGCCTTTAGCTTTTACTGCTTCAACAAACTAAGGTCTTATTCTCGCGCAGTCTTTTCTCTCCTTCCCCTTCACAGTTTTAAATAATAAGCCCCCTCGTTTTTATGTCCATTTTATTTTTTTCTTGTTAAAAAAACTAAATTTTTAAATGTTTCTTTTTATTAATTTATAGCTGACGTATGGCCCAATGTCCGAAATTTTTTCTTTTCACTTTTCTTTAATTTAATTCTTATCAGAAGCGACGATTAATGAATAATTAATCTTCTTTATTAACCAAGTAAAGTAATCGCAAATAATGTAAATATAAATTAGAAATTGTTTACTTTAAAGTTCCGTTCATTTTGAATTATTTAAAAATTCCTTCCCTTTTCCCGATTATTTACAAGATTATCATCTTTTTATTTGTTTCAGAAATGACAACAAATTCCCCTCCTTCCTCTATTGCTTCCAGTAGTCATCTTATGCGTTTTGTAGAACAACCCCAGTCAGAATGGATTGTTAGATCTAGACCAGCACATTTAAGATGTATTGCAATTAATGCTCAAAGAATTAGAGTTAAATGCAATTCAAATTGGGTAAATTAAAAATTTAATATTTAACTATTTTGCTGTTATTAGCAACTGCGCAAGGTCAAAGACTGTTATTGACAGCCGTCTTTATTAAATGAAAATAAGCATAACTAATTTAAGATTAAAGACAAAGACAGATAGTAGTTAATAGTAGGGTGATGTCGTGGCCGACTTTTTGACTTTTAAGTCAAATCCTTTTGATTAGTTTTGACTTAAGGTCAAATCCTTTTGAGCGGCTGGTCAAAGCTCAAACCTTTAGCGCGAGTTAGTGCGGTAAAAGCTGACCAACCTGTACCTGTAGGAGAAGAGGGAAAACATTGATGTCGCGGGCGTCCCACTCCTTCTCCCTCTCCTTCCCCCACCTCATCTCTCTCCCTCTGCTTCTCAGGAAAATTGTCGTGGGGTGGCGTGGGTCTGGCAAAACCAAAAGGAAGAGGGCATATCAGGGATCGCGCGGCAAAACCTAAAGGGAGTGGACAACTTAGCAGAGTCTTGGGGTGGAGTAAAAAGAAGAGAAGACAAGAATTGTGTTGGAAGGGTCAGACAAAACGATAGAGTATGTGCATTTATTTGTGAGGAAAATCAAAATGGAGAGGAGAATTTTTGTGGAGAGGTACGATAAAAGAAATTTGGGGAGGATGTGTCAGACAATAGGAAATATTTAATTATGAGGAGTGAGGGAAAAAGAACCCATTTTGAATGTGGACATCATCGTCGCGGGTGGCAATAACTTAAATGGATAAAATAACCTTGTAATCAAATAGTGATGAGAGGGTAGAGAAAGTGGTTTAAGAGGTAATTTGTGAAACATCGTCGTCGTGGCCGACTTTTTGACTTTTAAGTAATCCGTTTGATTGATTAGATGATCAAATTCCAAACCTTGGGTAGTGCGGTAAATGTTGTTAAACTGACCCTTCTCTTATCAAGTCTCAATTTATAAGAGTTAGAGGAATCGGTATCGTTTTCGTTCTTTCTCCTTTGCTCCTTTTCCTTCTCTTCTCCTCCTCTCTCCTCATCCTCACCTTTCATTTTACCTAACTTTTTTCTGCTACTCCTCCTCCTTTCATCTTTTCCTCTCTTCCTTCTCTTCTATCCTACTCCTCCCATCTTCTCCTCTACTTTCCTCCTCACTGAAACCACATCTCCTCTCTTCATCCTACTCCTTATTTTATCTTCTCTTTCTTTCTCCTCCTCCTCACATTTTTTCCTCTATTTCTTCCTCCTGCTCCCTTCTACTCATCTTCTCCTCTCTGTTGCTACTTCGCCCTCATCTTCTCTCCTTCCATCCTCCTCCTCTCTCCTTTTCCATTTATTACTATAACATCCTATTTTTAGTATGAGAGGATGAAGGTGGCGGAGGTAAAGTCTAAAATGAGAGGACATAGGTAAAATTGTGGGAAGCTAATATTGAGGAAAAGACAATACCAAAGGAGGGAAAGAATGCTATGTAAACACATAATTAAGTTAAACAAACCCCTTTGATGTGTCTGACAATCAACATCGCCGAGTGATGGGTTCCAAAAATTAAAAAGATGAATAAGGGCATATCGGCAGCGTGTGGTGGTTGAGGGAAAAAAGTGAGGATGCTATGATTTGTGGAGATCGGTGAATTTTTTGTGTGTGATTGAAGGGTAATTTGTACTCAGTGGAGAAAAAGTATTTTCTAAATTTGAAGTGTCATTTATCTGTTAATTACTTTATTACAATCTTATACCCACCAATAATTGTTCTGGTATTCATCAAGTGATTACGTGGGTTGTTACTGAAAGTAATCTATTACATCACCGAATCATCAAATTGTTTTTTTGTAGTTAACACATTGCTATTACATTTTTGTAAATTATTGTTGTTTTTTTTATAAAAACATGTGCAACTTTAATGTTTAAAAGTAGTAGATTTAAGGGAGAAAAGTGCATATTTAAGTGTTAGAAGATACAATAAGCATAATTAACGTTTAGAAGTTGTTGATTTTAGGGAGAAAAGTGTATATTTAAGCATTACAAGTTGTAAAAAGCATAGTTTGGGGTGGTGGCACGACAATTGTCCCACTGTACAATTGTCATGGAGCCGTTTGGGGTTTGACGTACTTAATTTTAGGGGAAAAAGTGCATATTTGGACAAAATAAAATGCATTTTTTAAATTTTATTTAAATCATATATTCTAGGTATGTGCGCGTGTTTTGAGGGGTGTGTGCATGTGTTTTAAGGTGATTAAAGTTGTAATCACCTGAAAACTGAGGTATAAAAAGTTGGAGATTCTTTCTAACATATTTAGTTACTCTTAAATTTTTATTGATTTTTTGCTTTATTGAATAATGGATAATCTTCCTACTAGAGGCGTACGATCGTTTTCTATTGATAATCTCCTTTCTAGAGATCAAACAGGAGAAGGAGCTTTAAAAGAATATGTTGAAAAACTTGAGGATAATATTCAATACATTGAAAAATTTAAGATTGTCAAAAGCTATTCAAAATATTTGATAAAGAATATTCCAGATGATCCGGAAACTCTTCTTGGTGGTATTTTTCAATATTGTTTCGATGAGGCCGTATCAAATGCGCAGGCTAAAGGAGTCAAACCAGAAATGCTGGGATGTACTCTAACTAGCGAGTTGCTCCATACGGATATCTGGATACCCCTTCGACCTATAACTGAAAACACATTTAATACTATGTTAAACCAGTTCTATAAAGTATCACAAAGTAAAAAAAGTTCAGGAGTAACACTTTGGGGGAAACCGTTTTCAGTTAATGTTATGATTGTAGATAAGAAAATTTGATCAAGGAAAACAATTTTGAAAAACTCTGCAAAAAGTTTCTTGTTTACAATCGGATTAATGAGCATAAATCAACAACATGCTTTATAATTCTAACATCCCTGGTTGAGTTAGATGAAAAAGTCGAATGCGAAGCTTCGAATGTGAAGCTTTGAACAAATAAAATGTAATTTTTATATTTTATTAAAATTTATGAATTTTAGGTATGCGTGAGTGTTTTTGGCATGCGCGTGTATTTTTAAGCCCTATGTGTTTTTGAACAAATTTTAAAAATTTTTTTAAAAAAGTTTTATTCAAAAAATAAATTGATACAAGTAATTAATTACCAAAGTTCAAAATTAGGAATTTCTAAGTCTTGATCTTTTTTCAAAATAATTACTGGGCTCTTCGGCTCTTCCGAAATTGTTAGCTTGTTTGACAGATCACTGGAAAGCTTATTCACCCATTTGTTAGCAAGTCGATCCTCTTGCTCAGGAACAAACTCGAGCAACTCCATTGGGTAATATCGGTCCTCTCCTCCAAATGGAAAGCGCTCAACGACACATTGCAAGTAAGGATAACGTAAACGAATCCTGTGTCGAGCATAAAAGTGAGCGGCAACGCTCACATTGTATGGAAAAGGTAATCTCCCATAAGCAACGAGAGAATTTCCTCCATGTCGGGTAAGGCCATCTATACGAAAAGTTTTCTTGAAGCCATTTTGATCCTCATAGGTCGTTTGGACTTTTCGACCAAGGATTTCCTTAAAGATAAGCACGCGGTTATCAGGATGGTTGAGGTGATCCCTTAAGGATTTTGCAGAGCACCCCAAAATTCGCGTGCATTCATCGATTACTTTATTGGAAGAGGAATGTGAATTCATTTTTTTTTTAAGAATGATTTTTTTTCCGAAAATTTTCCTCTTTTTATACTCCCCTTTTTGATATTTTGAAAGTTTACATTTTGATATTTAGGTCAAATTTATACAGAGAATTGAATTTTAAATTTCCACTCATTTTCATTAATCATTTTAAAATTTTCTCAAAGAAAATGAGCTCCTCTCCAGAAGAAGAATTTATTAAATTTATGCACGGATCGTGCGAATATAGAGAATTTCACAAGAGGAAATATATGAACGCTTTAAGTCAGGCTATCAAAGATGGGGTTCAGCTAGATTTGGGAGCAAGATTAAGTGTACTTATCAACTACTTCAGAGCTGGAAAATGGTGCCATGATTGTCTAAAGTTTGTCTTGAGTCGTATGCAGTGCGAAATTATAGCCCCAAAAAATGAACATAATTTTAATTACGAATTTTATCTATGTCCAGATTGTTTTAAAATTACAGAAAGTTATCTTGAAATTCATAATAATTAATTGTTTATCATTTTATTTACAATTTTACTTACAAATAAATCTGTATTATTGATTGACTCTAATAAATTTAAATATTTGGGAAAGGAGTAGCCTTGGGATAAAAAATATATTAGGGAAATACAATGATAAGCACAATTATTAGATAAGGGCGATTGATACGAGTTTACATTTCTTTTTACATTTTTAAAATTTTTTAGAAAAGAGTTAAAAATACAAGAGCTTATAGGGAGTGCTAGGCTATCAAAATAAAATATTTGCTCTTTTTCTAAGTAAAGTGTGATCCAGTGCGACCCTTCCTTCTCATGAGGATCCAAATTCACAATAAGAGTAGTTGGTCTTCTTAGGCTATTAGGAGAAGGGAGCAAGTCACAAGGGAAGCACCCCTCGAAAATTTTGCTCGTCTTTTGATTTGCTATCAAAATTTGAGTTATCTGGCTGCTGTACATTGTTTTGTAAAATATTTAATTTAACCCAAAGTATTGATCGAAGTTGATAAATAATTAGACTTATAATAAGGAGTGCATACAAACAAATCATTCCCCAACAAAATATGTGTCCATAAATATCTCCTGGTGTCTCTTTACATAATTGAATGGGAGGTAGACTACCAAAAGGTTGAGGAGCAGAAATATGAGGAGGAGGAGGTATACTTGAAGCAGTATTATTTCTCTTTGGGGGATATCCTAGTCTACGTAAATATTCTCTATACTCAGGAAGATTTTGAACATCTACACTCCCATCAGTACTTAGAGTATTTACACAGGGAGTAAAAACTCGAATTAAAAATAAAACTTTGGCAAGTCTTTTAAAAAACATATTTATTTAAATGAATAGAAAATGAATAATTTTGAGGTTTATATAGTGGTATCGCTTGTTATCGATCGATTTTTATCCAACATTATTAAGGCATCTGTTTCTCCCATTACTATCAGCATGACTCCGCCTTCTGGAACAGCCTGACTAAATTTAATATTTACAGCTGTTGACCCATTTTTTATTAGATCGAAAGTCCCGCCATTATCTTCACCACTATTCGTAAGATTAAAAACATAGATACAGTGTGTTCTCCCATATTGCTGGTATGTTATTCCATTGTTCTCAGGTGTATCAGAAAATCCTATAGCATCATTCATGTCATGAAATGCTCTCACATATCTATTCGATCCATAGTCAAAATCATATGGAGATTGGGGATATGAACGACCGTTCGCTATAATACTAATCTCCCTTACCCTAAAAGGCTGAAAATTGAAAGGACTCCGCTCTTGTGTCCCTACATAATCGGAGTTGGCGACTAATCCTAAAGTAATTCGTCGTGGTATTTGATCCATGAATAGATTGGCATGAAACTCATATCTTCCCTGACTGATGAATAATGGTTTCATCATTGTTTTCCTAATTGCATAACGAGCCGGTTTAACGTCAAGTCTCCTGGCAATATCAAGAGCAAGACCATCCATTAGGTCCAACTTTTTTACATATAATTTACAACTAACCACTTCAAAAATATAACGAGTAGGCTGAGCTCCAACAGGGAGAGGAGCAATAAGGAGAAATTTTGTTTCGTTAGGTAAAATTTCAATATCAACCTCGCAATGATTTACTAAATATTGAGGCTGATTGAAAAGGTCAGCATCAAGTTTTGAAATAAATTGTGCTGTTCTGCTATTAACGAACAAATTTCTTCTTGAATTAAAACTTGCTCCGGACTCCTGTGATACACCTGAATCGTAATAATACCCTGCTGCATTTAAATGAGAACTTTTTGCTCCTAAAGAGTAAGAGAGCTCATGAGAAAAATACGTCTTATAGGCGTAAAGAGAGTTTGAATTGAATATTTCGCGCCCATTTATACTTATTCTCATGTTATTAATAAAAGTGTTTCCAATCATTTGTATAGGAGCAACATTTTCATCAAGAGTAATATTTACAGGTTGTCCATTAGCATTTTCTTTACGGATTCGAAATTCAGTAAAAAGGTAACATTTGGATAAATCAATAAAATTTTCACTTGAGTGAATCTTAAAATGAAAGGGGGTGTCTGTTAAAGGATTACTTGGAAGGATTTCAAATGTTTTTGAAGATGAAATGGTAACATTGGTAGGAGGAACTTGAAAGATTTCTACAGCATTTGTAATTGTATCAAGACTATCTCTATCAATCTTTTTAAAAGACATTTTTAATAAAAACCAAAAGCGTCTACACGTTTTTTCTTTTGACCAATAAATGTTTGATGGGATGGGAATTTATTCCTTTTTATACTTTTTCTTCCAGTTCCAAATTGTTTTGGTAGTCCTCCTTTTTCAAGGACTGTATCAATTCCTCTTTTTCCTTCACTGACTAATGCCTCCTTTATAGGCTGACCTTCATGGACTCTTTCAAGTACCCGCTGTCCTGTATTAAGTGCCTCAGCAGATACTGTACTCCCGACTCTTCGAATAATCGGGAGAAAAAATCTCCACAATCCTCTCATAATATCCCCAACTCCTGCTCCTCTTTGTCCATATCCACGCTGATATGGTGATGCTCCCTTAAAATAATAATTTTCCGCACCACTCCCACATTGATCTACAAAATTATACCCTACTGAATTTGTATCAAATTGAACATGAACCATTTTTATCAATAATAAAATAATTACAAAATAAAACAAGGGTTTATATAGTCTTAGAAATTTATCACCTTCTTAAAGATCAAAACAATACTGACTGTACCATAGGCAAATGGTACAAGTCTGCCATTATCCATCGTCCTTAATTCAACTTCAATTTCATTTACTTCTCGGGGAAGCACTCTAACATAGATGGGAGAATCATAAATCTTTTCGTGGTACTCCCCAGGTACTGCTCCTGAGACTGACACAATTCTGAGCAATGAACTAAGAGAATTTCCAACGATCATATTTTCTGTAAGTCCTTTTGCATAGATTGCAAAGCTGGAAAACCCTCCTCTTAAATCACACCCATACTTGGCAATCTCATTATTTTGGACATGTTGAGGGTTTGCAAAACCTAGGACATAACCCAATTGTGGCGAAAATGACAGATATTTGATGCTAGAATGAGTAAAGGACAATTTAAATCTCTTAAAGTCAGCGAGATAATTAATCGATATTGAATCAATAATTTGTTTTAAAAAGGTAATATCATACGGTGTTTTATTATTCTTTCCAAATAATATTTCAAACAGTTTGTCACCTCTTGAATTATTATTGCTTCCTTTTGATGATTTTAAACCCATAGCATCTAAAACACTAGGGGATGATGGAGGCGATGTTTGAGTGGATTGTGAAATATTTGCATTTGTTTGATTTGAAGATAGTTTTGTTGGAGGAGTTTGATTTTTTAAGGGACTTTGCGGACGTTTCTGTGTTCGAGGAGGTAAAGTTTGTGGTTCAGGTATAGGATGTGTTAAATATGTTCTTGGGGGTGTTATTGATTTTGTGGGTAAAGGTTTCTCTAGTTCTTTATGGAGTCTTGGAGGTGTTACAGGTTTGGTAACTAATGGTTTTTCTAGTTCTTTATAGATTCTTGGAGGTGTTACAGGTTTTGTAACTAATGGTTTTTCTGATTCAGGGGTGGTTATTTGAGGTCTTACTGGTTTTTTAATTAATGGTTTTTCTATTTCCTGGTTCTCTATTGAAGGAATTACTGGTATTATTGTATATGATTTTTCTTTGTCTTGATTAACTCTTGGAGGTGTTATTGGCTTTTGAGGCTCAGATTGTTTTTTTGGAGATGAAATTGTTTTGTAAGTTTGATTTGGATTAGCAGGATCTATCTTTGGGGGATGAGGAGGAGACGGAGTTAAAGTTGAATTTACTTCATGTTTTGATCCATCTTCTATTCTAAGAGATGATGACTCTCTTGGAGGTGGGGTAGTTATTGTTTGTATTTTATTTTCCGTTTGGTTTGTTTGAGATTCGACTCTTGGAGGTGTTGAAGATTTTATGAGATCGGGTTTGTTAGTTATGTCTGATTCTTTTTTAGGAGGTGTTTGCTCTTGATTAATATTAGAAGGCGTATTCTGTATTATTTGACGTGTCTCGTTATCAGATATTGGACTTGATAAAGGAGGTGTTACTGGATATATAGATTCCTCTATTGTCTCACTCGTTGGACTAGTATATGGAGGAGTTACAGGTAATTCTATATCTTTTTCAATTCTAGGTGGAGTTTTAGGATCAATCCCACGTTTATCCCTTGCTAGTATGGTTGGTCTCTTCACTAACCCATCTGATTTTTCAAGAGACGAAGCTTTTAGAGCTTCACCTTGGTGTTCTAAGGTAGCAATCAAAAACTGAAGAAGCTCCTCTGGTGTATTGTGGGAGCCTTTTGGAACAGGAATTCTTATGATTTGCCCCATTTTGTTATTATCTGTAAAATTTATATCTATCCATTGCTCATCAAGTGTACCAATGGTTGAAGACCATGAATATGGATAACTGATACTGTGTACACCACATACCCAATCACCAGAAAAATAAAGGGGCTTAGGTAAGTGAACCCTAAATTTATTTGGTTGATTATCAGGATAATCAGGCACATTACTTAATAAACAAACATAAAAACTATTTGACATTTTTATTTAAAATGAAAGAAATACAATGTAATGAACCCTTTTATACTAGTTGGGTTTCATGAATCCACTCCCTTTCGGGATATCCAATGAATTTTACTAAAATATCATATGTTCCATCTGCTCTCTTTTTCTTTCTTATGACTTTCTCTATCCTATATTCTGTATCCGCATCTTTCCTCACACGTGCCAACTCCTCTCGATAGTAATACCCATTAAACTTGTCTCCATTATCATTAATAATCTTATATCTGACGGGATAAAATTGATCCTGAACCTTATCTACTCGCACAATTTGGTCTCCCCAATTTGGAATATATCCCTTTTCAAAAGCACCCTTGCCAATACTCATGCGAACAAAATCTCCCTCTGCAAGTTTTTGTTTACCTTTCTTTTGGTTCGATGAAAACTCGTTACCGTACATTCTTTCCCACACCTCTTGTGCATTAGAAAAATTTATATCAATAGGACGCATCCCATGCACCCTGCTCTTTGACTTATTAATCCCATCTAATATTTTATCAAGTATATCAATCCAATTTAAAGATTTGTTTTGTGCAAAATATCTGTAAAGCCGTTGCTTTACATTTCTTATTGCTCTTTCAGCTACAGAAGCCTTAACAGTTGAATGAGTAGCCTCAACCTTTTGAATCTCCTCATTTTCAAAATATTCCTTTACAACTTTGTTTTTAAATTCTAACCCTTTATCTGAGAAAATCCTATGAGGTTTCATTGGCATTTGACCAATTAGTTGTTTAAATGCCTCTAGCATATCCTTTGAACCCTTTGATTTGACTGGGACACCAAAGAGTCGTTTAGAGAGAACATCAACTCCAAGGAGAATATACTTATTTCCTTTGTTATGTCTGGAGAGAGCCTGCATGTCCGCCAAATCTACTTGTACATCAGTCATAAAACCTGCAGCCACAGTTTTTGCTCTTTTAAAATGGATTCTTTTTGGACGCATAAGCGTATAAGTCCTGTGACCTTCCAAATAATCCTGAACAACTTTTTTGGGTAAATGTTTGAAAATTTTACGTGCCTCATACCATAACCTATCAACTCCAGAAAAGGCAGCAGGTGAATCTGGATCGTTGTAAAGTCGGTGTAATAGCTGTGTGGGGTCTGCCATTTTTTTACCAAAGTGTTGGTTTAAATCTTTTTATACCCGCTTCTTTACGTTTAGCTTTTATAAGTCTTAGCATCCATTCTCTTCCAGCTTTTGCTGATTGAGTTTTTGTGACAGGTTTTACTTTTTTCAAGGCAATTAGAGGACTTTCATCTGGACCTTCCCATTTTCTTTTTAATTTTAGACGTCTTTGAATATCATCTTCCTTTCGGTATTTAGCTAACGCTGATTGATCAATGGGAACCCTTTGTTCTCTAATATTAATTTTTCTTTGTAAATATTCCCTTCGTTTCTGTTCACGCTTTAATTTTGCTTTTTCATGTTCATTAAATCCCCTTTTCCATCTCTTTGAACGTTCAAACTCTTCTGACTGTCCCCTTTTTGTAATTTGTCTAGTTGGAGGTGGGTCTGATACAAGAGGAGCATCAATACCTTCAGGAATAGTAAGGAGAATTTGGGACGGAGGAGATGGGGGAATATTACTATCAACAGGAGGATTAGTATTATATTCAGGAGTATAAGGAATTCTCCAATTTTTCAACATCTTTTTCCTTTCTAATTTTTGCATCCTATTCCTAGCCTTTTCAGAAAGCTTCACATACTCATTTCTAGCCTCATTTTTATGATTAATCAAATGTCGTCTTTTATTTTGTCCATAATCATCCTCCTCAATTTTTCTCTTGAATTTTTGTCTATGTGTAGGAGGAGTGGGGGAAATTCCATCTCTTAATAAGTTTCTACGTCGACTTTCTGGGGCTTGTTCGATTGAAGAATTTGACAAAGGGGGAACAATATTATATGATAAGGCAGGTGGCTCTTGGGGGTACGCAGAATAGGAAAAATCATCGCTCATCCATAAATCATCGTTATCGTCTGTAATATTTGTTGCAGGTCTAATAACATCTCTATTCATAATTGCTCCTTTAGGGTTAGCTACCATTTCAACTCTAACAGGTTTATTTTCACTCTCATTCCTAAGTTTCAGATATCGTCTAAGTTCTTGGTTGTAGTGAATATTTTTGGCAGAGAGGTTTTCTTTTTTACTTTTAGCTTTTTCCACCGCCCTCTTTGTGAAATCTAAATTTGGGTCCCCATAATTATTTGAAGTAAGCCCTCTATAAATCTCTTCCGGAACAAGAATTAATTTTTTTGCCATTATTTTTAAATTTATGGTTGATTTGAATTATTTTGATAGGCTTTTATACTAATTGCTCTAGCTAGTTCCATTAGAACAGGAGTGAGAAGAGCAGCAAATACTCCTATTCCTCCACCTTTTTGTCTTAAAACTTTTCTTACTCCACGCTCGCTCCTAGCACGACTCATTTTACGAATAAATTCCACGTGAGGTAATAAACGATTTTTCTGACGAGTATTGAGATTAAAACGAGATTTTACAATATTCAAACAAATTTCAACAATGGACAACAACTGACTAGTATCAGCTTTTCGTAAAATTTTTCTGTTTCTTCTTTCAGATTTTGTAAGCGCTAGGGAACGTAAAAAATCTTTATTCTCACAAATTAATTGACTAAACATTTTTGGAAATGAAAATTATCTTCTCTTCGTCGTCCTTAAATATGCGGGTTCGGAGTCTTAGCGTTGGATCAGAGGAAGCATGCAAGTCTATGAGCAGGTATCCGTATGGTTCATTAGTTGCCTGTTTGTACGCATCAAGGAAATATTCCAGTTGACGGGGAAATAGTTGTACTCCAATATTTCTCACAGAGAGTTCAGAGTTTGGAGACCTCATTAAAACAATATATTGGGCGTTTTGACGCGCAACCTTAATCTTTTTCTCAAATAGGTTTTGGGTAACAAAAACAATTGCAAAATTTTGATGATGCGACTTTTTTGTAAATAGCTCCGAAAGATATTTTTCATCTATAGACAGGAGCAAGTCATCTAGAATTAAGAGTAAAGGTTTTGAATAACTTTTTATCAACTCCTCTGGGGGAACTCCTGCGTAAACATTTACTCCTGATTTTTGAAGAATGGGGATATTATCGTTCATCTCTCCAAAACAATACAGTACACTTTTTGGACTGGGATCGATCAAATCTTGGGAGTCTGCTATAAATTTCAATAGGAATGAACTCTTACCACTAGAGCTTGGACCAGACAAAATCATACCAAAAGGTAATTTAAAATACAAATCTTTATTAGTGAATGATTGTGATTCCATAATATTAATAGGGAAAAAATAAATATTACATAAAAAATTAAGGTTTATATAGGAACATTTGTTTCATCCTTTTTCTCTTCTGTCTCAACCTTCTCTTCCAACTTCTTCGGTGTTGAAGTTAATCCAGTCGTAGCTGCCATTAAACTATTATAAAATTCTTGGAGCTCCTTCTCAAATTCAACATTATCAGGAGGTGTATTAGGACGCGCAGTATTGGTAATAGTCTTTGGACATTCTGCTGGAGTCACAGCAGGGGAAATATGTTTTGGAGGAGAATGTAAGTTATTGACGGGAGTAGGTGAAACATGACGGGGAGGAGAAGATAAGTTATTGACGGGAGGAGGTGAAACATGACGGGGAGGAGAAGATAAGTTATTGACGGGAGGAGTAGGAGAAACATTTCGAGGTGGAGAAGATAAGTTATTGACGGGAGGAGTAAGAGAAACATGATGAGTAGGTGACGACAATTCCTCACACTTCCTTTTCCCTCTCTTTGGATTTTGATGGATTATCTGTTGCACTTGTACTCCGTGAGGAACATTGAACACTCTACCCTTGTTCCTGACTTTGAAAAAGCAATGTGTGGGCAACTCATAAACAGTATCGAATGGAACAAATCGGGTACCTGATCCAATTCGTGTACAGTAGATGGTAACCCCTTCCTTAGTCACAATAAAATCAATTTCCACCTCTGTGCTTTTGCACTCCTTACATCTCCCTGACTGGTCGTAGGGAATAAACCTAGGAGTAGTAAGTCGGGAACTTAGGACGGTAATTCCACTCGAAGAGATATTGAAATCTACTTCTGGGAGGATTTGGGAAAATAAATTTTGATTCATTTTAAAATAATGATACAAAATTCAAAATCTTCCGCCTTTTATACTCGGGTTTTCAGTGGATTACAACATTATTAAAACTGACACGCCCCTAAAAACACACGCACATACACAAAACACGTGCGCATGCCTAAAATATATGCCTTTTAATAAAATTTACAAAATACAACTTAATTTGCTTAAATATGCACTTTTACCCCTAAAATCATCTATTTCAAACTCTAAACTATGCTTTTTACAACTTGTAATTTCTAAATATACACTTTTCTCCCTAAAATCAACAACTTCTAAACGTTAATTATGCTTATTGTATCTTCTAACACTTAAATATGTTAGACCCCAAACGGCTCCATGACCCCAAACGGCTCCATGACAATTGTACAGTGGGACAATTGTCGTGCCACCACCCCAAACTATGCTTTTTACAACTTGTAATGCTTAAATATACACTTTTCTCCCTAAAATCAACAACTTCTAAACGTTAATTATGCTTATTGTATCTTCTAACACTTAAATATGCACTTTTCTCCCTTAAATCTACTACTTTTAAACATTAAAGTTGCACATGTTTTTATAAAAAAAACAACAATAATTTACAAAAATGTAATAGCAATGTGTTAACTACAAAAAAACAATTTGATGATTCGGTGATGTAATAGATTACTTTCAGTAACAACCCACGTAATCACTTGATGAATACCAGAACAATTATTGGTGGGTATAAGATTGTAATAAAGTAATTAACAGATAAATGACACTTCAAATTTAGAAAATACTTTTTCTCCACTGAGTACAAATTACCCTTCAATCACACACAAAAAATTCACCGATCTCCACAAATCATAGCATCCTCACTTTTTTCCCTCAACCACCACACGCTGCCGATATGCCCTTATTCATCTTTTTAATTTTTGGAACCCATCACTCGGCGATGTTGATTGTCAGACACATCAAAGGGGTTTGTTTAACTTAATTATGTGTTTACATAGCATTCTTTCCCTCCTTTGGTATTGTCTTTTCCTCAATATTAGCTTCCCACAATTTTACCTATGTCCTCTCATTTTAGACTTTACCTCCGCCACCTTCATCCTCTCATACTAAAAATAGGATGTTATAGTAATAAATGGAAAAGGAGAGAGGAGGAGGATGGAAGGAGAGAAGATGAGGGCGAAGTAGCAACAGAGAGGAGAAGATGAGTAGAAGGGAGCAGGAGGAAGAAATAGAGGAAAAAATGTGAGGAGGAGGAGAAAGAAAGAGAAGATAAAATAAGGAGTAGGATGAAGAGAGGAGATGTGGTTTCAGTGAGGAGGAAAGTAGAGGAGAAGATGGGAGGAGTAGGATAGAAGAGAAGGAAGAGAGGAAAAGATGAAAGGAGGAGGAGTAGCAGAAAAAAGTTAGGTAAAATGAAAGGTGAGGATGAGGAGAGAGGAGGAGAAGAGAAGGAAAAGGAGCAAAGGAGAAAGAACGAAAACGATACCGATTCCTCTAACTCTTATAAATTGAGACTTGATAAGAGAAGGGTCAGTTTAACAACATTTACCGCACTACCCAAGGTTTGGAATTTGATCATCTAATCAATCAAACGGATTACTTAAAAGTCAAAAAGTCGGCCACGACGACGATGTTTCACAAATTACCTCTTAAACCACTTTCTCTACCCTCTCATCACTATTTGATTACAAGGTTATTTTATCCATTTAAGTTATTGCCACCCGCGACGATGATGTCCACATTCAAAATGGGTTCTTTTTCCCTCACTCCTCATAATTAAATATTTCCTATTGTCTGACACATCCTCCCCAAATTTCTTTTATCGTACCTCTCCACAAAAATTCTCCTCTCCATTTTGATTTTCCTCACAAATAAATGCACATACTCTATCGTTTTGTCTGACCCTTCCAACACAATTCTTGTCTTCTCTTCTTTTTACTCCACCCCAAGACTCTGCTAAGTTGTCCACTCCCTTTAGGTTTTGCCGCGCGATCCCTGATATGCCCTCTTCCTTTTGGTTTTGCCAGACCCACGCCACCCCACGACAATTTTCCTGAGAAGCAGAGGGAGAGAGATGAGGTGGGGGAAGGAGAGGGAGAAGGAGTGGGACGCCCGCGACATCAATGTTTTCCCTCTTCTCCTACAGGTACAGGTTGGTCAGCTTTTACCGCACTAACTCGCGCTAAAGGTTTGAGCTTTGACCAGCCGCTCAAAAGGATTTGACCTTAAGTCAAAACTAATCAAAAGGATTTGACTTAAAAGTCAAAAAGTCGGCCACGACATCACCCTACTATTAACTACTACAGATATTTCACTTAATTTCTAGTCTTAAAATAATTATTATTTTTAGCCAAAAAATACAAAAATACTAAAAAACTTTGCGCATTTTCTATGAATTGTGTGCTAGCCATCATGAACTAAGGATAATCCCCCTTCACCTTTTGAGTTTTCGCTTTTCTCTTTTTCCTTCCATTTTTAGTAAAGGTTTGCGGTCAATTTTCTTTGATGATGTGGTTGGTCATTACCATGAATGATACTATTAATTTTCGGCCAATCAAATTCTTTAAACAAATAATAATTTTGATAGTCCTTTTCCAAAAAATTTTATTAGAAAAGTGCTTATCTTTTTTGGCGTGTGGATGCAAAATTAAAATTATTACTTTAAATAGCAAAAATGAGAAAAAGGAATAAAAGTTAAAAATAGTGAAGATAAAAATTAGTAAAATTGGAAATTATGATAACTGGAAATATTTTTAAAAATTTTAGTTGAACGATGAAAGAATTTATTTGGAGAGATTTAATGATCCAACAAGCAACGAGCCTTCAATCCGTGCTAATGTCGAGATTCAACGTGCTGAACTTGATGCTTGGTTTGCAGATTTGGGAGAATTTGCATGTCAATGTTGGGCGTTTAGCGAAGAAAAATCCAATGAAGAAGAAACTGAAGATTTGGATAGTGAAGATGAGGAAGATGAAGAAGAAGAAAATGATAGAGATGAAGAAAATGAGAGAAAAACAAAAACACAAATACAATTGAAAGATACCAAACAGTCAATTATTCGATCGGATATTGCAAGGATAAGACTAGCATGTGAGTTTAATATTTTTAAAATTAAGAACTAAAAAACAAGACCCGACCTATAAATTAAAAAAATATTTTGGTTAATGGGTCATAAATAAGTTTATTTATTATTATTAGTTTAATGCGCGCATTCTCATAAATACACGCCAATTTACTTTATTATATTCTCTTTTCTTATTGCCCCGTTAATCCACTCTTATTATATTCTCATCTTTAAAACAAATATGGTGGCCTCCAGATAATTTAGAGAGAGAGATGATTTAGAGACATCCGCTTCTGCTGTTCCTTTCCCCTTTCCTTAAAGGCAATAATTCCTTTATTTGATTTATGTGTTCCCGTTCCACTTATTTTATTTCTTTTTTTTCTTTTAAGTATTTCCGCAATTTTAATATTCGTAAGACTATTAAGGTCATTAAAAATAATATTTTTGAATGAATTTATGAATACATCAGCCATAAATATTTTAAACATTTTTTCGAAAATAATTTTTAAATAAGAACCTATTTGGAACATCTATAATCTAATGAATAACTAAAATTTTCTTATTTTTTTGACCGGAAAGAGCACAATTCTTGTAATTCTAGGCATGTCTAATTAATTCTAGGCACATTCCAATTAATTTTGAACATCTGCCTTATTTTATTAAAAGAGGAAATTGGGTTTTTTTTTCATGTGGAAATCTTGTCTCTTAAAAAAATTTTTAAACCAAATTAATCCAAATTTTTTGAACTTAATTATTTATCATTAAAAAATATATCAAAATTTAAAAAATATCCTTCCCCTACAAGGTCACAAATGTTTGTTGTTTACATCCATTTTACTTTTCTCTGCTAATCCCCTAAGGAAAAGAGGTTTTTATTGTGCGGATAACAGCATTTCCTCCCTCCCTCAAAGAAAATTAACGATTCAACAAGTGGCCAAATAAAATAATATGGAAGAGAATGGACCTCCTTCCTGATTGCGCGACTTTTGGCCATTAGCGGAAAACTGGAAAAGGAGCAGCAACTGTTTGAATTAAATGCATAATTGTCCTTAATTTTGAAAATTCATTGTGAGGCTTTTCCAGCATTTGAATTTTTGCTTAATTTAAATTTATTTCTTCCATCTAAAATTTGGGCATCCTGCTTGTATTTTTACTCTCATTTTATATTTTTCTCGATGCCTATCTACCTTTAATTTTCCAGTAGCTTAAAAAGAACAGCAAAAGCGAAAAATAGGTAGTTGCGCAATCGCTACCCTTCATCAAATCCCCTCAATTTTTGTTCCTTGAGTCACTCAATCTATTTTTCATTTTAAAATTGGTTCTTTCCCCTACTCAAAATAAGACATGGTTATTCTTGGCGGTCATTTATCTTTGCTCAGATTTAAGTCAGGAGAGATTGTTTGTAAAGATAAAATGGGACAAAAACGCAGTATAGAAAAGTTCTGGCATTTATACCCAATCTCTTCCTCCCTTCTCTATTCTATCATTTTTTGCTCCTTTCCTCCAAATGCCAAGTGTATTTTTTACCCCTTCCTCATTTTTAGCTTCTTAGTCTACTCTTATTCATGTAATCCCCGGGGAACAATGTTTGCCCAACAACACATAACCCCCACTCAAAGATGAGGCAAAACACATTCCGGGGGACAAACATTTTTGTGGGAAATGGTTAAAGGGAAAAAGTCATCCTATCCTTTTGGAGACAAAATGCAAATTTGACCGATGGATAGAAGAAAATAAATGACAAATAAAAATAAGAAAATTCATTGGAAGATATAGCCTCCAAATTTAAAAATAAGAAATGACTGGATAGAGAAAGACTAAATAAATTATGAATAATTAAATTATAAATTGGATTGGAAATGAATGGGGGGCTTAATTTAAGAAAATTTAAATATGCACGATGGCAATTTAAACATTTTTTAAACCCTTTTTATTTATCTTTTTTTGTTTATCTTCATTTTTGGCTTTCTCGATTTACAAGGCATACTCATTCACCTGTACAAACATCACCTCCTCTTCTATCATTTTTAACTTAGTAACTTTTCCGTCAGGTCTGGTGAAGAAGATTGAATTTATTTATAAAAATTTCAATGGAATATCCGTAGGAATCTTCTCCATATTTTATTTTTTGACTTAAAAGCTTCTGGTGTGTCCTTTTCTTCTTTTAGTGGGTCTACTTTCATCAAAAATATTACCAAACTCTTCTTGGTCGGATTCATAAAAGTTAACCCTTTTTATTCTTCTTAATCTGTCAAACTAAAAAAATCTTTTTATAATTTCTGGGCCCATTTTTTGCCGCCAAATGACCAGAAGAGCTATTTAACTAGGTAAAGTGGCATGTGGTATACTTTTGAGGATTTAAGACGAAAAATGAAAAGGAAGGTCGAGATGGGTCATCTATAAAAATGAAAATAGGTGTGATTGTTTTCTTTTGTGACAAGAAGTGGTGGTGGTCTTTTAAAGATAAAACTAAATTATGATCAAAGGAAAAAAGAGGAATTATATTTTAAGTGATTTGATTAATGAACTATAAAGAAATTAAAAGAAAAAATAAGGATATTTTTTAAAGTTAAATTATTTATTAAAATTAAAACCAAATTTTCCATAATAACCTCTGACCAAAAAAAGTAGCAAACAAAAATGCTATTTCCGTTGTTATGCTCTAATTTAGAATTAATTGCATACACGGAATTTCTCCTTTCTAGTTTATCCCCTATGGGAGAACAGAAAACATCCCTTCCCCTTGTCCTTTACTGGCAATTCCTCCTTCATTAATTTTATCTAATTATAAAAATACAAAATTATGCAATTAAAAATTGCATCCAAATAACCTCAATTTTTAGTGAAAACCCTCTCCCCAACATTATATAGTAAATTCAAAAAATTTAATTTAATAAAATACTGAAAGAATTATAGAAGGGATATAGAAGCCGGCTGTCAATAAAGGGGCAACTCTAGCTCTAAAATGAGAGAAAATTCGCGACTTTTTCCTTCAAATCTTGGTTACCTCTAAGAACTCTTATAATTAATATACTTACTTAAAAACTAATCTCATTTCTACATATCTCTGATTTAATCAAAAAACCCAAAAGGATTGTCAACAAATGTCAGAAATTATTAAACTAAAACTTTATATTTAATATTCAAATTTTTCTTAAAAGTTTAATATTTTTTTCATGGACAATTTCACTCTTTTATTAATCCAGTTTCTTTAGGACGCTGACCACTTGAAAAATTAGGCGGGCATTTTCACTTTTAGGCAAAAAAAAGGAAAAAGGCACTCGAGAACCTAAAAATTTTCTTTTACTCGAATCAAGAGAAACTAAAGCTTTGATTGGGCCTAAAAAGGAAAATTGGGAATGTTAGAAATGAACAGACTAATGAGTTTTCTATGCAGAATAATATATAGATTTAATTTTTCTGAAATTTAATTTGTTTTTGTTTTTGATACTTTTCTTTGTAATTAATAGGAGAAGGAAAAATGCTAATAATTATTTACAAGCTAGAAGGATTAGTTATAAATGAAAGCGAAAAATTTAGACAAAATAATATTGCTTTAATCTCTCCCCAATTTTTGTTTGTTCACCTTCTCTCAATAAATTAAAAAAACATTCTAATGCGCGGATAATCCTTAATTTGTTGTTGCCTTAAAGGAATATATTTTGTCAACAAAAATTATGCAAATTATTTAAAACAATCCTTTCATTTAAAACTAATTTTACAAACAGATTTACGTAAACACTTCAATCAAGTGCCTATCTCGCAACGAGTACATGAAGGGAAAACTGTTCAATTACAATGTCATCCCCCAGAAGGAGATCCCAAACCAGAGGTATTTTGTATACTAACAATAAGTTTGAATTAGTAAGAATATTCTAAAGATTTTAATTGATAGATTTACTGGCACAAAAATGGTCAACAGCTGTTTTTGGCAGATCCTTTTAGTGACGGAGAAAGAGAAAAACAGCAAAACAATCATCAAAACTTGATTCAAGCGGGGGATGGAAGCCTTATTCTTTCATCTACACACTTAAGTGACTCTGGAAATTACAGGTACTCATATTATTCCAAGAATAATTACAAGATAATTTTATAGCTGTGAAGCGCGTAATCCAGCAAGGTAGGAAGATTGATTAGAATAAGTAAGGATCTTAAGTAATGAGATTTCAAGATTAAATATAACAATCTTTAAAATAAATTTAATAAATCAGGCGTGTCTTCACTGAACCTGCGCACGTTACTGTCTATGGTGATTTGAACTATAAATCCAATTAATTATTAAATTTAATCAAGTTGATGGCGGTTGGTCACCTTGGACGGAATGGGAAGGCCACTGTACAACGATAGACAGTAGCAATAGCATTGATTGTCCTGTACTTTTATCTCAGGTAATTATCCTATTAATCATTTTATAATCCTATTAATCATAATTTTATTTTATGTGGCAATGGTTCGCGGGGATGAATACGCTGTCCGTAGAGTATTACCAAAACAGAGGAGAACACGCACATGCAATAATCCGGCGCCTATAAATGATGGTAATCCACCTTATAAATTATTTAATGTTTAAATTGTTCAGGTCATCTTTGTGAGGGAACTAGTGAACAATTCAAAGAATGCACTCACTCATGCCAGCTGGATGGTACGTGGGGACAATGGGAGCCTTGGTCACGTCAATGCGATGTAAATTGTCAACGAGAACGAAAGCGAAAGTGAGTCTGAAACAAAGAGGATTAACTAGATACAATTTAAAAGGTGTGCAGCTCCAGAGCCATCAAATGGCGGCCAGGCGTGTGTTGGACCAGCACAACAATGGCAAAATTGTACAGCAAGTTCAAGAACAGAGGATATACCAGAAAATTGCTTGCCCGGTCATGGTTCACGTTTTATATCATCTCTCCCTCATTCCTCGTTCTCATCTTCATCACGTCCACTTTTTGATTCACAATTGTTAGCAATCGCTTCACTTGGTTGTGTTGCTATCCTACTTTTAGTCGTTGCTTTACTCGCTGCTCTTCTCTTCTTTGCTCGTAAGAAACGCGCAAAAGGTATTTGCGGAGAAAACATTGGTGGAGTGGGTTCTGGAATGATTGATGGGATGACAACAGGAATATTTCTTGACAGCGAAGAGAAACTTTATTTCCCCAGTGTAGCAGTTGCTACAACAACAGAAGATGGTTGGTGAATACATTAATGACTTAATATTAGATCTTATATTTTCACAGAAATGGGCAACGTTCGAACCGTTCTTCTAAGTTCAGACGAACAAAAACATTTGAAGAATGGACTATTAGGAGCAGCCAGTGTAGGACCATCACCCGCACGAATTTACTCAGGCACAAACGCTCTTCATTCAACTGTTTCTACTCCTACACCTTCAATGCAGATGACGAATGGAAATGGTCATTTTATGACTACCTTCTATACACTTAGAAGCTGTGACAGTCGGAATGGATGTGATAGCCGAGAATCAGTTCAACCCTATGCAAGCGGCCATATCAGCGTTCAGCGGCCGACAAGTCGAATGGTAAAACCAGCTCTCCGACAACAACAGAAAGATATTGCTGGTTAATCCTAACTCAATTTAAAAAAATCAAAATTTTAGGGTCACGCACAGCACTATTGCCCGAATACTCATCTGGCTCTTCTTCTTCTAATGGTTCACAGCGAGATAAAAATGCAGATCATTATCATAATGACAACCAGTCAATTCTTTCAATCAGAGATGAGGATAAGGAAGATGAAAATAATTATGCTACACTATATGAGGAAGTAGGAGAACAAAATGCTAGTAGCAAAAAAGAAGCTTCTACTGAATTATTAGCGGACGACGATTCTTCATCAATGTGTACAATGCTTTATTATAATTCTCGTTTAAATTTTATACATTCATAAAATTCTATCTTTAATAAAGTATAATTATATAAAATTTAAATTTTAAAATAAGTATTTTTGATGAGGGGATAATGAACCTGAGTATATAGACAATTTTAATAGAAGTGTTTTAAATGAAAAATTTAAAAGGAGACGGACGATATAAAGCATTTGATAGAAGATTTGAGACAGAAAAAGTAAATTGAATAATTTTTGGAGCCATAAATGCTAGATAAGGGATTGGAAAAATGCAGAGGAAAAAAATATTCGAATCATATGAAGAAAAATCCGAATGGATCAAAATATCGAAAACGTCTGAATACAAAATAGTGTTATAAACTCACTAACCTGCCATATTCCATATCCCCAGATTGTTACGAATCATTTCCGTCTTCACATGTATTTTTCTTTTCATCATCGATAATATTGTTTTGAGCTAGTGGTTGCATTTCAACAAGATGTGTTGTTCGTTCTGCTTCTTCAATCGTCTCAAGAAATTGTAAGCCGGAAGTTTCATGAAGAAAGAAGAAAACAACAAAGGCAGCGGCAAAAGCAAGAGTTGCGAAAGGATAAACAACCTAAATAAGTAATAAACGTTTTAATGTGAAAAAGATAAAAATACAATAGTTTTATCAAATTTTTGAACAAGCCACATCATCATAAAAGAAGCAGTAATTGCCCCAATACGAGCAATCAATGAACAAACCTAAACAATTGGAATAAAACATTTTTTAAATGGTAAGGAAATTAACCCCAGTAGCCATATTCCTAATCACTGTAGGGAAAAGCTCAGGTGTGATTGTATAAAGTGTTGCATACGTCGATGTAATCGCTGCTTTTCCAATGAGAAATTGGGCGATTGTGATAGAAACATGGGCTGAAATGCAAAAACAATTTAGAAAGCATAAAATAAAAATTTGTGAAAACCTGTTTCGACATTCAACCAAAGGTTAGAAATCATGCAAATCGCAGCAATAGAATATCCACAACAAATAATTGGCTTTCGACCAATTCGATCCACAATGCTAAACATCAATATAAGCGCAGGAATTTCAACTAGTCCACCAAATATGAATGTTGTATACATGTCACCCCCAAGAAAATCAGTCTAAAAATTTGGTTGTAAAAACTCAATAAATTAAATATTTGTACCTTCATTGACATGCCATAGTAAACCATAGAGACAACTGGCCAGCAAAAGAATGTAGCTAAAGAAATTGTTCGTATTCTCGGAGTACGAACCAAATCAAGATAATTGTGTTTTCTAGCTGGTTTGCTTTCTTTTGAATAATCATCAATATCCTGCCACCAACGTTCAGGCAATTGTCTACCATTTATACGGGCAGCTGTGCGTAGAACCTTATCAGCCTCTTCGTACCGTTCCTGGGAAATGAGCCAACGTGCGCTTTCAGGAACAATCCTAAAATTTGAGTAAAATTTTCAAATATTAAAATTCAAGAAAAACATACCACCAATAGGAAAGAAAAAATATTGCTGGAATTGTGACATAGGCATGCAAAAGTTGATAATCACGCACAAAATATGCTAGTCCTCCAAGTAGTACCTGACCCAGAGCAAAGAATATACCGGTGAATGCAGCAGCCATTTTTCTTTTTGAAGGGCCAACCATCTCCATACTAATAATTACAGCGATTACAAAAATTCCTTAAAAATAGAACGTAAGATTAAGAAAAGTAAAAACCTGGATGTGCAAAGCCTACACAAATACGGAAAAGACCATAAAGCAACCAATGAGGAGAAACAGCTAATCCGGCTGTGCCAATTATTTGAAGTACAATAGCAATGAAAAAAACAGATCTACGTCCAATTCTAAAATAAAGAATAATGCTAGTAAGCTCTAAAAAAGCAATCTACCTATCACCAAGGAAGCCGAATATTAAAGAGCCTGCCATCTGTCCTATATAATACGCAGATTGAATGACTGCCTTCAGAACAGACCAATCGCATACAAATTCCCACTTAAAATAGTAAAATGTGCAAAAGTAAAAATGACAGATAAATGAGAAAACTTACCCTCTCAACAGCTGAATAACTAACAATCGATCGATCAAAAACAAATCCATTTCCAGTCTCAGCACACATTGTTCCATTCTGAAAATTGCATTCGTCGAAAGGACAACTCTTCCATTCAGGATGACTTTTGATGTTTTTGCAACTCGAGTTAAAAAAACCTTCAGGCGCATTCCAATAATTATGACTGTAGAATGTTTCTGTGTCGAGTCTACATCTGCACATGAAAAAATATAATCATATGAAGAGTAAAACATAATACCTATGGAGAACATCAGCACCCGCAAAAGTCCAACTTAAAGCATTAATTGATGTGATCAATGATGGAAGACAAAGAAGAATAAGCTGAGTTTTCTGGTACAACTTAACGAAAACAAAATTCAATTTGCGTAATAAATAAAAATTACCCCGAATTCACCAATGTGGTTAACAATAACATCATCGAACTTCATTTGCCTGAGCCCAAAAATGCTCCAGAAATATATGTATACTAACAAATTAACTTGGTATTAATTAAGTAGGTATTAAGTATCTGAAAAAATCAAGATAAAAATTAATAGAAAATATCAGCCAAATCCTTGATTGACAATTTGATGAGAGATTTGACATTTTTTCATTATTTCGGTTAATCGACAAGTTAACACTTTGACATTTACCAAATGAATATTAACAGAATAAATTAGCGTAGCTTTTCAGTTCAAATATTTTTGGCGTCACTTTTTTTCTTAATTCTGGATTTATATCGGTTTTCGTAAATCTCCGGAGATTTCGTTTTTTGTTGTTTTTTATTTTATCATTTATCTGTTATTTATATGTTTCATTCGTTTTTTATTATTTTTATTCGTTTTCCCCTTGCTGCGAGCGCGCAAAAACTAAAAATAAAATTTTTTGATTTTTATAAAAAATTCTAATTTTTTCAAATTGAAGGCCCGCTCCTCTTGGACGTGCGAACTGGCTGGTTGGCTAAATTTTGTTTTTTATAAATTTATTAGTTTTGAATTTTAATTTTTTAGGCCCTAATGCGTGCTCTACAATGGTGGCAGTGTTCAACATCTGGTGGTGGCTTCCTCTAAACGGTGATTTTTTCCCTAGTTTATTTAAAATTTTTTAATTTTAAAAATAATCTTTTTTATTTTTATGTATGTTCTTCCTGTGGTGGCTTTTGGAGAATATGCTGCTGGTGCTCATGATCTTCATGGTGGCCGGTTTTTAAAACTTTTTAATTTTTAAATAAAATATTTTTTATTATTTTTTTTTTTAATTTTACTTTGGTGGTGGCTTGCTATGGTGGATTGGTGGCTTGCTATGGTGGATTGGTGGCTTGCTATGGTGGCATGGTGCTTCATGCTCTTGGTGGTTGAATATGGTTCTGGTGTGGTTTTTTTATTAAAATAAAAAAATATTTTATTAAATGTGGGAGGGGGTGATTTTCAGCCAGGTTCTACTCCAGGCTCTGTGCGTGCTCTACTATGGTGGCTCCTCTACATGCTCTTCTTCGTCTTCTACACTGCTCGCCTGGTAAATCTTCAAATTTTTTAAATGAAAAATCGCATGCTATAAAACTGCGCACGCGAGAGACCTCTTCCTTTTTTCACTTTCTTGTTTTATTGTCCTTGTCTTTATTGTACTTTGTTTTTTCAATTTTCTCAATTTTACGAAATTTTAGAAAATTTTAGCTCAACATGTGTGGCCTTGCAAAAGAGGATGTGCTTCAGTGGATGCCGAGTTTTTACAGGTTTTTTAACTCCCCAATGGGGGTACTGGAGGGGGGGGGGAGTAGTTTTTATTGATTTTATGATACAGGGTGTTTCAGATAAAAAGCACTATTTAAAAAATCAATAACTTTTTAGTGCTTGGACAGATTTTAATGAAATTTGGTATTTAATATCTATATTTTATGGCATTTTTTTTGACATAAAAATTATGTCTAAATTCGAACCCTAACCCTGTATTTCAAATCCGTACTCAACCGTTCTCTTTTTTCCCTCTTTTCATTGCTTGCTATCTTACTTAATTTTATTTCCTGCGAGCGGCGAAGAGAAGAAGCCCCGCCCACTTTTCTTCAAGTTGTAATGTCTATCGACTGTTGTCTACTCTAGTGTCTATCGCCACTCGCAGCAAATAAAGGGAAGTAAGAATGCATGTGGGGAAAAAGGGAAAAACAGAACGGTAGAGTAGGGAATTATCTCGGGTTAGGGTTCGAATTTAGACATAATTTTTATGTCAAAAAAATGCCATAAAATATAGATAAAAAATACAAAATTTTGTTAAAATCTGTCCACGCATTAAAAAGTTATTGATTTTTCAAATAGTGCTTTTTATCTGAAACACCCTGTACTACTCCTGCCTATAAATTTTATTTTTGGCATTCTGTTTAATGACAATTCATCCCATTAATTTTTCCCATTTGAGTCCTACACATACCTATTTTGAGTCACACTACTCTTTCTAAATAAAGGATATTTTTTGCGTTTAAAATTTATTTTTCAAAAATTTTAGCTTAAATTTTTTTACACAATTTAAATTTTTACACAATTAAAAACTGATTACAAGCAGATTTGTTGCTCGCTTTTATGATGTTTGATCATTTGCCTGAACAAAAAATAAATAAAAAACGTCTGGAGAATCTTGAACGTTTGAAGAAGAAACAGAAATTGAAAATTTCTAAGAACAAACAAAAGAAGTCTGCACAACTAGCCGCAAGGAAACATGTTAAAGAGACGGTATTTCAATATTTTTAAAGATATTTAATTAGTTTATTTTAGAGGGAATCGCTTTTTGAAAAACTTCAACTTTATCAATTGGATCAGGAATGTGCGAAACTACTTAATTCTATATCTGCAAAAAGTTCCGCTGATTCAGAAATGTAAGTTTTTATCCATACATAGTATCTTTATATTCCTAATTTAGAGGGAAAGAGCAGTCGTGTTTTCCTAAGAGATTGCGGTGCGTATCTGAAAAACAAATTAAAAATGGAGAGGCAAAGCAAAATGACTATATAGAAACTGATGAAAGCAGCTCTGAAGAATCTGAGAATGAACAAACCATTCAACAGGATATAGTTGAGTTATCGACAAGTTCAAAAGACATGGATGAGAAATCTGATGTAATTCTTACACAAGGTTTGTCTTATGATGTTTTTGTGAAAACTTAGTTATATCGCTTGTCAAAATTTTCTAATTTTAGAGGACGCACTTGAGATTGGACAAATGAATAATGAAAAATTACAAACTGCAGAGGAATTTTTACAGAAGGAGCAAAAGAGCAAACTAAATAGAAAACTTTTTTATGAAATCCTTTCTCGTATAAAAGGGACACATATTTTTGTACAACGAGCTGAGTGTATTCAGGAAATGCGTCAGAGGCTTCCCATTATTTGTGAAGAACAACCAATTGTCGAGGCAATAAATGAGAATCCTGTTGTTGTTATTTGTGGAGAAACTGGTTCTGGGAAGACGACGCAAGTGCCACAATTTCTTTATGAAGCTGGATATACATCTAATGGACATCTTATTGGCATAACTGAGCCTAGAAGGATTGCCGCAATTAGCATGGCAAGTCGTGTAGGTGACGAGTTGGGAATTTCTGAAATTTCATCTTATCAAGTATTTTTTAACATTCTTACTATTTTACGTTAAAATTTTTGCTAGATTAGATATGAAGGGAATAAAACAGATTTGACGAAAATATTATTCATGACTGATGGGGTTTTACTCAAGGAATTGCAAGCAGATTGCACACTTTCTCGTTATTCTGTTATTATCATTGACGAAGCGCATGAGCGTTCAATATACAGCGACGTACTAATTGGTCTCCTTTCTAGAATTTGTATAGCCAGACTTAGAAAGCAATACCCGTTGAAATTGGTAATTATGTCTGCGACGCTCAGGTTTTCCCCTTTTTAGTTAAAAATATAGTTACTTATTTTACATTCAGGCTCGACGATTTTCTACAAAATAGGTTTTTAGCTTTTTAATTAGATTATTCAATTATTTTAGTACAGATTGTTTCCACATATTCAACCTAAGGTTATAAAAGTTGATTCTCGACAGTTTCCAGTCGCTATATATTTTGAACGCAGGACTCCAGAAAATTATTTAGAAGCAGCTTTTAAGAAGATATGTAAAATCCATGAACAATACCCGCCTGGAGATATACTTGTGTTTTTGAGGTTTTATTTTAAAATTGGTGGATTTAATAATTTTTTATTTAGTGGACAACGCGAAGTAAACTATTTAATTAAGCTTCTTATGAAAAGGTTTCCTACAAAAGAACGCGGGAACACAAAACCTAAGAGTAGAATGAAAAGAAAGAAGCAACAAAGAATTCCCGATGAAGTTGTAGACTATGATGAATTTTCCTTTTTTGATATGGACGATGATTGTATGGATTTTGACGAAGTTCCTATGGAAGGCGACTCGTCAGATTTATCAGAGAACAAATTCCCTCCCTTGCATTGTTTGCCTCTTTATTCAATGCTTCCAAAACACTTGCAAAGAAGAGTTTTTGAAGAGCGTTCTAACAAAGGTGATAACGCAAGGTTTAGCTATATTAAACTTAACGGAAAAATAATTTATTAAAATTCTAGAATGTGTATCATTTCTACAAACGTTGCAGAGACATCACTTACTATTCCAAATATTAGGTATGTAGTGGATTCTGGCAAAGAAAAAAGGCGAGATTTTGATCCTATCACGGGTGTATCACGTTTTGTTGTTGATTGGTGTTCAAAAGCTTCTGCTAATCAGCGCTCTGGACGTGCAGGAAGAGTTATGTCTGGATATGCATTCAGGTTATTTACTAAGCTTATGCTCGATATACTTTAAATCCTGTTTAAGACTTTACTCGTCTTCCGTTTTTGAAGATATGCCGAGCTTTTCTACACCTGAAATTTTGAATAAACCTATTGAACAGCTTGTACTTTTTCTAAAGTCTATGGGCTTTACTAAACTTTCCAATTTTCCATTCCCGACTCCACCAAAGCCTGACCAAATTTCTCATGCAGAAAATAAGTTGATGCGACTGGGTGCAATTACACATAAAAATAAGGCATGTTTTTACTTTGATTTTTGAAATTAATTTTTATAGAATGATTTTGATCAAATAACTCCTCTTGGTTACACACTGGTTCAATTGCCTTTGTCACCTGCCTTTGCTAAAATGATTGTAATGTCTTTTCGTGAAGGTCTTCTACCTTATGCAATCACTTTAGTATCAGCTTTATCGGTTCGCGAGCCTTTAATTCCTATATCGACAATCAAAGAAACAACAGTAGAAGATACTCAAAGAAGAATGGAAGAAATTCTCAAGCAGAGGAAACTTTGGTGCTCATTTGGAGAGGCCAGATTATTTGGCGACCTTACTGTTTTACTTAATGTTATTGGTGCTGCTGACTACGAAAAGGTTTTATTTTATTATTAAGTAAGGGGAAAATAATACTTATTCTTTTTCAGGAAAATTGTAAAGCACTTTACACGTTTGGGCTTCGCCCTAAAGCTCTTGATGAAATAAACAAATTACGGAAACAACTTGTTTCAATAATAAACACTTCAAGTTCAATACAAAATAAGCTCAATGATAAATTCAAAATGGAGCCGCCTGAACAAGATCAATTGAGAGAATTAAGGTATCTAGAAAATCAGACTTTCCTAAATATTTTTATATTTGAAGAAAAATTATGATTGAATGCTTCCCGGAGAAAATTGCCAAGAAAGTATCTGAAACAAATGCAAAAAAAGGATCATATAAAACGCAGATGCTTGAGGTTTTTTCTAGCATGGGTAGTTTTTCATATACTTGTACTATTTTAGGAGTTTGTATATCTCGATCCTGGATCTATGCTTTTTAAAGAACAACCTGATTTTGTGCTATACCAAGAAATTATTCAGGTTTCGGAGAGGAAGGTTTTACAAAACATTATTGTTGTGGAGCCTGAATGGATACCTGATTTTGTCATTTTTAATGATTTTTAATTTATATTTTGTTATCGTTTATTTCGAATAGAGCAAAATATTGAATAAAATATTGATTATGAAAACATATAATTTTTAATTAATGATCAATGGATAATAATCCTATATTTTAATTCAATTACATAAATAACACCTAAAATTTATATTCTATGGGAGACCTCCGGATCAGGATCGTTCCTTTTTTATCCGCCATTAGTAGGTGCATTAGAGTCTTGGCTGGATCGTTTACTATTTCTGGAGTTAGGAAGTCACAGGGTGGCTTATTGTTAGCTAATGAGTTGGTATTGACTAGAACAAAGTATAAAAACCCAAAGATTACAAAGATGTATGTTTTTATGAACGAAATGATCAACGAATGCCAAGACTCTATCACTCTGTGGCTGAAGAGATAAAAGGATATACGAGAGAGTTAAGGCGAGAGATACAGAAATGTCATGTTTTTATTCTTAGAATTTGTTGATTAGATTCGCGCATTATATTTTTTATCTGATCATTAGGGTTGTCGGATCAAACCGAACCGAATAACCGAAGGTTTTCGGTTTGGTTAACCAAAAATTTCGGTTTCGGTCAACCGAAAGTTTCAGTTTATCGGTTCGGATTTCGGTTAGCCGGTGAATCTGGTGAAACCGACAACCCTACTTACTCATCAATGATATCTTAACTTTCTAAATATTTAGGGATTCAGTTATTGTAAAAGGGATACCATCTATATTGAGAAATGTCTTCGTCGAGTGGTTCAGTAAAAGATAATAAAAATGGTGTGGTGCGTGCCGATGCTGGTGGAAGACAGGGAGAGGAGATTGCTAGCAAGTCTTTCATGATACAATCAAAGCGTTTCTATCTCGATTTAAAGCAAAATAATCGCGGACGTTTTGTCAAGTTAGCTGAGGTTTGTAATTAAATCTTATAAAGACCTCTGTCCGTTGTTTGTTATTTAAAAAGTCATCTTTAGTGTGTCTTTGGGTATAAGATTCTGGGTGTGGCTTCTGAAATACTTAAATATATAATATTTCTCCAAGGTTTCGTTAAACGGTCGCAAGAATCGTCTTTTTATGACAATGCTTGTTTGCAAGAATCTCAAGGATATTTTGGACAAATTGGAGAAGGATGGGCGTACTGCTGTCGTACCTAGTTAGTTCTAGTGTTTTTATAATTTTCAAACTTCTTTTAGAAGATACAACTGAAGGAAAAGACAACACAGGCGGAGTTATCCATACCGAGACTATTATTAATGACAGACGTCGCTATTATATCGATTTGCGTGAAAATCATCGTGGCATATTTCTTCGCGTCACTCAATTTGATATTCAAACTGGCAACAGAAATTCAGTTGCATTGCCACTACAAGGTGTCGGCCAATTTCGTGATGCACTTAAAGAAATTATTGATGAGTTTGGAGAAGGATATATCGGTTTGTTTTCATAGTTTCCCACTTCATTAATGATAAATTTTTTAGAAGAAAGTACCGACCTTCCACCGTCACACAACTTCCGAACCGACGGAAAAAACTTTTTCTTCGATCCTGGGCATAACTCTCGAGGAGATTTTTTGAAGATCACGGAGGTTTACTATGATTTTTAAAATTTTGTCTATTTAATTATTTTTAGCTTAAACCATCCGTTGGAGTTCGTAACACTATTGCTCTCTCCGTTGGAGCTATTCCACAGTTCACTCAAATTCTGAACAAACTCCATCAAGATTTCCAAACTCTTCGAACACCAGATGGCGCTGAAAAGGCAACAAAAGAATTGGCAAAAATGGAGATTTGACGAAAGAAAAAATAAAAAGATTTTCAATAAAAAATACTCGTTCAACTGATTTGCCGCCACCTCAGTAATAAAAGAAATAAATGTTTTCATTTTTTGTTTTAAAAATTCCGCTTTTTGCGGTTCATTATTTTTTATTATGATTATTTTTATATTTTTATTTTTAAATGATTTCATCATAAATTTGAAAATTACTTTAAAAAATAAGTTATTAAACGAAGAAATGGTTTGTGACCTTTCTACTACTACCGGAATTAAATCTGTGGATGAACAAGCAACTAATTTAATGAACAGTCAAACAACGTATAACAACAATAATGCAGAACAATTTGGTGGGAAGAGATGGAATGTTGAAGCACTTTATGAGAGCTGTCGATTAAAAGTTTCAATGACAAACAATGGACAGACTATGAGTAATTTTGGTAAAATTTCGGTATACGACACAGACGCCGATTAAGTCGAATGATATGTCATTCGAAAGAGCTCGTCGAGTTGAGTCGAATGGTGAAAAAATTTTCGTGCGGACTCATAAATGGGCCGAGATATAAGCCCCCGAAAATCGAAAAACCAAAGGGGGGACCAAGCACTTTTTTGGGGTGAAAAATTCGAAAATGCAAATTATACCTCGTTCGAAAGAGCTCGTCGAGCTGAGTCGAATGACACCAAAATCAACGAAATCTGACTTGATTGGACAAAGTTATGATCTTTTATTTTAGCTCCTTACCTATGGCATCTGTGGAGATTTTTGCTGCTACGGAGGCCCCAAATACGTCCAGAGCAAGGGAGATAGGAATAGGTTTATGTTACGAGCCCAGACCCAGTGCCCGTAGACTCCCCGCGAGGCGCGTGCCGCAAAACCCCGCGCGAAGCGCGGGGTTTTGCACAAGCGCCTCGCCGACGACCCATAGGTTTAGGTTCTTTTATTTTTTGTGTTATAACTTTGTCTAATCTTGTTCAATCACGGTGATTTTGGTGTCATTCGACTCAGCTCGTCGAGCTCTTTCGAATGAGGTATTATTTGCATTTTCGAATTTTTCACCCCAAAAAAGTGCTTGGTCCCCCCTTTGGTTTTTGACCATTTCGAGCCCTATATCTCGGCCCATTTATGAGTCCGCACGAAAATTTTTTCACCATTCGACTCAGCTCGACGAGCTCTTTCGAATGACATATCATTCGACCTAATCGGCGTCTGTGTCGTATACCGAAATTTTTCCGTAATTTTAACTAATTATAATTGAGTGATCTGTCTGAGTTATTGCTGTATCACTTTATCACATCTCCAATTTAACTTTTCTAGCCGATGCTGAAGTTATTTCGAAAAGGAAGGGCTTAAATGGCCGCTGGAATTTTTATGTTCATTACTTGGATTGTAATCGTCGACTTGATGAATGGGTTGATGAAGATCGTCTTGACCTTAGGTATACAAAATCTTAACATAAGAAATATTGTTTTTCTTAATAAAAATTAGGACAGTTAGAGTGCCACAACGCGTGCGGAAATCTATTTCTACTGCGTCTTTTACATCATGCCCATCTATTTCTGATTTGCAACAAATGGATCAGCAACACTCGAGTTTCTCTGTGTCTGATGAACAGAGGTTTTTTTTTGTTTTTGACAAATGCATATTTTTATTTTTTTAAAGCTCGAGAGGTTCAACCCCTGAAAAGCAGCTTGAACTATTTCGGTCTCCTGCTCGATCAATCACAGGAAGCCGCAAACGCAGGCATCATGGTGGTTCTGCTGCTATTCATTATGTAGATGCTAATTGTACTAACATTTCTTCAGAGCACTCAAAGCCGAGCGTGAGCAACGGAATTAATTCTTATAATCCTCCGCCAGGTATGTGAATCAATGGTAATTATATGTAAAGTTGATATTTGTCAGCTCCAAGTTTGCGAGGTTCAATGTCAAAGAAAGGGCACAGTGAGGATGTTCTTACACGAATAAGAAATGTGGAGTTGATAGAACTTGGACGGAATATAATTCAACCTTGGTATTTTTCTCCATATCCAAAAGAGCTGACAATGCTGCCATGTATTTATTTATGTGAATTTTGTCTAACATATACAAAAAGCAGAAGTTCGTTAACACGTCATGTTGTGGGTTTACTTTTAAATTAAACAATTTCTCCTTTTTTCAAGGCAAAATGTAATCTTTTTCACCCACCTGGCAATGAGATATACAGAAATGGCACCATCTCTTTCTTTGAAATTGATGGCAGAAAGAATAAGGTTGGTGATTTACAGATTTACAAAATATGTACGAATTTTAACTTTAGATTTACGCACAAAATCTTTGTCTCCTCGCCAAGTTATTTTTAGACCACAAGACGCTTTATTATGACACAGATCCTTTTCTGTTTTATGTATTGACGGAATATGACCAAAAAGGCTTTCGATTGGTTGGATATTTTTCAAAGGTTTGACAGATTGTAGGATATTTTCTTTATAGACTTTTTAAGGAAAAAGAATCAGCTGATGAATATAATGTTGCTTGTATTTTAGTTCTACCTCCTTTTCAAAAGCGTGGCTATGGTCGACTTTTGATTGAATTCAGCTATGAATTATCGAAAATTGATGGAAAAACAGGATCGCCAGGTACGTAAATTATTTAAATAGATGTGTGATTATTTTTTTTCATTGTTTCAGAAAAGCCGCTTTCTGATCTGGGATTTGTATGTTATTTTATATCCTATATAAATCTTTTCAATATTCTTTCAGCTTTCTTATCGAAGTTATTGGTTCCAAACAATAATGGAAACTATTTTGAATATTGTAAGAGAGCAGGGTGATCCAATACCTTCACAAGGAGAAAATGGTGAGGAAGAGGAGGTAAGCTATTCGCTTTAATATGTTAAATAGGTATCTTGAAATCTTAGGATACTCAAGTTTCTGTTTCAATTATGGATTTATGTGAACTGACAAGTATTCGAAAGGAGGACATTTTACAAACGCTTGAGGTAAGCGATAATTCTATTTCTATGCTGAACGCAGCATCTTTTTAGTTTTATGAAATCAACAATTATTTTCGAGGAGAATACGTGCTGACTTTAACTTATGAAATGATAGAAGCTTATCAGTAATTTATTTTACTTAAAAGACCCTAAACACTGTTAATATTAAGGAAATCCGTCGAAAAACGGCAGTTAAGAATTGACCCAAAATATATAAGATATGTTCCAAAGGACTGGTCGAAGTACAGACGTCAAATATAAATATTGTTTAACTAAATATTACATGTTTTGTGTAATTTGTATATATTTTGGTGTTATAATCATAAATACTTTTAACCAATTTTGTTAGTAACTTCCTTGAGCTGCTCATTTGTAAACGCAGTATTCTCCTCGTGTCCCTTATGTGGATTCAATTTTCCAGTCATCTTTAAATAAAGATACGAAAATAGCTTTTAGGTAATATGGTAATACCTGGTAATAAATCGCTACAATATCACCCCATTCAACCACAGTATCTAGGTTTAAATCTCGTGTTTTTCGATTTTCGTTTGTCAAAACTGAAAAAAAATCTTAACATGAATAAGATAAAACTGAACCTCGTTCGGCATCTTCTGTACCGACTTTGTACGTGGGGCTTTGACGTCCCTTTTAAATAGTAAATGTTAAAAGCAAATCAAAGCTAAGTATCACCTGTTGCCCATCCATCGAGAAGGCATCTATATTCTCTTCATAACGAAGATCAAGCTGAGCCTTTTGTGTACAAAACCGAACTTAAAAATATGGAACTTAAAAGTACGAGCTTAAAAGTATTTACGTTTATTCCTGTAGGCAACTTTGAGCACAACATAAAATTTAGTTAGCATATTGATGGGCGAGGGCGTGCCAGAGCGTTTATTCATTTGGCGGATAAGAATTGCTCGTCCAAATTTCCATTCTTTGTCTGATTGTGCCTGAATGCGCTGGTACGTATCGGACATCATTGCAATTAGTAAGTTGATCAAAACGATCAATGTTACCATCATGTATATGCCGAAAATTGCTTTCAATACAATTTTGGCAAAATCAGGAACAAGATGTAGAGGTGGCCTTTAATGTGTAAATATTTTTCGAAACAAATAAGAGGAACATGCTATCTGGTTCAACAAGTCCAAAAAGCGAGAAAAATAGCATTTCTAATGTCTGACCCGGCGATGCAAGCCTGAAATATAACATAAGCCGAAGTTTAAAATAAAACGGTCATCTGCAACTAATACCTCATCAACTCAGCACTGTCTTCATCAACTGGCTGATAGGCTGGCTGAACTGAAAAATAACAAAACGAAAAAATAAAAATAGTAGAACCTGAAAAATTGAGGTAACATGAAGCGTGAAGCCAGCAACAAAAAGCATTAGAATGACCAAAAATCTTGTTAGGTCATACATCAAATCTGATGAAATTATTCTATAAAAAATCTCTGAACGTTACCGCGAATAATGATTGCCCAAGGACCGAATAAATGATGAACAGTTAAAAAATCAAGAAACTCTACGAATGCGAAGAGTAATGCAAATGCTAGCAACTGATTCTTCTATATTTAATTAAGTTGTTTATATCACAATATTTTAGCTTAAAATACCAGATAGAGCATTGTGCGTGAAAAGTGCAATTTTTCATCACTATCCAAGTGTGTTAAATAGAAAGCGGGCAATAAAAAAGCCAAAATATGAACAGCAATGGCAATTGCAGCTAACACAAGTATCAACACCTTTAAACAATATTGTTCTTTATAATTCTCTCTATCATCTACCTTCACAATTCCCAGTCCCGAACCTCCACCTATTGTTGAAAGCTCTGAAACTAAATTCCCAGAAAGCCATAATAAGAGCATCCATTCAACAGGGTTGGGTATTACAGAGGTTACCTTAAATTAAGTTAAAATTCGCAGAAGTGGATTTGACCTATACCTCATACATTTTATGAGTAATATTAAGTACAACAATAGTGAGTAGAATAGTAAAATAAATATGAGAAACGATATGGCAGACAAATTTTATAAAAGGTGCTCGACCGATCCGACTGTCCAACGGTAACGAAAAGTAGAACCACGCGGGAGGGCAAATCAACACAAAGAAAGTAAATGCCAAAGTTTTCCCAAAGGACCAGTCAATGCCGCCCATCCTTTAATCTGAATATTTTCAGTCAAAATTTCCAATTTACCATATTTCTGTCAAATAGCGCTGAACTGAAGCGTAGGAAACAACTTCCTTCTGAATAAAAAATGTCAGCTTTATCTTTCGAAATAAACTAAAAATTCATTGCCTGTTCATTTTCTATCAGTACATCTAATAATGGTCTTCCTCTATGATCTTTTGCCTTAAGCAACAACGCAGCATTATATTTAGCTGCTGAAATACCAAGTAGCTCGACTGCCAAATTTTCCGCAAAAGTGGCAACGTTACTCTGCAATGTTGCTTACTTACATATCCCATTTTTATGACTTACTAAATCTTTAGCTCTTTCTTTTTCCTTTTCACTCATTTCACGATAAAGACTAGACAATTTCACTGCTGTATCAATAGGTGCCGGACTTTGAAGAATAAATTCCTGAAGCGGTTGATTCTCATTCCCTTTACCACAAACCATAAGATCGAAAATAAACTAATAATTTTAATTTTAAATTTAACAATTTAAAGAATTTAATACCTTCCTATCTTCCATAAGTTGATGAGTATCATGCTTCTGCTTAAGCAGAAAATGCAAACATTCTATCTAGATAAATTGTTAATGTTATTAATGATAAATATCTCTAAACGTGATTGTTCGCTGCTGCAAAGCATAGCGGAACTTTTCCATCTTTTGTTTCGGCTTGAGCATCTGCCGAGCTGTTTACAAATAACTTGACAACGTCTAAATGACCAGCCTTTGTGGCATAATGCATTCCTGTCCAGCCATTCTGATGAATATATTAACAAATTAAAAAAACATCAAAATTTTGATCGACTTGATCCATGACATTTATATTGGATCCTTGAGCGATAAGCAAGGAGACCATCTCTGAAATACTGAATTGCTTGAAGTTTATAAATAAAAATAACCTCTTTTTCCATTAACCGAAGCCAAATGCAAGGGTGTTCCTTAAAACAGTTAAAATTTATTAAATAAAAATAATCAAATTTACTTCCTCGCCAATCTTTTGCATGTTGCTGTTGAGTACTGCGTGACAGCAGCATTCCTACTACAGCAATATGTCCTTTAAAATTTTTATGCTACAATTATGACTTCATAAAAACACCTTGTTGTGCTGCCAGATGGAGTGGGATTATGCTCTAAATAAAATGAAGTTAAATGTTGATTATATCAAACCATAGTTGTCGTAGCTGCATCAACCTGAACACCCTGATTTAGCAGCATCCTGACTAGACCTACATCAATTTTATACTTAGTTAAAACTACAATTCGCTTATTAATATAAGACATACTGTCATGTCCTGCTTGAGCAGCCAGGTGTAATGGAGTGAAACCATACTAAAAATAATTCAAAAATTGCGAAAATACCTATTTCAACAATGAAAAATAACCTCTGTAGCAAATTCTTTAACTACGAAGTGATTAAAGGTAGGTGGTTCCGATCTGACACTTGCTTGTATGTGTTTTATCATCTCATTGATAAAATCCGAATGCCCCTTATAGGCTGCAACATGGAAAGCATTTAGGCCCGTCTATGTTTGAATATTAGAACAATCACGAAAATTTCTACCTTTTTAGAGCAACGTCGCCAATATTTCTTGTCAAAACAAGCCAAAATTGGTACATGCCCATTCCACGCAGCTAAACTAAGAGGAGTCTGAAAAATTTATTTTAATTTTTTCATAAAAATTCTATCAAAATTTAACCATCCCGTTAGCATTCTCATCCTCTGGGCTAGCCCCATTCTCAAGGAGTATCTTTACAATGCGAGAGTGACCCCCTGATGCTGCCATATGCAGAGTAGTTGCTTCCAGTATTTTTGTTTTAGCATGTATAACCATAGCCTTAAGAGCTCATTAAATAAACACTAAAACTGATTTAGACCTTGTCTATCATCATTAACTCTCTGACCTAAAAATCAAAATACTTTTAATTACTGATTTAGCCATATAACCACTGCAAGACTGCCTTTCATTGCAGCAATATGAGCACAAGTAAATCCACTGTGATCAACTGCTGTTAAAACAGCATGATTGTTCTGTTTCATTTTCAGAAACAATTTAACCACGTCCGGATAGTCATTCTGACAATATTAAATATGTAGTATAAAATTTGTAGTAAAAGCACCTCTGCTGCCAAATGTAACGGGGTCTGCCCCTTATCATCTTTGGCATTGGGATTAGCACCAAATGCTAAAAGTGTCTGTGCAACGATTAATTGTCCAAATTTGGCAGCAAAATGAAGTGCTGTTTGGTTGTTCAGTGTTATGGCTTCGAGGCTCGCTCCATGCTCCTTAAAATACTATATTTTTCTAATAATTATTACTCTACCTGAACAAGCATTGCTACTAACTTTGCATGTCCATACTGTGCGGCTAAATGCAAGGGAGCTTCTCCGTTTTTCGCCTTACTTAAATGTTTGTGTATTCAGACCATATTTTCTTAACCTGTTAACGAAGGCCTTGTATTTCAACAACAGTCTTGTCAACTCTATATGACCATTTGCAGCGGCTAAATGTAATGCCTACAAAATCTGTTATTGAATAAGCTTGTTAATCGAACCGTGCGGCCACACTCATCGAAGACGTCAATTCTAGCATGGTGTTGAAGTAGAATACGTGAAACACCGACATGTCCACGAGCGCAAGCTTCAAGTAAGGGCGACCAACCATTCTGCATATTATGGGAAATTATTTAAAATCAAACAGACAACTTTGGATTTTTTATTTTGTACAATCTGAACAGATCCAGGCCCGATTTTGTTTACCTATACGAATAAAATTTCCTTCTTTTAATTATAATAATACCATAGCCAAAAGAACACCTTCATTCCCTGAACGAGCACACATGTGCATAGCAGGGGTGCAGCGAATTGAATTTTGAAAGGCGAGAACGAGAAAACGAGAAGCGAGAATGAAAATTAAAAAGCGAGAGCGAGAAGCGAGAGGCGAGACTACCAAAAAAGGCGAGAAAAAGCGAGAAGCGAGAGGCGAGAAGCGAGAATTTTAAAAAAATTGTAAAAATTTTATTTGCCTAAATTAAATAGTATATTTTTATAAATCATACTTATAATCGTATATTTTTAAATTATTATGAAGAAAAAGCAATTTTTCGACATTATCAGGCAACAATCTTGTGCGTAAATTACTTACAACCAATCCTGCAGTTGAGAAAAGCCTAATTATAATTCTTTTATATTTGGATAATTTTCTTGGTCCTTTTCCAATTTATGGACAATAACCCGAAACAATGAAATTACAGTCGATTACCGAAACAATGGAATTACAGTCGATTACTTCTTTTGAGTGTCATTTGCTTTTCCTTGTTCGATTTTTCCTTTACTTCTGTTGATTGATCCAAAAATTGTTTGTGTTGTTCCGGGTGCTTACTTTTTAAATGTGTTGCCAATGTCGTTGTTGGTGCTCTTGGCGGAAAATCTTTTTTATAATCACATTCTTTACAGAATGCAATTCGTCCAGAGAGTGTGAAATAATTCCAAATCTTTGACATCTCATTTATTTATTCCTTGAAAATAAAAATTAGAAAAATAAAGGGATAAAAAATTCTCGCTTAATTCTCGTTTTTTTGAGAAAAAGCGAGAGCGAGAAGCGAGAGGCGAGACTGCCCAAAAAGGCGAGAAAAAGCGAGAAGCGAGAGGCGAGAAGCGAGACGAGCTGCACCCCTGGTGCATAGGTGTCTCTAGATTCTAATAAAACAGAGTTAAAGTGATTTGGGATCTACTCACATTAAGTGTTTGTTTTTCACAGTCCCCGCCTGAGTCCACAAGTGTTGAAACAATTTTAGTATCTTCTTCAATAAAATGATTCTGATCTGGCATAATCTGACTAGCATAATGGACACTGCTCTGTCCGTCCTTTATAAAGAAAAGTTAGATTCACGTGAAATTAACGACCTCTGTCAAAAGGTTTACATATTCTCGAATCTCATGACTATCTTTGCCAATCTTCTCTAATAGTAATAATACTACGGGAAGGTGACATTGTTTTGAGGCCAAATGTAGAGGTGTTTCACCTATCTAATGAATTAAAATAAACATTGCGAATGTTGGATCTTAGTACAATTTACCTTCGATTTCAATTTAGGATCAGCGCCCTCTGCCAGCAGCAAACGAACCATTTCTTTGTTACCTGTACGCGCGGATATATGTAACGGAGTCATCCCGTCAGATCGACGTACGTTCGGCTGCGCTCCGCTCTTTAAATATATTTGTAAATAAAAAAATAAAATTTATTTTTTACAAATAACAACATTTGTGCACACTCAATATTTCCACTCGGCAAGCCAGCAGCTACATGCAAAGCTGTCTGAAAATTTACATATATGTAGTAAATTCGTATAACAATTAACCTCGCCAATCTGTCCTCCTTCAATGTGTACATCGGCTCCGAACCCAAGAAGCGTTTCTACAACCGCTGCTTGTCCGGATTGGACGGCTACAGTCAATGCGGTATAATTATCCTTAAAGAATAATGATATCAAAAATTGTTGTTCAGAATTACCCTAGTAGCAATATCCACTCGAGTACCCCTCGCTAACAGCATCTGAACATATTTGAATAAAAGAAATAGGAAAGGCTAACCTTTACAACATCATTGTACCCAGCAGACGCTGCTGCATGTAGCCCAAGCGCTCCATTCTTATTGGGCATATACAAAGGTACCCCACGTTCTAAATTATGGTTCATTAAATTTCTTAAATGAAACCAACTTAGAAAAGCCAGTGCCGTATCAGCGTGTCCTTAATCGCTAGTGGATAATTTTATAGCCAACAATTAAAATAAACCTGCTGCAGAAGCAATATGCAAAAGAGTACTGCCATCACATGTTCTAGCTCTAATTGATGAACTGTTTTAATTATGATAGTTAAGCTATACATATTTTTAAATCACTGACCCAAATTTGTCGATGAGAGTTTCAACAATTTGAGTGTAACCTTTTTCAGCAGCAACATGCAATGGAGTTTTTTCCTCCTTAATTTGATACAGTAAAAAAAAGTACTACAAGTTTTTAAATTTAAAATCACACATTGTCTGCTATGTTTGCATTTCCGTTTAATTTCCACATCGTTTTAAGCATTTTTTCATCACCGAGCATAGCTACCTTATTAAGTATTAAAAGTTCCTCGCAAAATCAAATTAAGATACCTCATGAAGAGGTGTTCGACCCTGATTGTTCTGTGTATTAACCTCCTCTCCACCTCCATTTTGCACAATAATTTGTACAAATTCATCACCTAAATCGTATGCATAAATAAATGAGACCTAGTTGATATTTTCGAATAGATTTTAAAACATGAAAAAATTGCCTCTGTGTACTGCTAGATGTAGTGGAGTGTTGCCGTCCATGTCTTTCGCACTAATTTGTTTTTTCGATTCTTTTTGCAACAAAAAGTTCACGGCTGCCATATTTCCAGCACGAATAGCAAAATGTAGAGGAAGATTACCGTTTTTGTCAGATGCAGTTCTGCAGCCAGGATTTACATTGATCAACGTTTTCAGGATAGCAACTGCACTGGTTGAGCGTCTCTCAGATGCAAAATGAATCGGCAACCGGCCTGCCTGTTTAAATTTTTAGAGAAAATGCCCATTTTGATTAATATGTATAACCCCAGGTCTTGAACTATCCAGATTTTTTTCGAGAAGATAACGCAACATTGTTTCAGTTCCCCACATTGCGCAAACATGCATTGCGCCCAGTCGTTCCTTAAATATATACATAATAATGTAAATCCATGGTCTATTGTTAGACCTTTGTAGTAACATAAATGTCAGCTCCCTGCTCAACAAGCATTTTTAAAACGTCCATCTCTCGGGATTTAATCGCTAATAGAAAAGCCGTATAACTTAAAATTAGTAATGCAAAAACGCGGACGCGATCTTGTCTACCCTTCTGCGTCAGCCAATGTTAGGTCGAAAATTTCTCCGCTTAAAAGTAAATTTTTAACAGTCTCCCATTCACCCTTCTTCGCTGCAAGCAGAAGACCTGTGCTACTGTCCCCGCCATGAATTTGCAAGGATTCTAGCTCAGCGATTTCTCTCATTTCCTCTTCACTAAAATTTTGTTTTCGTTGTCCGAAAACAACATCGTCTTCAAAACCATAGCTTTCTCTAAATTAAAATCACATCAATTCATTGAGAAGGGAATGAACCGCTTATTTGACAAGCCAATAGCTTCAAGGTTATCATCACTCCCACTAAAAATACCGATTTTAAAATCACCACTTTTTATTTCCTCGTCTTCACTATTCGTTTTATTTTTTGATTTCAGACGTATTCGTTCTAACGATTTTCCCAGAATTCCATAGCGATACTCCTCGTCTGAACTATCTACTATTGTGATTCTTCTCCTTTGACCATCAATTATTTTGCTTCCTTCTATTGTTTCTCTTCCTTTAGTTGAAGCATTCGTAAATGAATGTCTACGCTGTCGATTTTCACGTAAAGCACTAAAAATATGGCTAATAAACTCTAACGTATAAAAGATACTTGCTGAGAATTCCATTCCTGTTACGAAGCTCCCACTCTTCAGGACTATATTTTGCACCATTATCTCGGTGAATTGTAAACGATCCTCTATGAGTTGAAGGGATATTAGGTACTGAAACAAGTACAGCTGTTTCGCTGGCTGCCACAATTTCAGGATCAATTGTGCTAACCGTAACGTTAGGCAAATTCTCCATATGTAATATGTAAATATTATTTCAAAAGTTTAACTTTTATAAGCAAATCTTTCGTGTTGATATTGGTGAAAAAAATGTATTTAGTTAGGTAAGTGAAAATAAAATTTAAGCTGGATTTTAGTATTTGAACAATTTAAATAATGGAAAACCACAAAGTTTAACGCTCGATTTAACGTCCAATCCTCCTTTCAGAAATTGAAAAAATAAAAGTGTTTGGCACTTTTTAGTAATATTTGAGTTATTATTTTGACTAATAATAGCTGTGCCACATCGAATAAAAACACTATTGTCTCCATCCACCTTCACTTACAAAATGGACATTATTATGGTTTCACCCCTACCACAAACCAATTTTGAGCAGCAATTTTCTTTGACCAACTTTAAAAAATGACCAATAATGTAAAAATACTTTATTTATGCTAATTTTTTTAATTTAAAAAGTATTAATCCAATCAATTTAAACAATAAGTATACAGCTGATTTGACCGACTTTTCACCCAAAAGAAAGGAATTCTTTCCATTTAGATTGAATATATAGCTTTAGCTATGATGATTGGATTTTATTCCATTTATAAATTTGGGTTGTATTATGTGCTCGTAAGAATGCGACATCCTAATAAAAGTTCCTCGCAAAATCAAATTAAGATACCTCATGAAGAGGTGTTCGACCCTGATTGTTCTGTGTATTAACCTCCTCTCCACCTCCATTTTGCACAATAATTTGTACAAATTCATCACCTAAATCGTATGCATAAATAAATGAGACCTAGTTGATATTTTCGAATAGATTTTAAAACATGAAAAAATTGCCTCTGTGTACTGCTAGATGTAGTGGAGTGTTGCCGTCCATGTCTTTCGCACTAATTTGTTTTTTCGATTCTTTTTGCAACAAAAAGTTCACGGCTGCCATATTTCCAGCACGAATAGCAAAATGTAGAGGAAGATTACCGTTTTTGTCAGATGCAGTTCTGCAGCCAGGATTTACATTGATCAACGTTTTCAGGATAGCAACTGCACTGGTTGAGCGTCTCTCAGATGCAAAATGAATCGGCAACCGGCCTGCCTGTTTAAATTTTTTAGAGAAAATGCCCATTTTGATTAATATGTATAACCCCAGGTCTTGAACTATCCAGATTTTTTTCGAGAAGATAACGCAACATTGTTTCAGTTCCCCACATTGCGCAAACATGCATTGCGCCCAGTCGTTCCTTAAATATATACATAATAATGTAAATCCATGGTCTATTGTTAGACCTTTGTAGTAACATAAATGTCAGCTCCCTGCTCAACAAGCATTTTTAAAACGTCCATCTCTCGGGATTTAATCGCTAATAGAAAAGCCGTATAACTTAAAATTAGTAATGCAAAAACGCGGACGCGATCTTGTCTACCCTTCTGCGTCAGCCAATGTTAGGTCGAAAATTTCTCCGCTTAAAAGTAAATTTTTAACAGTCTCCCATTCACCCTTCTTCGCTGCAAGCAGAAGACCTGTGCTACTGTCCCCGCCATGAATTTGCAAGGATTCTAGCTCAGCGATTTCTCTCATTTCCTCTTCACTAAAATTTTGTTTTCGTTGTCCGAAAACAACATCGTCTTCAAAACCATAGCTTTCTCTAAATTAAAATCACATCAATTCATTGAGAAGGGAATGAACCGCTTATTTGACAAGCCAATAGCTTCAAGGTTATCATCACTCCCACTAAAAATACCGATTTTAAAATCACCACTTTTTATTTCCTCGTCTTCACTATTCGTTTTATTTTTTGATTTCAGACGTATTCGTTCTAACGATTTTCCCAGAATTCCATAGCGATACTCCTCGTCTGAACTATCTACTATTGTGATTCTTCTCCTTTGACCATCAATTATTTTGCTTCCTTCTATTGTTTCTCTTCCTTTAGTTGAAGCATTCGTAAATGAATGTCTACGCTGTCGATTTTCACGTAAAGCACTAAAAATATGGCTAATAAACTCTAACGTATAAAAGATACTTGCTGAGAATTCCATTCCTGTTACGAAGCTCCCACTCTTCAGGACTATATTTTGCACCATTATCTCGGTGAATTGTAAACGATCCTCTATGAGTTGAAGGGATATTAGGTACTGAAACAAGTACAGCTGTTTCGCTGGCTGCCACAATTTCAGGATCAATTGTGCTAACCGTAACGTTAGGCAAATTCTCCATATGTAATATGTAAATATTATTTCAAAAGTTTAACTTTTATAAGCAAATCTTTCGTGTTGATATTGGTGAAAAAAATGTATTTAGTTAGGTAAGTGAAAATAAAATTTAAGCTGGATTTTAGTATTTGAACAATTTAAATAATGGAAAACCACAAAGTTTAACGCTCGATTTAACGTCCAATCCTCCTTTCAGAAATTGAAAAAATAAAAGTGTTTGGCACTTTTTAGTAATATTTGAGTTATTATTTTGACTAATAATAGCTGTGCCACATCGAATAAAAACACTATTGTCTCCATCCACCTTCACTTACAAAATGGACATTATTATGGTTTCACCCCTACCACAAACCAATTTTGAGCAGCAATTTTCTTTGACCAACTTTAAAAAATGACCAATAATGTAAAAATACTTTATTTATGCTAATTTTTTTAATTTAAAAAGTATTAATCCAATCAATTTAAACAATAAGTATACAGCTGATTTGACCGACTTTTCACCCAAAAGAAAGGAATTCTTTCCATTTAGATTGAATATATAGCTTTAGCTATGATGATTGGATTTTATTCCATTTATAAATTTGGGTTGTATTATGTGCTCGTAAGAATGCGACATCCTAATAAAAGCGAGCGCTACCTTTCGTTTAATCCTCTGACTATATATAGCCGGAAGAAAAACGAGAAAAAATCTCCTTCCAAAAATCGAGCAGACTCATCCACAATAGATAAAATTCCCTTCTATCCTCAAATCTCAACCAATCGCTCGCAATTTTTTCTTCATTTGTTATAGCAGTATGTATTTTCATTTCTCAATTATTTGTTATTAAATTGTAAAATTTTAGAAATTGAATTTATTATAAATGTTACGTTCACTACTTGCTTTTAGCAAGGTGTCCATAACAATTGTAATATTATTTTGTTCATTAGTCATCTCCAGATGTGCAATCCCCCAGAATGTTGACTTCTTTCGGGTTTGTACTTTTCTTGCACTTGTAAAACTGCGATATTTTAGTTTGATTTGGATGCAAATCGTTCTTTGCGTACACCACGTCAAGAGCCTTCAACTGGTTCGCAAACTGAAGCTCAAATTCCAGGTTCATCAGTTGCTTCAGCTCCTTTATTCCAGCCGATCAACAATGATTTGCCTTCTCAGGTATTACTCAAATCTATTACATTTCAATTTTGCCTTACTTTTAGTTCAAGTTTTCTGAGAAAGACAAAGAAGCTGTCGACAAGGCTACAACGTTCACAAACTCTTTATTAGAAAGACTTGGCCTGGCGAGTAATCAAAAAGCAGATAATCAAAAGGAGCTCCGCAGGCATCCCGCACCTGCATTCTATCAGACAGATGATCTAACTGGGCTGGGTGCCGATTTAGCTTCAAATAGGATTGATTTACAAGTGCGTAATTTTTTTATTGTTTCTATTTTTAATTTAAGGGATTGGCAAGTGGACAAATTCCAGGCTTGGCGCCGGTAATATTAAAATATTGAAATATTCCAGAAACTTTAATTTTCAGATTCCAGTACCGGGGTTTGCTGGTCCACAGGATGCTCCTACCGTTCCTGGTGTGAATACTATTCCTGGTCTAAGCAATTTTAACTATATTGTTGGGCAACTTGTACCTCAAATGATTCCTCCTACTAATACATTATTAGGTTCATTATTTCTACTCATCCGACATTACTAATATATTTTTAGGGTCATCCATTTCACGTCTTTTGCCCAAGGATGCAACCAAAAATCTGGCGAAAAATGTATTTAGAGCAGTTCATCCTGCTGCTGAAAATGTTGATGTGGCTCGAATGATGGGTCGCTGGTTCCAGGTCGGTATTTTTATTTTAAATCGTAAATTCAAAAACTACTAAGGTAATTACAAGTCCTCATGTCATTCGTGAAGCTTGTACTGTTTCACACTTTGGCGCCCTTACTAACAACACATATTCTGCAACATTTACTATTCTCAAGTTCTACAGAGAGGGAAATTCAAACGGGCCACCAAGATTCTCTCTGGGTTATGGTTTTAAAGCTGGGGATACAGGACAATTCTTACTTCATTCAAGTAATTCGCCTGACGTGAGTCATTTTATAAAAAAACACATTAAACTAACAAAAATATAATTTCGGTAAACACCTTAATTTATATCAGGCTGAACCTTTTTGGGTGATCAAGCTAGGACCATTGAATGAGTATAACCAATATGATTATGCGGTATGTTAACATTAAAGTATAATCACACTTTCAACCTAACGGATATTTAAAGGTTGTTTCAAATTGGGTTCGCTATCCTGTTTTCGTGATTGCTCGTGATCCAGAACGATTTCATCAATCCCATATGAAGCAGGTAGCGCAAAAATTGAATTTTTAACCAATTCTTGATAAACTATTGTGTATTATCTATTTTAGGTACTTCAATTCCTAGAAGATAACAATTATATCAATGTTGTTACTAAAGCATTCAACTTGATCTCACCAGTTGACTATTCACAGTTAGTAAAATTATTAAAAAGATGTTTGTAATTTAAAAACAATTTAAACAGATGCCAGTATACTCCAACATTTTCTGGAGCTGGCTAACGAGAAGGCTTAACAATCCTGTTATGATAATTTATTTTTTATATTTCACTTTAAAATTGTACATTCATTCTAATCATGTATTATAAACGTGCTATCATATATTTTTCAAATCTCGCCTCGAAACCTTTCGATCTCGAGACCTTGAATCAGTCGAGATTTAGGAGTTATGATCCTGCTCTGAATCGGCTGAATGAGAAGCCAGGGCTGAACAAGTTCGTACTCAAATGTTGATACTCAACTGCCTCGCTCTGACATTTGAGTGTCGAAGTGAAATTTTCAGGGTTTCCGTCATGTCGTTAAAAATTTCCTTCTAATTTCTAGGTTTTTATTACGTTCTACATACTACGACTTTTATGGAACATTCATGTGTAAACTTTCGTGACATTGGCATTACTACTTGGTTGACAAAACAGCTCGAAGAATTAAATTTAAGACATCCTACGCCTGTACAAATAAATTGTATTCCTAAAATTCTTGAGGGCTCTGATGTACTCGGTTGTGCTAAAACTGGTACTGGAAAGACACTGGCTTTTGTTTTACCAATATTGCAACAGGTTTCTTAATTTACTTTCATGTCAGAGATGCATATATTTTTCAGCTTTCTTCTGATCCTTTTGGCATTTTTGCATTGATTCTAACACCCACAAGGGAACTAGCTTTTCAAATCGGTGACCAGCTTAATGCTTTGGGTAGGCAGTTGAATTTGAAATGCAGCATAATAGTTGGTGGACGGCATCAAATGGCTCAAGCACAGGAATTAGTACGCAGACCACATATTGTTATAGCAACACCAGGTTTGATCAATAATCAGAAATACATACTTTCATTAATTTTATCTAGGTCGTCTTGCTGATCATCTACAAAGTGACATGCTTGGAATAGCGCGCCTTTTGAGCACAATCCGTTTTCTTGTTTTGGATGAGGCAGATCGACTTTTAGATCCAGCTTATGCGCTTCAGGTTTTGAATCTCCTTGATACATTTACTTCTTTAGCTTAAAAATATTTTGGAATCGCTGCCCAAAGAGCGACAGACGCTTCTCTTTAGTGCAACAATCACTGACGCTCTAGATAAACTTCATCAGGTTTTATCATCAATAATATTGACGTTCTTGTTATCTTAAATTTTATAGCTTTCCATTCGGAAGCCATATTTTTTTGAGGAGAAGGACCAGATACAAACAGTAAAAGGATTGGAGCAGCGTTTTGTTCTTTGTCCACGCACGTAAATTTTTGGCTCTTTTAAATTTTATAAAATTTAACCTAAAAATAGAAAAATGTCTCCATCCACCTAAAAAAAAATGTCTCCAAAAAAATGTCTCCATCCAAAAATGTCTCCATCCTATAAAATTTAACCTAAAAATAGAAAAATGTCTCCATCCACCTAAAAAAAAAAATGTCTCCAAAAAAATGTCTCCATCCACCTTCACTTACAAAATGGACATTATTATGGTTTCACCCCTACCACAAACCAATTTTGAGCAGCAATTTTCTTTGACCAACTTTAAAAAATGACCAATAATGTAAAAATACTTTATTTATGCTAATTTTTTTAATTTAAAAAGTATTAATCCAATCAATTTAAACAATAAGTATACAGCTGATTTGACCGACTTTTCACCCAAAAGAAAGGAATTCTTTCCATTTAGATTGAATATATAGCTTTAGCTATGATGATTGGATTTTATTCCATTTATAAATTTGGGTTGTATTATGTGCTCGTAAGAATGCGACATCCTAATAAAAGCGAGCGCTACCTTTCGTTTAATCCTCTGACTATATATAGCCGGAAGAAAAACGAGAAAAAATCTCCTTCCAAAAATCGAGCAGACTCATCCACAATAGATAAAATTCCCTTCTATCCTCAAATCTCAACCAATCGCTCGCAATTTTTTCTTCATTTGTTATAGCAGTATGTATTTTCATTTCTCAATTATTTGTTATTAAATTGTAAAATTTTAGAAATTGAATTTATTATAAATGTTACGTTCACTACTTGCTTTTAGCAAGGTGTCCATAACAATTGTAATATTATTTTGTTCATTAGTCATCTCCAGATGTGCAATCCCCCAGAATGTTGACTTCTTTCGGGTTTGTACTTTTCTTGCACTTGTAAAACTGCGATATTTTAGTTTGATTTGGATGCAAATCGTTCTTTGCGTACACCACGTCAAGAGCCTTCAACTGGTTCGCAAACTGAAGCTCAAATTCCAGGTTCATCAGTTGCTTCAGCTCCTTTATTCCAGCCGATCAACAATGATTTGCCTTCTCAGGTATTACTCAAATCTATTACATTTCAATTTTGCCTTACTTTTAGTTCAAGTTTTCTGAGAAAGACAAAGAAGCTGTCGACAAGGCTACAACGTTCACAAACTCTTTATTAGAAAGACTTGGCCTGGCGAGTAATCAAAAAGCAGATAATCAAAAGGAGCTCCGCAGGCATCCCGCACCTGCATTCTATCAGACAGATGATCTAACTGGGCTGGGTGCCGATTTAGCTTCAAATAGGATTGATTTACAAGTGCGTAATTTTTTTATTGTTTCTATTTTTAATTTAAGGGATTGGCAAGTGGACAAATTCCAGGCTTGGCGCCGGTAATATTAAAATATTGAAATATTCCAGAAACTTTAATTTTCAGATTCCAGTACCGGGGTTTGCTGGTCCACAGGATGCTCCTACCGTTCCTGGTGTGAATACTATTCCTGGTCTAAGCAATTTTAACTATATTGTTGGGCAACTTGTACCTCAAATGATTCCTCCTACTAATACATTATTAGGTTCATTATTTCTACTCATCCGACATTACTAATATATTTTTAGGGTCATCCATTTCACGTCTTTTGCCCAAGGATGCAACCAAAAATCTGGCGAAAAATGTATTTAGAGCAGTTCATCCTGCTGCTGAAAATGTTGATGTGGCTCGAATGATGGGTCGCTGGTTCCAGGTCGGTATTTTTATTTTAAATCGTAAATTCAAAAACTACTAAGGTAATTACAAGTCCTCATGTCATTCGTGAAGCTTGTACTGTTTCACACTTTGGCGCCCTTACTAACAACACATATTCTGCAACATTTACTATTCTCAAGTTCTACAGAGAGGGAAATTCAAACGGGCCACCAAGATTCTCTCTGGGTTATGGTTTTAAAGCTGGGGATACAGGACAATTCTTACTTCATTCAAGTAATTCGCCTGACGTGAGTCATTTTATAAAAAAACACATTAAACTAACAAAAATATAATTTCGGTAAACACCTTAATTTATATCAGGCTGAACCTTTTTGGGTGATCAAGCTAGGACCATTGAATGAGTATAACCAATATGATTATGCGGTATGTTAACATTAAAGTATAATCACACTTTCAACCTAACGGATATTTAAAGGTTGTTTCAAATTGGGTTCGCTATCCTGTTTTCGTGATTGCTCGTGATCCAGAACGATTTCATCAATCCCATATGAAGCAGGTAGCGCAAAAATTGAATTTTTAACCAATTCTTGATAAACTATTGTGTATTATCTATTTTAGGTACTTCAATTCCTAGAAGATAACAATTATATCAATGTTGTTACTAAAGCATTCAACTTGATCTCACCAGTTGACTATTCACAGTTAGTAAAATTATTAAAAAGATGTTTGTAATTTAAAAACAATTTAAACAGATGCCAGTATACTCCAACATTTTCTGGAGCTGGCTAACGAGAAGGCTTAACAATCCTGTTATGATAATTTATTTTTTATATTTCACTTTAAAATTGTACATTCATTCTAATCATGTATTATAAACGTGCTATCATATATTTTTCAAATCTCGCCTCGAAACCTTTCGATCTCGAGACCTTGAATCAGTCGAGATTTAGGAGTTATGATCCTGCTCTGAATCGGCTGAATGAGAAGCCAGGGCTGAACAAGTTCGTACTCAAATGTTGATACTCAACTGCCTCGCTCTGACATTTGAGTGTCGAAGTGAAATTTTCAGGGTTTCCGTCATGTCGTTAAAAATTTCCTTCTAATTTCTAGGTTTTTATTACGTTCTACATACTACGACTTTTATGGAACATTCATGTGTAAACTTTCGTGACATTGGCATTACTACTTGGTTGACAAAACAGCTCGAAGAATTAAATTTAAGACATCCTACGCCTGTACAAATAAATTGTATTCCTAAAATTCTTGAGGGCTCTGATGTACTCGGTTGTGCTAAAACTGGTACTGGAAAGACACTGGCTTTTGTTTTACCAATATTGCAACAGGTTTCTTAATTTACTTTCATGTCAGAGATGCATATATTTTTCAGCTTTCTTCTGATCCTTTTGGCATTTTTGCATTGATTCTAACACCCACAAGGGAACTAGCTTTTCAAATCGGTGACCAGCTTAATGCTTTGGGTAGGCAGTTGAATTTGAAATGCAGCATAATAGTTGGTGGACGGCATCAAATGGCTCAAGCACAGGAATTAGTACGCAGACCACATATTGTTATAGCAACACCAGGTTTGATCAATAATCAGAAATACATACTTTCATTAATTTTATCTAGGTCGTCTTGCTGATCATCTACAAAGTGACATGCTTGGAATAGCGCGCCTTTTGAGCACAATCCGTTTTCTTGTTTTGGATGAGGCAGATCGACTTTTAGATCCAGCTTATGCGCTTCAGGTTTTGAATCTCCTTGATACATTTACTTCTTTAGCTTAAAAATATTTTGGAATCGCTGCCCAAAGAGCGACAGACGCTTCTCTTTAGTGCAACAATCACTGACGCTCTAGATAAACTTCATCAGGTTTTATCATCAATAATATTGACGTTCTTGTTATCTTAAATTTTATAGCTTTCCATTCGGAAGCCATATTTTTTTGAGGAGAAGGACCAGATACAAACAGTAAAAGGATTGGAGCAGCGTTTTGTTCTTTGTCCACGCACGTAAATTTTTGGCTCTTTTAAATTTTATAAAATTTAACCTAAAAATAGAATAATTTAAGATTCATTGATGCTTATTTAGTCTACATAGTCAAAGAGGTTCGATTTAATAAATTATACTAATTATCAAATATGTAATATTCGTTGTCAGTTTTACACAAGTCGAGAGTCGTCTTCTATCTTAGTATTTGTCAAAACATGTCGTGAGTGTCAAACTCTTGCTCTTATGTTTAAGAAGCTTGGATTCGAGGTACTAAAAACTAATTTTCAAGATTTATTTTTATCTTGGATTATTAATTTTCAATTGCCATTTTAGATCTGTTCTCTGCATTCGGAAGTTCTGCAAAGCCTTAGAATGTCATCTCTAGCTCGTTTTAGATCTGGTCGAATTCGTATTATGATTTGTACGGATGTGGCAGCAAGGGGTTTGGACATTCCTCATGTATGTTTAGTACTTAAACTTGCCGAAACTTAATTATCAGGCAATTATTTTTATAGGTCGACTTGGTAGTGAACCATAATGTGCCTCGTTGCCCCAAAAGTTATTTGCATAGAGTGGGGCGTTCAGCACGAGCTGGCCGTTTCGGAGCAATATTTGGAAAGTACTTTCGAATGTTGAAAATGGTAAATATTTTTTAATTAAAACAATTTTTAAATTTTAATATAGGGTGTTCCCGAGGCTGCTGTAAAACAGAAGATGCAATCGGAAGACGTAGATCCTGAAATTTTGAGGTTTATTTTTCATTTAAGATTTTTGGGAATTGATGAATTTATATTCTTTCGTTTTAGTGTGCCCGATAAAATTTTCAATACAAATTAGGTTTTGTGATGAACAGTGAGTGAAAAAATAAATCTATCATGCATGCATGTTTCACTTTTAATATTTGTATAAAACTATTTTTCCTTTTATTAAATTTCTAGAACTTGTTTTTATACTTATTAGTTTTTTGCTAATTTAATCAAAATGTTATATAATTATTTCAACCTTTTAGCAACAGACTATGGACAATATACAGCTAGCACAGAATTTATCTTCAATTTCAGCAGATTTTCCTTTCATTTATCTTCACAATGAAATGGTTAAGTACTTCCAAGAGAGAAATAAAAGTGTTGTTAAAGCCAGGGAAAACTGGATGCAGCAATTGAGGCTCTCAGATGCCTCGGACATTTTTACAGGATCGGATGTCTCAATATTACCTAACCAAATTTTTTCCCATGTAAGTATGTTGTTCTTTAAATGTTTTGATTTTTATTTTTTGCCAAAATTTAAGAAAAATGCAGAGACAAGACTGGAAGCTATGGGTTTTCGTGTTGGATTTGTACTGGCTGAAAAATTTTCCAAAGATATGTCTCGGTTTGCCAATGAATTGGATAGGATGAAGTTTATCTGCAAAGAGTTTTGGATCTCAACATTTGGAAAAGGTATGAGCAACATAAATTTCATAAGAGAAACAGGAAGCATTTAAGGTGTGAACAAACTAAGTACTAACCATCAGGTTTTTCTATTATTTTTTCATGTTAGACTTAAATGCTTTTCTTTTTAGGGCATTTATATCATTCAAGATACTGATTTTTGTACACTTTCACCATTTTCTGATGGAGTTCAATACGTCTCTGACTGCATTCCTTTCATGGCGCTTCCGGTTGGAATTGTTCGTGGTGCTCTCGACAACCTGGGAATATGTGCTACAGTGACAGTACATGTGGAAAAACTTCCTAGTGTCAAATTCAATGTGCAAATGATTAAATGAAGTACTTGTTATTATGTTTGCTTTTATAAAAATTTCATTTTTGAGGGTTTTCCCATTTATAGATATAAATTTGTTTTAAAGACATAAATTTAAAAACATAGTTTTCGTCGGTCAATCTAAGAACTTGGTATTATTTAGTTTAGAATTGCACTTATTGCTGGTTTTCGCAATTTTAGTTCTGGCCTCCAAAATAATTTAAATTTGAACACGCGCTATTTTAATTCAAACAGAATAGCTACCTATAAAAATGTTACTTAAAAATATAGAATTTCTAGACCCTTCCACACCGTTAAATAAATGAATTTAACGTGAAAGAAATGTAAATAAACAAATGCTTTACGCGCACTGGCACAAGTTGGAGACCTCTTACAGAGAATAATTTTAGGATGGTAAACAAATAAAAATTGGCAAGTCGGTGAATAGTTGAATTACTTAACTTCAATTATAATAAATACATTGATTAATTCAACCCCCTTCCACACTAGTTGAAGCTTCCCTTCTCAAATTTTTATTATATACTATATATACAAATAGTGATTTTTTATAGTTTTAAATGAGGATAAAGGTAAATGGTGAGAATTTTAAATTCAAAACTTTATTTTTGACAAAAAAACTAAAATTAAAAATATTCCAGTTTTAAAAATTTATTGTCTTCATAATTAAATCTTTCAAAAGCAAAGGAGTATTAGGACATGCAACGGAGTAACTCAATAACCAGAGAAAATGGTGTAAGCAATTTGCATGTTGGAATTGTTAACAACGACCCTCGACAAAGAAAATTCTCAATATCGGCGTGTCGACGACATTCTATTGAGCTTAATGAGAACCAATTCATGCTCATTATTATGTTCAGGTACTTCTGCTTATATAAGGATGAATAGACGGTTTGTGAATTTACAGTAATGCTGAGACAAATGAAAGGATTTCGTACAAACAGGATGGTTCGCGTTTTGGCGCTTCGCAACTTACGCTTAAATTTGCGACGAACTCCCTCTACAAAATTTTCGTTAAGGCAAGGCCTCCACAGGATTTTGTGTAAGTGATATCAACTATTTATGTAAATATTATTAACAAAGAACTCTGAACATCGGGGGTAGTGAGCTTAAATTAATTCAAGTTGATACAGATTTTGGCGAATATGCTGCTGTGTGGGTATGTCTTGTACATATGTACGTACAATACATGAATAACTATTTATAGAACACTTCCGACAAGACACCAACAAAAAAAGGGACTCGACAGGATATTCAATTCATTCTCGTTGGCGTAGGTTTCGCGAAAAATAAAAAATATCTTTAATCGTTTTAGGATGGACATAAAACTTTGAACAAAAATATACAAGTAAAGTTCTATCCTCGAAGCGATTCTCACGCTAGCTGGGGTCAGAAGTTGGACCAGATTACTTGGCACTGTGAAGTTGATGAATTTGGAGCGGTGAGTGTAACGGAGGAACAGACTGTTTAAGACATGAAACCAAATCAATTTTAAATTCACTGTTTATCGTTCAAACAATTATATCAATGTTTGCAATGCCTCTTTCGGCAAAAAATCGGTGCCTTATCAATCTTTTTGTATGTTTCAGGTGTTGCTCATGTTTGTCTTTTCCATCGGCTCCATTAGACGCCCAAATTTCTTTAAGTGTACGCTGCTTTAAAGGGTCATCATCAGTTCCCTGAATGTTCCTAAAATTGTCTATATAAGAATAATTTTCGTAATATTGAACTAACCAAAAGCACTTCACTGCTTTATTTCCAAGCAGTTTTTCTATAGTTCGCCAGCTGAAGCGGACTAACGGAGAAAATCCAAAGAGTGAGTCCAAAGCTTTTGAGATGTAACATTTCGTCATTGGATCTATGCAATGTGCAAATTATCTTTGGTATCCCATTATATTTTTCTACCTGATGGATAACCAGAACCAATTCCTTCTTCCGGGGTAGTAAACCCACCCAGAATCCAGTTAGAAACACGTCGGTCACGAGTCACTTTTGCAAAAATTGAAGCAGCACCAACAATTTGGAAAATCGAATCAGCCTTTTTTGAAACAGTTATTTTTAATGAAGGGAAGTGTGACTGTAAAAAATGCTGAAAAGTTTCTTCTTTGACTCCAACCAAGTCAACAAAAATCTATGAAATAAGTGAAACAAATTCATTTTAGGCAAACCTCTTGTATACAAATCCTTTGAAGTACATGTTGTATTAAACCAATAATGCAATTATGTGATATTTCATTTAGCGATAGGCGTGTCCTACGTTGCATCTGAGCACTTATTGTCCGGGGATGAACAATGCGTAATGAGTATGTAACAAACTGAAACTTCATGTAAATAATAGAATAGCGCAAAAAACCTCAGATGCTTCCATTTTGGTAATAACCTTTTCCCTTTGTGATCTACTAAGTATTTTCGAATCATTCACGCCTAGAATGAAGCAATATTAGACTTCAAAATATGCTGAATACCCAAAGATTTAAGATCCTCCATCTTGTCAGCAGGTACAATAGCACAACCATAGACCATCGGTCCAAGAACGGGTCCTCTTCCTGCCTCGTCGATACCTAGAATGCATGGTGCTCCGGTATTAAAATTCGAAAAATTATCAGCATCAATAGCCTCAAAATCAAGAAAAGCTTCTTTCTCCATTTGGTTCTCGTATACTAGATAAATCCAATATTAACCCCATAATTATTAAATCAAACAAAAATATGTAGGATCAAGGATAATAGGAAGATAGCTAAAAATAAACCATAAATATGAATAACAGCTTTAACAAATTTATTTTATAACCAAACAGAACATCAACAAAAAGTTCGGCTTAAATAATCAAATTAGAACAACGGCTCAGGAAATTCAAAAACCACTTCCTTTCCAGTCAAACGCTTGTAGAGATATGAGAACGTATCGACCTTATGTTCCACAGTTGTCTGTTGAGCCTTATCCAAATGGACCTTGTAATAAACATGTTTAAATGTCTAACATGTAAAAAACCTTTATGATTTGTTTGCCATCCAATTTGACACGAGTCCTTTTACCCACGACTTCAGCAGGAAAAACAACATCCTGAAGAATCGCCTCGTGTACAGCAGTAAGAGTTCTAGAACGAGGACGTTTTTGACCAAGTGGCTTTCGATTCTTGCCACGTTGCGGCTTTTGCAAAATTCGACGCTAAAAAATATAATATTGAAGTATAAAAATGTCTAAGTAACCATAGACAAACCTTTGCAATGAAGATAATATGATAGCCACTCATTTTCTTCTCCAACTCTCTTACCAACTTTGGATGGATTTTCTGATAATCTCGCAGCTGTGGAACAGGAATCCAAATCAGGATACACTTCTTGTTGCCAAACTCGAATTGCTTAAAATTTGGAATCATTAAAAATTGAGAAATTGAGATAACAAACTTGAGCACCAACGAAGTATAATTCACTAAGTTGATTCTTGATTTCACCATTAGTTTGAGAAAGCTCAGTAATTGCAGTTGCAACCTGCTTCTCTAAATCATCTGGAGCCTTCCCATCGGTTTTAACTAATTTTTCAAAAGTAGCAACCATTTTTATTAACTAAAAAAGTGATAATAAATAAATTAAATTTTGGAATAAAAAAATGAAAAAGAAACATTCAAGAATAAAGACCGTCTAGACTCAAATTGACTTGCGGTGTAAGAGAATGGAACAGGTCACTAGAGTGCCAGGCGACTTAGATCTAAAACTTTTCTATGTGCAATAAATCGTTGTTTTTCACATTAGTGAGTTGAAAATTTATAATGGGTAATCAGACCTGATCCATTCAGATGGGAAAAAAGATACTGCTTATCGAGGGCTTTCGAATGATAGGAAACATTCGAATTGGATCAAATTAGCCGATCAAAGGCGCGGCGCTCTAGTGACCTCAAGAAACATCTAGACTCAAATCGACTTGAGGAATGAGACTAAGCTTTTAAAAAGAGTAAATATAGAAAGAAGGGAAACATTTTTGGTCGGCCGAGTATAAAAATTCAAGGGTCACTTTATATGTCTATTAATTGAACCGGGCAGACCCCTTTTTTCCTCCCCAACTTTTCCCCAACATTTTTCCTCCTTTTACTTGTATTTGGCAAGTACTTCACTTGTATAAAATTAAATAATCTTTTTTGATTGATTGTAGGCAAAAATTCTAATGGCAATTTGGATTGAAAAAAGGAAAATGTTGACCATATTGCAAAAATATAGGGGAAAATTGGGGAGGAAGAAAGAGTGGGTCTGTCGGGTTCAATATTACTCTTTATCTGTCCAATGCTCTTTTGTTTGTATGTATCTTGTCATTTTTTCACTTTAAATTTTCATCTTTTTAGATATTTTTTTCTTATTATTTAATTTGTTTCTGAAATGAGCGCTTCCTCGCGACGCTTACAAAAGGTTATTCTATAATAAATGAATTTCACAATTAGCAAAAAATTTCAGGAACTGGCTGAAATGAGAAGCAACAGTTCTGGTACGGTTCGTATAGCTGAAGTGGATGAAGCGAATCTTCTGCATTGGGTTCTGCTCCTCTATCCTGTAAGCAATATCACCTATGGATTTGTTTGGATTATATTATTTAAGGATCGTGAGCCTTACAACCGTGGAGCCTTTCGTGTCACCGTGGACTTTCCAACCGAATATCCTTTCAAGCCTCCACGTGTTACGTTTGTGACTAAGGTTTGCATTTTCTAATGATTATGTCAGAGTTTTTTATTATTTTTAATATAATAGATATATCACCCGAATGTTGATGACAAAGGTCAGGTTTGTTTGGGCATCATTCAAGCTGAGAACTGGAAGCCGGCTACACGAACGGAGCAAGGTTTTTAATTTTTGATAATGGTTTATCTCCAAGTCTAGAAAACAATAATATGAAGTAATTTTTATTCAATAGTTATCAATGCGTTGGTTTCGCTTATTGCTGAGCCGGAAATTAATCATCCGCTTAGGGCTGACTTAGCTGAAGAATTCCAAAAGGATAAGAAGAAGTTTCTTAAGAATGCTGGTAACTATTATTTAGTAAACTTTTTTTAATTAAATTTTATTAAGAGGACTACACGAAGAAACATGCTGAAAGGCGTGATTGAGGATGAAGGTGGCTATAATTGGCAAGAAACATAATGTGTTGATCTTATCTTCATTCATCATCTCTTAAAGTTATATTCGGTTTTCAATATAAATTATTGTTGAGTGTGGGGAACCGCCAATTTATGAATTCTATTGTGAAATAAGATGACATTATAACTGGACTAATTAATAAGAGTAGGGTCAATTGCGGTTTGCGTTTGCTTAAATTTCAAGGGTTGCACCCATCCATGCTTAAGGCACTAGTAACTATTCCATGGCTTATTCTGTTCTGTATCAAATTTGCGGTTCTCCTAATACTTCTTGTAGTAATGTAAAATACCTATTTATAAAGATCGAGATTCTTGAATGTTGATTTTAAATTATTTAGTATTTTTTGTAGTTGACGGTATATTCCTCATCTACTTATTTTTAATATTTTAATTTTAATTAAAGAAAAGTATGTTGTGCATTTTAGAGATTACAATTTCTTAAAAATGCCTGCGCAGGATGAAATTCTTCGAAATATTCGTGTAGTTGCCCAGGGTTTGGATGCATTACGAGATGAACATGAAGCAAAAACAAGCTGACTGGTGGTATTGATCTGGTTACGCCGGATGAACGTCATCTGATTGACGAGAAAACTTCAATTGCTGATAGGAATTTGGAGAATATACTTTTAGGCGTTGAGGAGGCTCAGGTTTTCTAAAATAAATTTATTTGATGTTTTGTGTTACAGGTCATGGTTGCACTTGCTTCACATTTTCAAAATTTGGAGGCTGACAAACAAGTATAAAGCTTAAGTTCGTCGTCTATGTCAAGAAGATCCGTGGATTCGTGATGAGGTTCTATAAGCTATTATTTTCTATAACAGGTTGTTTTAGTTGACTCAACAGCAACTTCTTACAGCACGTCTGATTGGTGACGCTGCTAAAATTCAGGTGGCAATGAATCCGTCGAACACTGTTTTTGGTATTTTCTTTTATTTTTTGATAAACAAGTCAAAAATCATTTTCAGACGCGAAACGCTTATTGGACGCAAGTTTGACGATCCAGCCGTTCAATCGGACATGAAGCATTGGCCGTTCAAGGTTATCCAAGGAGAAGGTGCTCGTCCAAAAATCCAAGTGGAAGGCGTTCTTCCCTGAGGTTTTTTTAAGTTTACTTGCTTGAGCTTAAGTTTTTCGTTTTTAAGGAAGTTTCGGCAATGGTCTTGACTAATTGTAAGATGAAGGAAACGGCTGAGGCATTTTTGGGTCAAGCGGTCAAAGATGCTGTCATCACTGTGCCTGCTTACTTCAACGACAGTCAACGCCAAGCCACAAAGGATGCTGGAACGATTTATGGACTTAATGTTTTGCGTATCATCAACGAGCCAACTGCTGCGGCCATTGCTTATGGTTTGGATAAGAAAGGCCAAGGCGAGCGCAACGTCTTGATTTTTGACTTGGGCGGTGGAACTTTTGATGTGTCTATTTCGACTATTGAAGATGGTATTTTTGAGGTCAAGTCGACTGCTGGAGACACTCACCTTGGAGGCGAAGATTTTGACAATCGAATGGTTTGCGAGTTTTTAAGGGATTCTTAACTGAAAATGTCTTTTTAAGGTCAACCATTTTGTGGCTGAATTCAAGCGTAAGCACAAGAAGGATCTTGCCACCAATCCTCGTGCTCTCCGTCGTCTTCGTACTGCTTGTGAACGCGCTAAGAGGACTTTGTCTAGCTCCACTCAAGCGAGGTTGTTTTTAACTTACTTGACCTTAACTTGAATGGATTTTAGCATTGACGCTCTTTGATGGAATCGACTTCTACACCAATATCACGCGTGCTCGTTTCGAAGAACTCTGCCGATTTGTTCCGCGGTACTATGGATCCAATTAAGAAGTCAATTCTTGATGCTAACAATAAGATGGACAAGTCTCAGATTCATGACATTATTTTGGGTGGAGGCTCAACTCGCATTCCAAAAGTCCAGAAGCTTTTGTCTGTCAAGGTTTGATTTTTAGGGGTAAAGCTGGGCTTGGGTGTCTTGGTGGTGGGCTTTCTTGTTTAAACGATTGGATGTTTTGTTTGGGGATAGGATGGGTTGTTTTGTTATTCTTTGGGATGAGAGACTGTGTTTGGGTAGGCTCGGTAGTGGAGCGGATGTTTTGTATGGGGGATTGATTAACTCTCTTTGAGTATGCTGTGGGCGGGACACGCTTCCGTCTTTTTCGAAGACGACAATTTTTGCATTTTTAATTTAAAGGTATTATTCAGATGCGTGGTGCAACAACAAATACTCTTCGTACATGTGAGGCTGACAGCTCTGCAACATCAACAGCTACACTGAGACTTTTTATTGCAAGAAGTGTTCAAAATGAGCATTGGATTGCAACGAATTGATGATGAACTACAAAGATGAGAGAAGCTAAAAATGTGGCAATGATGCTTCCGCCACATTTTAAGGTCTAAAAGATATTTAATGAAATATGTTATTACTATTTTTTAGTGCTTTTCCGTTTGCGTCGAATTTTTTGTTTTATTTTTTTTCAAGCACAAAATGTTATCAAAACAGCAGAATTCTTAGATGCAAAAACGGAAAAGCACAATTAAGCCACTTGTAAAAAAAGGATTTTTGCGGATTCGTTTAGAAGAAAGCAAAAAGGCCTTTTCTTTACAAGTGGTATTTTTTATCACATTATTTTTTTGTTGGTTAAAAATGGGTTTGGGGTGGGTCCCCTCTCACGACCACGGGTTACCCAACAATCCAACTTCCAAGCTCCGAGAGCTTCAGACACTCCTAAACTCCAAACCGATCCAACTTGACACTCTCTTTTTTCTAAAAATTAAACTTTTTCTTGAACGAAATTCCCAGATGAATTCCAGTTCAGGCTTTCATACCTCTGAGTTATATCCAAAGGCAGGGGTTGTTATTCAATAGGTGTAGACAGTAGGGCACTTAGAACCTTGATTTGATTAGAACACCCCCCCCCCCACAAAATGTCACTCCTCATTTCGTCCCAGACAAAATGTCACTCCTCATTTCGTCCCAGACAAAACGTCACTCCCCAATTCGTCCCACTCTGAAAATCCGGCACTGAAAAATTTAGTTCAAAAATTTCAGATTTTCCACGGAAAATTTGAACTAAAAAATTTAGTTCAAAAATTTCAGATTTTCCACGGAAAATTTGAACTAAAAAATTTAGTTCAAAAATTTCAGATTTTCCACGGAAAATTTGAACTAAAAAATTTTCGTCCCACTGACAAAATGTCACTCCCCAATTCGTCCCACTGACAAAATGTCACTCCCCAATTCGTCCCACTTTAAAAATCCGGCACCAAAAATGACCCGCAATGAAAATCCCCGCACTGAACTGACCGACCCCCCTTTTTCAAAGAATCCTCTCCATAGGTTCAGGCTTTCATACCTCCGAGTTATATCCAAAGGCACGGGTTGTTATTCAATAGGTGTAGACAGTAGGGCACTTAGAACCTTGATTTGATTAGAACACCCCCCCCCCCACAAAATGTCACTCCTCATTTCGTCCCAGACAAAATGTCACTCCTCATTTCGTCCCAGACAAAACGTCACTCCCCAATTCGTCCCACTCTGAAAATCCGGCACTGAAAAATTTAGTTCAAAAATTTCAGATTTTCCACGGAAAATTTGAACTAAAAAATTTAGTTCAAAAATTTCAGATTTTCCACGGAAAATTTGAACTAAAAATTTAGTTCAAAAATTTCAGATTTTCCACGGAAAATTTGAACTAAAAAATTTTCGTCCCACTGACAAAATGTCACTCCCCAATTCGTCCCACTGACAAAATGTCACTCCCCAATTCGTCCCACTTTAAAAATCCGGCACCAAAAATGACCCGCAATGAAAATCCCCGCACTGAACTGACCGACCCCCCTTTTTCAAAGAATCCTCTCCATAGGTTCAGGCTTTCATACCTCCGAGTTATATCCAAAGGCACGGGTTGTTATTCAATAGGTGTAGACAGTAGGGCACTTAGAACCTTGATTTGATTAGAACACCCCCCCCCCCCACAAAATGTCACTCCTCATTTCGTCCCAGACAAAATGTCACTCCTCATTTCGTCCCAGACAAAACGTCACTCCCCAATTCGTCCCACTCTGAAAATCCGGCACTGAAAAATTTAGTTCAAAAATTTCAGATTTTCCACGGAAAATTTGAACTAAAAAATTTAGTTCAAAAATTTCAGATTTTCCACGGAAAATTTGAACTAAAAAATTTAGTTCAAAAATTTCAGATTTTCCACGGAAAATTTGAACTAAAAAATTTTCGTCCCACTGACAAAATGTCACTCCCCAATTCGTCCCACTGACAAAATGTCACTCCCCAATTCGTCCCACTTTAAAAATCCGGCACCAAAAATGACCCGCAATGAAAATCCCCGCACTGAACTGACCGACCCCCCTTTTTCAAAGAATCCTCTCCATAGGTTCAGGCTTTCATACCTCCGAGTTATATCCAAAGGCACGGGTTGTTATTCAATAGGTGTAGACAGTAGGGCACTTAGAACCTTGATTTGATTAGAACACCCCCCCCCCCACAAAATGTCACTCCTCATTTCGTCCCAGACAAAATGTCACTCCTCATTTCGTCCCAGACAAAACGTCACTCCCCAATTCGTCCCACTCTGAAAATCCGGCACTGAAAAATTTAGTTCAAAAATTTCAGATTTTCCACGGAAAATTTGAACTAAAAAATTTAGTTCAAAAATTTCAGATTTTCCACGGAAAATTTGAACTAAAAAATTTAGTTCAAATTTTCAGATTTTCCACGGAAAATTTGAACTAAAAAATTTTCGTCCCACTGACAAAATGTCACTCCCCAATTCGTCCCACTGACAAAATGTCACTCCCCAATTCGTCCCACTTTAAAAATCCGGCACCAAAAATGACCCGCAATGAAATCCCCGCACTGAACTGACCGACCCCCCTTTTTCAAAGAATCCTCTCCATAGGTTCAGGCTTTCATACCTCCGAGTTATATCCAAAGGCACGGGTTGTTATTCAATAGGTGTAGACAGTAGGGCACTTAGAACCTTGATTTGATTAGAACACCCCCCCCCCCACAAAATGTCACTCCTCATTTCGTCCCAGACAAAATGTCACTCCTCATTTCGTCCCAGACAAAACGTCACTCCCCAATTCGTCCCACTCTGAAAATCCGGCACTGAAAAATTTAGTTCAAAAATTTCAGATTTTCCACGGAAAATTTGAACTAAAAAATTTAGTTCAAAAATTTCAGATTTTCCACGGAAAATTTGAACTAAAAAATTTAGTTCAAAAATTTCAGATTTTCCACGGAAAATTTGAACTAAAAAATTTTCGTCCCACTGACAAAATGTCACTCCCCAATTCGTCCCACTGACAAAATGTCACTCCCCAATTCGTCCCACTTTAAAAATCCGGCACCAAAAATGACCCGCAATGAAAATCCCCGCACTGAACTGACCGACCCCCCTTTTTCAAAGAATCCTCTCCATAGGTTCAGGCTTTCATACCTCCGAGTTATATCCAAAGGCACGGGTTGTTATTCAATAGGTGTAGACAGTAGGGCACTTAGAACCTTGATTTGATTAGAACACCCCCCCCCCCCACAAAATGTCACTCCTCATTTCGTCCCAGACAAAATGTCACTCCTCATTTCGTCCCAGACAAAACGTCACTCCCCAATTCGTCCCACTCTGAAAATCCGGCACTGAAAAATTTAGTTCAAAAATTTCAGATTTTCCACGGAAAATTTGAACTAAAAAATTTAGTTCAAAAATTTCAGATTTTCCACGGAAAATTTGAACTAAAAAATTTAGTTCAAAAATTTCAGATTTTCCACGGAAAATTTGAACTAAAAAATTTTCGTCCCACTGACAAAATGTCACTCCCCAATTCGTCCCACTGACAAAATGTCACTCCCCAATTCGTCCCACTTTAAAAATCCGGCACCAAAAATGACCCGCAATGAAAATCCCCGCACTGAACTGACCGACCCCCCTTTTTCAAAGAATCCTCTCCATAGGTTCAGGCTTTCATACCTCCGAGTTATATCCAAAGGCACGGGTTGTTATTCAATAGGTGTAGACAGTAGGGCACTTAGAACCTTGATTTGATTAGAACACCCCCCCCCCCCCACAAAATGTCACTCCTCATTTCGTCCCAGACAAAATGTCACTCCTCATTTCGTCCCAGACAAAACGTCACTCCCCAATTCGTCCCACTCTGAAAATCCGGCACTGAAAAATTTAGTTCAAAAATTTCAGATTTTCCACGGAAAATTTGAACTAAAAAATTTAGTTCAAAAATTTCAGATTTTCCACGGAAAATTTGAACTAAAAAATTTAGTTCAAAAATTTCAGATTTTCCACGGAAAATTTGAACTAAAAAATTTTCGTCCCACTGACAAAATGTCACTCCCCAATTCGTCCCACTGACAAAATGTCACTCCCCAATTCGTCCCACTTTAAAAATCCGGCACCAAAAATGACCCGCAATGAAAATCCCCGCACTGAACTGACCGACCCCCCTTTTTCAAAGAATCCTCTCCATAGGTTCAGGCTTTCATACCTCCGAGTTATATCCAAAGGCACGGGTTGTTATTCAATAGGTGTAGACAGTAGGGCACTTAGAACCTTGATTTGATTAGAACACCCCCCCCCCCACAAAATGTCACTCCTCATTTCGTCCCAGACAAAATGTCACTCCTCATTTCGTCCCAGACAAAACGTCACTCCCCAATTCGTCCCACTCTGAAAATCCGGCACTGAAAAATTTAGTTCAAAAATTTCAGATTTTCCACGGAAAATTTGAACTAAAAAATTTAGTTCAAAAATTTCAGATTTTCCACGGAAAATTTGAACTAAAAAATTTAGTTCAAAAATTTCAGATTTTCCACGGAAAATTTGAACTAAAAAATTTTCGTCCCACTGACAAAATGTCACTCCCCAATTCGTCCCACTGACAAAATGTCACTCCCCAATTCGTCCCACTTTAAAAATCCGGCACCAAAAATGACCCGCAATGAAAATCCCCGCACTGAACTGACCGACCCCCCTTTTTCAAAGAATCCTCTCCATAGGTTCAGGCTTTCATACCTCCGAGTTATATCCAAAGGCACGGGTTGTTATTCAATAGGTGTAGACAGTAGGGCACTTAGAACCTTGATTTGATTAGAACACCCCCCCCCCCACAAAATGTCACTCCTCATTTCGTCCCAGACAAAATGTCACTCCTCATTTCGTCCCAGACAAAACGTCACTCCCCAATTCGTCCCACTCTGAAAATCCGGCACTGAAAAATTTAGTTCAAAAATTTCAGATTTTCCACGGAAAATTTGAACTAAAAAATTTAGTTCAAAAATTTCAGATTTTCCACGGAAAATTTGAACTAAAAAATTTAGTTCAAAAATTTCAGATTTTCCACGGAAAATTTGAACTAAAAAATTTTCGTCCCACTGACAAAATGTCACTCCCCAATTCGTCCCACTGACAAAATGTCACTCCCCAATTCGTCCCACTTTAAAAATCCGGCACCAAAAATGACCCGCAATGAAAATCCCCGCACTGAACTGACCGACCCCCCTTTTTCAAAGAATCCTCTCCATAGGTTCAGGCTTTCATACCTCCGAGTTATATCCAAAGGCACGGGTTGTTATTCAATAGGTGTAGACAGTAGGGCACTTAGAACCTTGATTTGATTAGAACACCCCCCCCCCCCACAAAATGTCACTCCTCATTTCGTCCCAGACAAAATGTCACTCCTCATTTCGTCCCAGACAAAACGTCACTCCCCAATTCGTCCCACTCTGAAAATCCGGCACTGAAAAATTTAGTTCAAAAATTTCAGATTTTCCACGGAAAATTTGAACTAAAAAATTTAGTTCAAAAATTTCAGATTTTCCACGGAAAATTTGAACTAAAAAATTTAGTTCAAAAATTTCAGATTTTCCACGGAAAATTTGAACTAAAAAATTTTCGTCCCACTGACAAAATGTCACTCCCCAATTCGTCCCACTGACAAAATGTCACTCCCCAATTCGTCCCACTTTAAAAATCCGGCACCAAAAATGACCCGCAATGAAAATCCCCGCACTGAACTGACCGACCCCCCTTTTTCAAAGAATCCTCTCCATAGGTTCAGGCTTTCATACCTCCGAGTTATATCCAAAGGCACGGGTTGTTATTCAATAGGTGTAGACAGTAGGGCACTTAGAACCTTGATTTGATTAGAACACCCCCCCCCCCCACAAAATGTCACTCCTCATTTCGTCCCAGACAAAATGTCACTCCTCATTTCGTCCCAGACAAAACGTCACTCCCCAATTCGTCCCACTCTGAAAATCCGGCACTGAAAAATTTAGTTCAAAAATTTCAGATTTTCCACGGAAAATTTGAACTAAAAAATTTAGTTCAAAAATTTCAGATTTTCCACGGAAAATTTGAACTAAAAAATTTAGTTCAAAAATTTCAGATTTTCCACGGAAAATTTGAACTAAAAAATTTTCGTCCCACTGACAAAATGTCACTCCCCAATTCGTCCCACTGACAAAATGTCACTCCCCAATTCGTCCCACTTTAAAAATCCGGCACCAAAAATGACCCGCAATGAAAATCCCCGCACTGAACTGACCGACCCCCCTTTTTCAAAGAATCCTCTCCATAGGTTCAGGCTTTCATACCTCCGAGTTATATCCAAAGGCACGGGTTGTTATTCAATAGGTGTAGACAGTAGGGCACTTAGAACCTTGATTTGATTAGAACACCCCCCCCCCCACAAAATGTCACTCCTCATTTCGTCCCAGACAAAATGTCACTCCTCATTTCGTCCCAGACAAAACGTCACTCCCCAATTCGTCCCACTCTGAAAATCCGGCACTGAAAAATTTAGTTCAAAAATTTCAGATTTTCCACGGAAAATTTGAACTAAAAAATTTAGTTCAAAAATTTCAGATTTTCCACGGAAAATTTGAACTAAAAAATTTAGTTCAAAAATTTCAGATTTTCCACGGAAAATTTGAACTAAAAAATTTTCGTCCCACTGACAAAATGTCACTCCCCAATTCGTCCCACTGACAAAATGTCACTCCCCAATTCGTCCCACTTTAAAAATCCGGCACCAAAAATGACCCGCAATGAAAATCCCCGCACTGAACTGACCGACCCCCCTTTTTCAAAGAATCCTCTCCATAGGTTCAGGCTTTCATACCTCCGAGTTATATCCAAAGGCACGGGTTGTTATTCAATAGGTGTAGACAGTAGGGCACTTAGAACCTTGATTTGATTAGAACACCCCCCCCCCCACAAAATGTCACTCCTCATTTCGTCCCAGACAAAATGTCACTCCTCATTTCGTCCCAGACAAAACGTCACTCCCCAATTCGTCCCACTCTGAAAATCCGGCACTGAAAAATTTAGTTCAAAAATTTCAGATTTTCCACGGAAAATTTGAACTAAAAAATTTAGTTCAAAAATTTCAGATTTTCCACGGAAAATTTGAACTAAAAAATTTAGTTCAAAAATTTCAGATTTTCCACGGAAAATTTGAACTAAAAAATTTTCGTCCCACTGACAAAATGTCACTCCCCAATTCGTCCCACTGACAAAATGTCACTCCCCAATTCGTCCCACTTTAAAAATCCGGCACCAAAAATGACCCGCAATGAAAATCCCCGCACTGAACTGACCGACCCCCCTTTTTCAAAGAATCCTCTCCATAGGTTCAGGCTTTCATACCTCCGAGTTATATCCAAAGGCACGGGTTGTTATTCAATAGGTGTAGACAGTAGGGCACTTAGAACCTTGATTTGATTAGAACACCCCCCCCCCCCACAAAATGTCACTCCTCATTTCGTCCCAGACAAAATGTCACTCCTCATTTCGTCCCAGACAAAACGTCACTCCCCAATTCGTCCCACTCTGAAAATCCGGCACTGAAAAATTTAGTTCAAAAATTTCAGATTTTCCACGGAAAATTTGAACTAAAAAATTTAGTTACAACATTTCAGGTTTTCGACGGAAAATTTGAACTAAAAATTTAGTTCAAAATTTCAGATTTTCCACGGAAAATTTGAACTAAAAAATTTTCGTCCCACTGACAAAATGTCACTCCCCAATTCGTCCCACTGACAAAATGTCACTCCCCAATTCGTCCCACTTTAAAAATCCGGCACCAAAAATGACCCGCAATGAAAATCCCCGCACTGAACTGACCGACCCCCCTTTTTCAAAGAATCCTCTCCATAGGTTCAGGCTTTCATACCTCCGAGTTATATCCAAAGGCACGGGTTGTTATTCAATAGGTGTAGACAGTAGGGCACTTAGAACCTTGATTTGATTAGAACACCCCCCCCCCCACAAAATGTCACTCCTCATTTCGTCCCAGACAAAATGTCACTCCTCATTTCGTCCCAGACAAAACGTCACTCCCCAATTCGTCCCACTCTGAAAATCCGGCACTGAAAAATTTAGTTCAAAAATTTCAGATTTTCCACGGAAAATTTGAACTAAAAAATTTAGTTCAAAAATTTCAGATTTTCCACGGAAAATTTGAACTAAAAAATTTAGTTCAAAAATTTCAGATTTTCCACGGAAAATTTGAACTAAAAAATTTTCGTCCCACTGACAAAATGTCACTCCCCAATTCGTCCCACTGACAAAATGTCACTCCCCAATTCGTCCCACTTTAAAAATCCGGCACACAAAAAGTCACGCAAAAAAAATCCCCGCACTGAACTGACCGACCCCCCTTTTTCAAAGAATCCTCTCCATAGGTTCAGGCTTTCATACCTCCGAGTTATATCCAAAGGCACGGGTTGTTATTCAATAGGTGTAGACAGTAGGGCACTTAGAACCTTGATTTGATTAGAACACCCCCCCCCCCCACAAAATGTCACTCCTCATTTCGTCCCAGACAAAATGTCACTCCTCATTTCGTCCCAGACAAAACGTCACTCCCCAATTCGTCCCACTCTGAAAATCCGGCACTGAAAAATTTAGTTCAAAAATTTCAGATTTTCCACGGAAAATTTGAACTAAAAAATTTAGTTCAAAAATTTCAGATTTTCCACGGAAAATTTGAACTAAAAAATTTAGTTCAAAAATTTCAGATTTTCCACGGAAAATTTGAACTAAAAAATTTTCGTCCCACTGACAAAATGTCACTCCCCAATTCGTCCCACTGACAAAATGTCACTCCCCAATTCGTCCCACTTTAAAAATCCGGCACCAAAAATGACCCGCAATGAAAATCCCCGCACTGAACTGACCGACCCCCCTTTTTCAAAGAATCCTCTCCATAGGTTCAGGCTTTCATACCTCCGAGTTATATCCAAAGGCACGGGTTGTTATTCAATAGGTGTAGACAGTAGGGCACTTAGAACCTTGATTTGATTAGAACACCCCCCCCCCCCACAAAATGTCACTCCTCATTTCGTCCCAGACAAAATGTCACTCCTCATTTCGTCCCAGACAAAACGTCACTCCCCAATTCGTCCCACTCTGAAAATCCGGCACTGAAAAATTTAGTTCAAAAATTTCAGATTTTCCACGGAAAATTTGAACTAAAAAATTTAGTTCAAAAATTTCAGATTTTCCACGGAAAATTTGAACTAAAAAATTTAGTTCAAAAATTTCAGATTTTCCACGGAAAATTTGAACTAAAAAATTTTCGTCCCACTGACAAAATGTCACTCCCCAATTCGTCCCACTGACAAAATGTCACTCCCCAATTCGTCCCACTTTAAAAATCCGGCACCAAAAATGACCCGCAATGAAAATCCCCGCACTGAACTGACCGACCCCCCTTTTTCAAAGAATCCTCTCCATAGGTTCAGGCTTTCATACCTCCGAGTTATATCCAAAGGCACGGGTTGTTATTCAATAGGTGTAGACAGTAGGGCACTTAGAACCTTGATTTGATTAGAACACCTCCCCCCCCCCCCACAAAATGTCACACCTCATTTCGTCCCCCACAAAATGACACTCCACATTTCGTCCCACACAAAACGACACACCCCAAATCGTCCCACACTAAAAATCCGGAACTGAAAAAAATAATTCAAAATTTCAGATTTTCCACGGAAAATTTGAACTAAAAAATTTAGTTCAAAAATTTCAGATTTTCCACGGAAAATTTGAACTAAAAAATTTAGTTCAAAAATTTCAGATTTTCCACGGAAAATTTGAACTAAAAAATTTTCGTCCCACTGACAAAATGTCACTCCCCAATTCGTCCCACTGACAAAATGTCACTCCCCAATTCGTCCCACTTTAAAAATCCGGCACCAAAAATGACCCGCAATGAAAATCCCCGCACTGAACTGACCGACCCCCCTTTTTCAAAGAATCCTCTCCATAGGTTCAGGCTTTCATACCTCCGAGTTATATCCAAAGGCACGGGTTGTTATTCAATAGGTGTAGACAGTAGGGCACTTAGAACCTTGATTTGATTAGAACACCCCCCCCCCCACAAAATGTCACTCCTCATTTCGTCCCAGACAAAATGTCACTCCTCATTTCGTCCCAGACAAAACGTCACTCCCCAATTCGTCCCACTCTGAAAATCCGGCACTGAAAAATTTAGTTCAAAAATTTCAGATTTTCCACGGAAAATTTGAACTAAAAAATTTAGTTCAAAAATTTCAGATTTTCCACGGAAAATTTGAACTAAAAAATTTAGTTCAAAAATTTCAGATTTTCCACGGAAAATTTGAACTAAAAAATTTTCGTCCCACTGACAAAATGTCACTCCCCAATTCGTCCCACTGACAAAATGTCACTCCCCAATTCGTCCCACTTTAAAAATCCGGCACCAAAAATGACCCGCACTGAAAATCCCGCACTGAACTGACCGACCCCCCTTTTTCAAAGAATCCTCTCCATAGGTTCAGGCTTTCATACCTCCGAGTTATATCCAAAGGCACGGGTTGTTATTCAATAGGTGTAGACAGTAGGGCACTTAGAACCTTGATTTGATTAGAACACCCCCCCCCCCCACAAAATGTCACTCCTCATTTCGTCCCAGACAAAATGTCACTCCTCATTTCGTCCCAGACAAAACGTCACTCCCCAATTCGTCCCACTCTGAAAATCCGGCACTGAAAAATTTAGTTCAAAAATTTCAGATTTTCCACGGAAAATTTGAACTAAAAAATTTAGTTCAAAAATTTCAGATTTTCCACGGAAAATTTGAACTAAAAAATTTAGTTCAAAAATTTCAGATTTTCCACGGAAAATTTGAACTAAAAAATTTTCGTCCCACTGACAAAATGTCACTCCCCAATTCGTCCCACTGACAAAATGTCACTCCCCAATTCGTCCCACTTTAAAAATCCGGCACCAAAAATGACCCGCAATGAAAATCCCCGCACTGAACTGACCGACCCCCCTTTTTCAAGAAATCCTCTCCATAGGTTCAGGCTTTCATACCTCCGAGTTATATCCAAAGGCACGGGTTGTTATTCAATAGGTGTAGACAGTAGGGCACTTAGAACCTTGATTTGATTAGAACACCCCCCCCCCCACAAAATGTCACTCCTCATTTCGTCCCAGACAAAATGTCACTCCTCATTTCGTCCCAGACAAAACGTCACTCCCCAATTCGTCCCACTCTGAAAATCCGGCACTGAAAAATTTATTTCAAAAATTTAAGATTTTCCACGGACAAGTTGAACGCAAAAATTTATTTCAAAAATTTCAGATTTTCCACGGAAAATTTGAACTAAAAAATTTAGTTCAAAAATTTCAGATTTTCCACGGAAAATTTGAACTAAAAAATTTTCGTCCCACTGACAAAATGTCACTCCCCAATTCGTCCCACTGACAAAATGTCACTCCCCAATTCGTCCCACTTTAAAAATCCGGCACCAAAAATGACCCGCAATGAAATCCCCGCACTGAACTGACCGACCCCCCTTTTTCAAAGAATCCTCTCCATAGGTTCAGGCTTTCATACCTCCGAGTTATATCCAAAGGCACGGGTTGTTATTCAATAGGTGTAGACAGTAGGGCACTTAGAACCTTGATTTGATTAGAACACCCCCCCCCCCCACAAAATGTCACTCCTCATTTCGTCCCAGACAAAATGTCACTCCTCATTTCGTCCCAGACAAAACGTCACTCCCCAATTCGTCCCACTCTGAAATCCGGCACTGAAAAATTTAGTTCACACAGTTCAGATTTTCCACGGAAAATTTGAACTAAAAAATTTAGTTCAAAAATTTCAGATTTTCCACGGAAAATTTGAACTAAAAAATTTAGTTCAAAAATTTCAGATTTTCCACGGAAAATTTGAACTAAAAAATTTTCGTCCCACTGCAAAATGTCACTCCCCAATTCGTCCCACTGACAAAATGTCACTCCCCAATTCGTCCCACTTTAAAATCCGGCACCAAAAATGACCCGCAATGAAAATCCCCGCACTGAACTGACCGACCCCCCTTTTTCAAAGAATCCTCTCCATAGGTTCAGGCTTTCATACCTCCGATTATATCCAAAGGCACGGGTTGTTATTCAATAGGTGTAGACAGTAGGGCACTTAGAACCTTGATTTGATTAGTAACACCCCCCCCCCCACAAATGTCACTCCTCATTTCGTCCCAGACAAAATGTCACTCCTCATTTCGTCCCAGACAAAACGTCACTACCCCAATTCGTCCCACTCTGAAAATCCGGCACTGAAAAATTTAGTTCAAAAATTTCAGATTTTCCACGGAAAATTTGAACTAAAAAATTTAGTTCAAAATTTCAGATTTTCCACGGAAAATTTGAACTAAAAATTTAGTTCAAAAATTTCAGATTTTCCACGGAAAATTTGAACTAAAAAATTTTCGTCCCACTGACAAAATGTCACTCCCCAATTCGTCCCACTGACAAAATGTCACTCCCCAATTCGTCCCACTTTAAAAATTGGCACCAAAAATGGGCCGCAATGAAAATCCCCGCACTGAACTGACCGACCCCCCTTTTTCAAAGAATCCTCTCCATAGGTTCAGGCTTTCATACCTCCGAGTTATATCCAAGGCACGGGTTGTTATTCAATAGGTGTAGACAGTAGGGCACTTAGAACCTTGATTTGATTAGAACACCCCCCCCCCCACAAAATGTTCACTCCTCATTTCGTCCCAGACAAATGTCACTCCCCTTTCGTCCCAAGAACAAAACGTTCCCACGCCCCATTCGTCCCTCCTCTGAAAATCCGGCACTGAAAATTTAGTCAAAAATTTACAGATTTCCCGGAAAAATTTGACTAAAAATTAGTTCAAAATTTTTCAGATTTTCCACGGAAATTTACTAAAAAATCTTTAGTCAAAAATTTCAGATTCCGACGAAGTTGAACTACAAATTTTTCGTCCCACGGACAAAATGTCACTCCCCAATTCGTGCCACTGACAAAAATTCACTCCCCAATTCGTCCCACTTTAAAAACCGCACAAAAATGACCCGCCAGAAATCCCCGCACGGCTGACCGCCCCCCTTTTTCAAAGAATCCCTCCATAGGTTCAGGGCTTTCATACCTCCGAGTTTATTCCCACAGGCACGGGGTTGTTATTCAATGGGTGTAGACAGTATGGCACTTAGAAACCGGATTTGATTAGAACACCCCCCCCCCCACAAATGTCACTCCTCTTTCGTCCCAGCAATGTCACTCCTCATTTCGATCCAGAACAAAACGTCACTCACCCAATTCGCTTCGTCCCACTCTGAAATCCGGCACTGAAAATTTAGTTCAAAAATTTCAGATTTTCCACGGAAAATTTGAACTAAAAAATTTAGTTTCAAAAATTTCAGATTTTCCACGGAAAATTTGAACTAAAAATTTAGTTCAAAAATTTCAGATTTTTCCACGGAAATTTGCAACTAAAAAATTTTTCGTCCCACTGACAAAATGTCACTAACTTCCCCCAATTCGTCCCACTGACAAATGTCACTCCCCAATTTCGTCCCACTTTAAAAATCCGCACCAAAAATGACCCGCAATGAAAATCCCCGCACTGAACTGACCGCCCCCCTTTTTCAAAGAATCCTCTCCATAGTTTCGGCTTTCATACCTCCGAGTTATATCCAAGGCACGGGTTGTTATTCAAATATGTGTAGACAGTAGGGCACTTAGAACCGTTGATTTGATTAGAAACACCCCCCCCCCACCCAACAAATGTCACTCCTCCTCATTTCGTCCCAGAACAAATGGTCACTCCTCATTTCGGTCCCAGACAAAACGTCACTCGTCCCAATTCGTCCCACTCTGAAAATCGGCACTGAAAATTTAGTTCAAAAATTTCAGATTTTCCCCACGGAAAATTTGAACTAAAAAATTTAGTTTCAAAAATTTCCAGATTTCCCCCACGGGAAAAATTTGGAACTAAAAAATTTAGTTCAAAAATTTCAGATTTTCCACGGAAAATTTGAACTAAAAAAATTTCGTCCCACTGACAAAATGTCCACTCCCCAATTCGTCCCACTGACAAAATGTCACCACTCCCCCATTCGTCCCACTTGTAAAAAATCGCACCAAAAATGACCCGCAATGCAAATTCCCCGCACTGACTGACCGACCCGGCCCGTTTTCAAAGAATCCTCTCTCCATAGTGGTTTCAGGCTTTCAATACCTCCGAGTTATATCCAAAGAGCACGGGTTTTTGTTAGTTCAACCGCTAGTTGGTAGACAGTAGGGCACTTAGAACCTTGATTTGATTAGACACCCCCCCCCCACAAAATGTCACTCCTCATTTCGTCCCCAGACAAAATGTCACTCCTCATTCGTCCCCAGACAAAACGCGTCACTCCCCAATCGTCCCAACTCTGAAAATCCGGCACTGAAAAATTTAGTTCAAAAATTTCAGATTTTCCACGGAAAATTTGAACTAAAAATTTAGTTCAAAAATTTCAGAATTTTCCAACGGCAAAATTTGAACTAACAAAATTTAGTTCAAAAAATTTCAGATTTTCCACGGAAAACTTTTGAACTAAAAAAATTTTTTTTTCGTCCCACTGACAAAAGGTCACTCCCCCAATTCGTCCCACTGACAACATGTCACTCCCAATTCGTCCATTTTTTTTTTTGGTTGTGTTTTTTTTTTGTTTTTTCTTTAAAAATCCGGCACCAAAAATGACCCGCAATGAAAATCCCCGCACTGAACTGACCGACCCCCCTTTTTTTCAAGAATCCTCTCCATGGTTCAGGCTTTCATACCTCCGAGTATTTCCAAAGGGCACGGGTTTGTTATTAATAGGTGTTTTTAAAGACCCAGTAATGGGCACTTAGAACCTGTGATTTTTTTGTATTAGAACACCCCCCCCCCCACAACAATGTACCCAAAACTCTCCTCATTTTTTCGTCCCCCCCCAGACCAAAAGTGTCCCCCCCCACTCCTCATTTTCCGATCCACATAACAAACAAGCGTCCCCAACCTCCCCCCAAATTCGTTCCCCACTCTGACAATCCGGCCAAACATGAAAAAAAATTTTTTAAGTTGTTTTTTTTTCAAAAAAAATTTCCCCAGATTTTTCCACGGAAAATTTGAACTAAAAAAATTTTTAGTTTTTTTTCCAAACTAATTTCAGATTTTTTTTTTCCCCACGAAAAAAATTGTGGAACAACTAAAAATTTAGTTTCCAAAAAAATTTTCAGAAATTTTTTCCACAGGAAAATTTGCAACCTAAAAAAAATTTTTTTCCCCGTCCCACTGACAAACAATGTTCCCCCCCCCCTTCCCCACTCCCCCCAATTTCCCCCTTTCACGTCCCCCCCAACCTGACAAAATGTCCCACTCCCCAATTTCGTCCACCCCCCCAACTTTTTTTGTTACAAAATCCGGCCAACCAAAAAAACTGACCCGCAAAAAATGAAAATCCCCCGCCACTGAAAAACACTGGACCGACCCCCTTCCCCCTTTTTTTTTTTTCAAAGAATTTGCCCCTCTCCAATAGGTTTTTCAAGGCTTTTTCATACCTTCCCCGAAGTTTAATCCAAAGGGCCACGGTTGTTTTTTATTCCAAAATTAGGTGTGTAGAACAGTAAGGGCCCAACTTAAAGAACCTTGAAATTTTTTGGGGGATTAGAACAACCCCCCCCCCCCACCCCAAATGGTTCACCCCCCTTCCCCCTCATCCCATTTTTCGTTCCCAGAACAAATGGTCACTCCGTCCCATTTTCGCTCCCCCGAGACAAAAACGTCCAACGTCCCCCCAAAATTCCCGTCCCACTCCTGGAAAAAATCCCCCGGGCCCACTGAAAAAATTTAGTTTTTTTTTTTACCAAAAAAGTTTTCAGAATTTTGTTTTTCCCACGGAAACATTTGAACTAAAAAAAATTTGAAAGTTTCAAAAAATTTTCCAGAATTTTTCCAACGGTGCGCAAACTTTTTTTTTTTGAAACTAAAAAAACATTTTTAGTTCAAAAATTTTCCCAGATTTTTTTTCCACGGAAAAATTTTGAACTAAAAAAATTTGCGTCCCCCCCCCCACTGACAAAAATGTCCCAACCTCCCCCCAATTCCGGCCCCCACTGAAACAAAATGTCACTCCCCAATTTGGACTCCCCCAATTTCCCCGGTCCGTCCCACTGTTGTAAAAAATCGCCAACCAAAAATGAACCCCGCCAATGAAAATTCCCCGCCAACTGGAAACCTGAACCGACCCGGCCCTTTTTTTCCCCAAAGAGCCTCCTCTCTCCCTAGGTTTTTTTTTTTCAGGGCTTTTCCCCCATACCTCCCCGAGTTTTAATAATCCAAAGGCCCACGGGTTTTTTGTTTTAGTTGCAACCGCTAGTTTGTTGGTAGACAGGTAGGGCCAACTTAGAAACCTTGAATTTGGATTAGACACCCGCCCCCCCCCACAAAAATGTTCACTCCCTCAATTTCGTCCCCAGACAAAATGGTCCCCCCACTCCTTCATTTCGTCCCCAGAACAAAAAACGCGTCCACTCCCCAAATTTTCGTCCCACCCTTCCCCTGAAAATTCCGGCACGTTTGAAAAAAATTTTAAGTTTTTTTTTCAAAATTTCCCCAGATTTCCCCCACGGAAAAAAATTTTTTGAACTAAAAAAATTTTAGTGGTCAAAAAATTTTCCCAGATTTTTTCCAACGGCAAAAATTTTGAACTAAAAAATTTTAAGGGTTTGTTTCAAAAAAAATTTTTCCAAGATTTTTTTTCCCAACGGAAAATTTTGAACTAAAAAAATTTTTTTTTCGTCCCCAAAAACTGGAAAACAAAAATTGTCCCCCCCCCCCCCCCCCCCCCCACTCCCCCAATTCCGTCCCACTGAAACAAAAATTTTTCCCAACTGACCACTCCCCAAATCCCGTCCCCCCCCGTTCCCCCCCAACTTTAAAATCCGCAAAACCCCAAAATGACCCGCATGAAAATCCCGTGCACTGGAACAAAACCTGAACCGAACCCCCCGTTTTTTACAAAAAGAAATCCCTCTCCATAGTTGCAAGGCCCCTTTCCATACCTTCCCGATTTTGTTTATAATCCAAGGCACGGGGTTTTTTGTTTTATTTCCAATTTAGGTTTTGGTTAAGACAGTAAGGGCACCATTTAAAAACCTTGAAATTTTGGGAATTAAAAAAAACACCCCCCCCCCCCCACAAAATGTCCCCCCACTCCCCCTCATGTTTCGTCCCTACAAAATGTCAACCTCTCCATTTGCCGTCCCCCCAGAACAAAACGGTCCACTTCCCCCAAATTCGTCCCCCCCCCCCCCCACACCTCCTGAAATCCGGCCAACTGAATAAATTTAAGTTGTTTTCCCCAAAATTTTTCCAGATTTTTTTTCCACGGAAAAATTTTTGAACCTAAAAAAATTTGAGTTTCCAAAAAAATTTTTCAGATTTTTTTCCACGGAAAACTTTGGGAAACTAAAAAAAATTTTTAGTTTCAAAATTTTTTTCCAGATTTTGTTCCCACGGAAAAATTTTTTTTGTTTTTTGAAAAAAACTAAAAAAAAAAATTTGTGTCCCCGTCCCCCCCACTGGACACAAATGTCCCAACTGTCCACTCCCAATTTCCCCCGGTCCCCCCCCGTCCCTTCCCCCACTGACAAAACATTGGTCAACACTCCCAAATACACATTCCCCGGTCCCCCCACGTGTAAAATCCCGGGCCAACCAAAAAAGGCCCACCCGCATGAAAAGAAAAAATCCCGCAAAACTGGAAACTGAAAAACCCGACCCCCCCCCTTTTTTTTTTTTTTTTCCAAAGAATCCTACTTCCAATAGGTTTTTTTCTCCTTTCATACCTCCGAATTTTTTAGATTTCCAAAATGCACGGTTTGTTTTTAATTTCAATAGGTGTGTAAGACCCAGTAGGCACTAGAACCCTTGGGAATTTTTGGAAATGTAAAACACCCCCCCCCCCCCCACCAACAAAAAAAAATTGTCCACTCCCTCATTTTTCGTTCCCCCCAGACAAAATGTTCCCCCCACCTCCCCACGCCTCGTTTCCCCGTCCCAAACCAAAACCCGTCCACTCCCCAATCGTCCCCCAACTTCTTGAAAATCCGGCACTGGAAAATTGTTAGTTTCAAAAATTTCCAGATTTTTCCCGCCAACTAAAAAAATTTTGAAACTAAAACAAAAAGTTTTTGAGTTTTCAAAAAAATTTTTTTTCAAGATTTTTCCAACGGAAAATTTGAAACTAAAAAATTTAGTTTTCAAAAAAATTTGCAGATTTTTTTCCCCACCGGAAAAATTTTTTGAACTAAAAATTTTTCGTCCCCCCACCTGAACCCAAACATGTTTCCCCCCCAACTCCCCCCAATTCCGTCTCCCCCAACTGACCAAAATGTCCCCCTCCCCCCAAATTTCCGTCCCCCCCCCCCCCCCCCCCCCAAACTTTTAAAAATTCGGCAAACCAAAAAAATGAACCCGCCAATTTGAAAAAGCCCCCGCACTTGCTGAAACCTGACCGAACCCCCCCCCCCCTTTTTTTTTTCCAAAGAAATCCTTCTTTTACCCCATAGTTTTTTTTTTCCAGGGCCTTTCATACCCCTCCCCCGAGTTTTTTTAATATCCCCCAAGGCACGTGGGTTTTTGTTTTTTTAAATTTCAATAAGTTGTTAAAAGACCAGTGGGGCCCCAACTTAAAAAACCTTGATTTGATTAGAAAACACCCCCCCCCCCAACAAAATGGCCCCACTCCTCTTTTCGTCCAACCCCTACAATGTCACTCCTCCATTTTCCCCGTTCCCCAGACCCAAAAAACCTCCCCCCTTACCCCCAAATTTCGCCCCCCCCCTGCCGGCAAAAATCCGGCAGTCAAAAATTTTAGTTTTTCAAAAAATTTGTGTTTCAGATTTTCCCCGGGAAATTTTGAAACTAAAAAAAAAAAAATTTTTTAGTTTTCAAAAATTTTTTCCAGAGTTTTGTTTCCACGGAAAATTTGAACTAACAACACATTTTTTAAGTTGTCAAAATTTTTTTCATATTTGTTTCCCACGAAAAGTTGAACTAAAAAATTTTCGTCCCCCCCCCCCCCCACTGACAAAAAAACTGTCCCCCCCCCACCTCCCCCATTTCCCGTCCCCACCCCCCCCCCCCGCAACTGACAAAAGTCCCCCCCTCTTCCCCCCATTCCCCCGTCCCCCCCCCCCCCCCCCCACTTTTCAAATCCGGCCCCCCACCAAAAATGACCCCGCAAACTCAACTCCCCGCACTTGAACTGACCCGACCCCCCCCTTTTGTCAACAAGAATCCCCTCTCCATAGGTTCCAAGGCTTTTTTCATAACCTCCCGAGTTTTTTGGTTGTTATACCAAGGGCACGGGTTTTTGTGGTTGTTTTAATTCCCCCCCAATAGGTTTTGGGGGGAAGACAGTAGGAAAAACTTAGAAACCTTTGAGAATTTGACATTAAAAACACCCCCCCCCCCCACCAAAATGGTCCCCCCCACCTCCTCATTTTCCCGTCCCCCCCCCGAAAACCCAAAAAATGTTATTCCAACTCCTCGCCCATTTTCGTTCCCCAGAAACAAAACCGTTTTCCCCCCAACTTCCCCCCAATTTCGTCCCCCCCACCTGGAAAAATCCCCGGCCAACCTGAAAAAATGTTTTCTTTGTCAAAAAATTTTCCAAGATTTGTTTTCCACGGGAACAAAAATTTTGGAACTAAAAAAAAATTTTTAAGTTCAAAAATTTTTTCCATATTTTTCCCACGGAACATTGGAAACTAAAAAAATTTAAGTTCAAAAATTTTCCAAGATTTGTTTTTTTTTCCCACGGAAAATTTTTGAAAACTAAAAAAAATTTTCCCGTCCCCCCCACTGAAACAAAAAAAATGTCCCCACTACCCCCCAAATTCGTCCCCTGACCCCAAAATGTTTCCCCACTCCCCCCAATTTCGTCCCCCCACTTTAAACAAAATCCGGCGTGCAAACCAAAAATTGGACCCGCCAATGAAAAAAGCCCCGCACTGAAACCTGACCGACCCCCCCCTTCTTTTCCCCAAAGAAAATTCCCTCTCCCATAGTTTTTTTTCAGGCTTTTTCATACCGCCGAGTTAATATCCAAAGGCCACGTGGTTTTTTTGTTGTATTTCATACGTTTGGGTAGCAGTAGGCCACTTTTAGAAACTTGGAAATTTGAAATTTTAGAACCACCCCCCCCCACCCACAAAAAAATGGTCCCCCCCCCAACTACCCCCCCGCAAATTTTTCGTCCCAGACCAAAGTGTCCCTCCTCATTTTTTTTTGTTTCGTCCCCTCCCCAGACCCAAAACCCGTCCACGCCGTCCCCCAATTCCGTTCCCACTTCCCTGGAAAAAATCCCCCGGCACTGAAAAAAAATTTTTTGTGAGTGTTCCAAAATTTTCCAAGATTTTTTTTTCCAACGAAAAACTTGAACTAAAAAAAATTTTTATTTTTTCCCAAAAAATTGCCCAGATTTTCCACGGAAAAAATTTTTTTTTGAACTAAAAATTTTTTTTATTTTTTCAAAATTTCAAGAATTTCCCACACGGAAAATTTGAACTAAAAAAATTTTTCGTCCCAACTGGGAACAAAATGGTCCCCACTTCCCCAATTCCGTCCCCCCAACTGCAAAATTCACTACTGCCCCAAATTTCGTTCCACCCACCTATTAAAAAAAATTCCGCCCCCACCAAAAAATTACCCCGCAATTGAATTTCCCCCCCCGCACTGACTTGAACCCGACCCCCCTTTTTTTTTTCCAAAGAAATCCCCCCTCCCATAGGTTTTTTTCAGGCTTTTTCATACCCTCCCGAGTTAAATCTTCCAAAGGGCACGGTTTTTGTTTTCATAAGGTGGTAAAAAAGACAGTTTAAAGTGCACTTAGAAACCCTTTGATTTTTGATTAGAAACACACCCCCCCCCCCAACAAATTCCCACTCCTCATTTATCGATCCCCCCCCCCCAGACAAATGCCCCCCCCCCCTCCCTCAAAGTTTCGTCCCCAACAAAAAAAAACTTCCCCCCCCCACTCCCCCAAATTCCCGTCCCCACCCCCCCTGAAAATCCCGGCACTGAAACAATGTTTTAAAGTTCACAATTTGCCGATTTTTTCCCCAACGAAAAGATTTGAACTAACAAAATTTTTATTTCAAAAAAATTTCAGATTTTTCCACGAAAATTTTTTTGTAACTAAACAAATTAGTTTTCCAAAAATTTCAAGAATTTGTTTTCCCACTGGAAACTTTGAAACCTAAAAAATTTTTTTTCCCGTCCCCCACGTGAAACCAAAAGTCCACTCCCCCAATTCCGTGCCCCCGTTCCCCCCCCCCCCCCTGAACCAAAATGGTTCACTCCCCCAATTTTCGTTCCCCCCCCCCCCCCCCCCCCCCACTTTTAAAACAACTTTTCCGGCACCAAAATACCCCCCGCAAATGAAAATAATCCCCCCGCCCAAACTGAAACTGGACCGAACCCCCCCTTTTTTTTCCCAAAGATCCTCTCCCAGAAAGGTTTTTTTTTTTTCAGGCCCCTTTTTCCCATACCTCCGATTTTTATATTCCCATCCAAAAACGGTTTTGTATTTTTTTATTCCCAATAGTTTGTTTGTAGAACAGTAGGGCATTTAGAAACCTTGATGTTTGAATTAGAACACCCCCCCCCCCCCCAAACACAAATTGTCCCAACTCCCCTCATTTTTTCGTTTCCCCCCCCCAGCAAATGGTTACCCCCACTCCCAGTTCGTTCCCCCCCCCAGACAAAAAACGTCCCCACTCACCCCATTTCGTTTCCCCCCCCCAACTCCTGAAAAAATTTCCGCAAACTGGAAAACGTTAGTTTCAAACAATTTTTTCAAGAATTTTTTCCCCCCACGAAATTTTTTTTTTTTTTGACACTAAAAAAATTAGTTTCCCAAAAAAAAAATTTTTCCAAGATTTTTTTTTTCCAACTAAAAATTGTTGACACTAAAAAAAATTTTTTCGTTCCAAAAATTTCCAGATTTTTTGCCCCCCGAAAAAAATTTTTTATAAAACTAACCAAATTTTCCGGTCCCCCCCCCCCCCCACTGAACCAAAATGGTTCACTCCCCCAATTCCGTCCCCCCACCTGGAACAAAAATGTTTCCCAACTCCCCAAGTTCCCACGTCCCCCCACCCCCCCACCCCACCCGTTAAAAAAATCCGGCAACCCAAAAAAATTGACCCCGCCCCATGAAAATTCCCCTCCCTGGAAACTGACCCCCGCCCACCCCCCTTTTTTCAAAATCCTCTCCATTAGTTTTCAAGGCCTGTTCCATACCTCCCCGAAAGTTTATATCCAAAGGCCAACGGGGGTTTTTTTGTTTTGTTGTTTATTCAATTAGGGTTGGTTGGGGGGGTAACATTAAAAGCACTTAAAACCTTTGAAATTTTGGATTTAGAAAAACCACCCCCCCCCCCCCCCCCCCCCACACAAATGTCCCCACCCCTCATGTTTTTCCCCGTCCCCCCCCCCAAAAAAAACACAATTGTCCCACTCCTCATTTCGTCCCCAGACAAACAACGTCACTTCCCCCAATGTTTCGTCCCCCCCCCCCCTGAGAGAAAAAAATCCCGGCAAAAACTGGCAAAAATTTTTTAACAGTTTCAAAAATTTTACCAAATTTTTTCCCACCGGAATTTTTGAAACTAAAAACAAATTGTAGTTTTCAAAAATTTTTTGTTTTTTTCAGAATTTTTTGTTCCACGGAAAAATTTTGAACTAAAAAATTTTCGTCCCACTGACAAAATGTCACTCCCCCATTCGTCCCCTGACAAAATGTCACTCCCCAATTCGTCCCACTTTAAAAATCCGGCACCAAAAATGACCCGCAATGAAAATCCCCGCACTGAACTGA